>CM035156.1:50551353-51031353 GCA_020205615.1 Panax quinquefolius
TTTCGTAAGGTTATTAGTTTTCATATTCCTAAGCAACCTGTTATTTGAATTTAAGCAATCAAACCATTGTAGTCAAACATTTTCATATCAAGCCATGAAGTCATTCGTTTATTATGGATGTCAAGTTTTCTTAGTCCATGTTATGGATTTGAATAAAGACACGTCAGATTTGAATAATATTCCCATTGTTATTGATTTTTCCTGACGTATTTCCTGAAGAATTTCTTGGTTTACTCCCAAAGACTGATATTAAATTTTGTATCGACTTTGAACCCTGTCAAAACTCATTTCTAAAATCTCATATCGAATGGCTCTATTGAACTTGTGAGTTAAAATTCAACTATAAATTTGGTACTGAGCCTTTATCCGGTGACTTCCTTTGTGGAATGCACCGCAAGAGACTCTCTCTGTAGGGGACACCATATTCGCATTTATAGTAAAGCCGATAGGTGTCATTGTAACGTGTTATCCAAGGTTGGGATATGAGTCACAGTTGAGAACAACCTAAGTCGGAATCGAAATACGTAGCTTTCAGAAGCTTAGTTGGTTATTATCGGAGATTCGTTGAAGGATATTCTCGAATTGTTATTCCATTAACGCAAATGACTCGTAGAGATACAAAATTCGAATGGAGCAAGGAATGTGGGAAGAGCTTCAAGAACTCAAGAGGAGACTCATTTCAAAGACATGTTACGACCATGCCATCCTCGAAAAGCGAACGTGGTAGCCGGCGTGTTGAGTAGAAGATCGAGATACAAGTACGAGTACGATATTGTCAAAGACTCATTTCAGATAATTTACAAATAATAGAGATGGAGATGAAAACTCTAAGTACCCACGTGATGATATACGAGTATAATTGACTTTAATCAATAAATTTAAAGTTTATCAAGCTACTGCACTGAGTTTGATGAATATGAAAGAAGAAGATGAAGAAGTCGTTATTCCAAAAGCGAGAATCGGTGAGGTGAGGAAAGCTCAAACATTCTATTTATTAATCCATTTGAAATTCTCGATCGAATAGGAATCGTGGCCTATAGACTCGCTTTTACCGCCAAGTATGACGCGTGTTCATAACGTTTTTCACGTATCGATGTTACGTAAATATGTGGATGACCCGAACCACGTCATTGAGTTAGAACCGGACGAGATAGCCGAAGACTTAACGTACGAGGAGGTACCTGTCAAGATCTTGGATAGGAAAGAACATGTTCTATGTACCGAGGTTATACCACAAGTTAAGGTTTTGTGGAGAAACCATGCTATTGAGGAAATGACCTGGGAGTTGGAAACGGAAATGAAAGCGAGGTATTCTCATCTTTTCGAAACACCAGGTACGTACGTCAATTTTGAGGACGAAATTTCATAAGGAGGGGAGGTTGTAAGACCCCAAATTATTAAAAAATGAAATTTATTTTCCTCTATTTATTATTTTGAAATAGTAAGGGTTGATTTGATTAATGTAGATAGTTATGGGTAAAATACGCAAATATTTCGAATAAGCAAATGGTTATAAAATATTCATTATTGTCGGGGAATATTCGTTTGGTCGTGGAATATTCGATCTTTCGAATATTCGCATTAAATGCGACGGTAGCAATCTTTATGGGCCTCATAACGGAAAGCGATTGGATGAAGAAAACGACAAATATAAGTTGTTTATAAATAACGGCGTAGTTATTACAATTAATCTTTGTTGAATACTCTATTGGTTAAAACACACTAATGCGTTGTTGAACAAGAAGACACACGGTATTGCACCAATTATTGATTCTTACGTAAGAAGGCACTACTCAATAATTGTTACGATAATTACTATTCAAAGATTTTATTTTATTAATTCAATAATTCTTTGCATTGATATTTTATATTATTGTTGTTTCAATAAATTGTCATTACGATATTTTCCATTATCTAGCAATAATTCATATTATCCTAATAATATTATTGGATAACATTATTGGCAATGTCTAGAAAGTTCTATCTAAGGAGAGGTTTTGTCACCTAATTGGGCATCGATAAGAGAGATCCTTATTGAAAGCCCCTCTTTCACGAAACTACACGGTTGTCAATCTTTGTGATTCTATAATATTATTTGTGAATAATTAATTATTGATTTATATGATGAGGAAAATATTGATTTTATATGGATATAGATGGAGAAAATTTTAATGTGACAATTGTTGAAAATTAATATTTTATCTTTTTTTTGATAAAATAATTCATTTAAATATTTTATTTTAATAATATATTAACTATGATATTTTTATAATGAATGTGGGATATATGAGTATATGAGGAGGAAGAGTATTTTTGTGGCAATAAATGTTTAACACATATTTTGTGTGTTGGTGGACACAATTATTGGTCAAATTTGATTATAAATTGTAAAATCACCCGTTTGTGGATTTCGGTCAATTTCTCTTTGGAATTTGGAAAAACTTTCTTCTGTAAAGTTGTAGAGAATTGAATTTCCTAAAAAACCTTGAGAGATTCAAATTTTTTGATAAAAGAACTATTTATTATGAATTATTGAAGTTCCGAAGCTCCGAAATAATTGATTTTTGGAAGTTTTAATTATTTTAAATAAGAAAAACGTTTTTATTACTTTTTGGGAGGTGGGCTACATGTGTGGCTGATCTTGGATTAAGAAACATGTGTGTAGGAAGTTTTAAAAAGTAATAATAAATATTTTAATAAATTTTCTACTTTGGTGTTCTAAGAATTTTCCTATAAATAGGGTGCTTAGGTTAGAATTGAAAATCACACCAGAAACTGAAGTTTTCTCTCTCTATATTATCGAGCATATTCTTGTAAGTATTTTGAGTATACTTTGAGTGTTGCTATACGGTGGAAGTTCAAGTCATAGCCTATATCCTGTTTTCAACTAAATCTTTGTCTTTTCGGGGTAAGGGATGTTATTTTATTCGAAAATGATATTATTTCTTCAATATCATTATCTTAGAAATATTGGTTGGAAATTTTATCAAATTTAGAACTTTTTCATGTCGGGTTACTATTCATGAGTTACTATTCATGAGTTACTATTCATGAGTTACTATTCACGAGTTACTATTCATGAGTACTATTCACGAAGCGTGAAGATGTTTTTTGTGAAATTTCTATCTTTTGGTGTCGGAGTTACTATTCACGTATCGGCACTATTCACGATATCTGACACTATTCACAAATACTGATTACTATTCAATTTAAAAATGAAATTTCTTCTTTTTGTCCAAAATATCTACTATGGATACTAGCTTTAATTGTATCCATGTTTTGATCATTCTTGAATTTTACTCCACTTTGATTACTTATGAAGTATTTTTGAACTTGGATTGTTTAAAATACGAATCCTTAATATTTGTTCTTTTGTTTCACTGGATTCGTTTCCTTTAAAATATTTTTCATCATCCTCACCCCTAAATGATGATATTCTCGAATATCTTTGGCTCAGAAAGTGCAAAGATGAACAGTGTTGAGATGAACATGATGATCGATTAATATCTTTGGCCCAGAGTGCAAAGATGAACAGTGTTTAGATGAACATGACCAATCGATGAATATCTTTGGCCTGTAGTACAAAAAAGATGAATATTTGATTCGGATATATATTGATTGATGTTACGGGGATAAAATATCGACGATGAACTTTTAAATTCATATATAGAAGATAGTAGTTTGCATTCTCTACTTAACTCTTCTAATGAATTATTATTTCATTGTGAAGATTGATTTAAAACCGGTTTGTCTATTGTATTCTATTAGATTTTTCCTCGTTGAAGACTAACGATAATTTGTTGTATATTATCTTAGTCATAATATTCTTTATCGGGCTAGTTGAGCTCACCCTTTTCCTTTTTTTCCATTTTTCTTCTCAGGAGGCGAGAATGTAGCTAGTACTAGTCGGGGTATGGAATGAAGGTTCTAGAGAGAGTTGTTTAGTAGTCCTCACCGTTTTTGTAAAATAATGTATCAATAATTGTGATGGGGATTTATTTTCGTGTGGATATTGTCTAGAAGACAATAATTGTATTTAAACTCACAGTATATATGTTGTCGTATTTTGCATGACAAATGTATTAATAAAGTTGTAGTTATTTTTGTACCATGTATTTGGCGACTCAGAATGGGTTGGATGGAATGGACCTATTTTGGGGGCGTCTCAATAGTAATACGCGTGGTTGCATAGTTGCACTCAGTATTAATTATTGATGCTTACGTAAGAAGTCACTCAGTTATACTCAATTATTGCTACAGTAATTGTTGCATCATATCTCTCATATTATTGATTCGATTATTGTCACAGTATCATCTGTATAATATGATATATTATTAAATCAATAATTGAGACGACAAAATTATTCATATTATTATTTACAATATTAACAATGTCTAGAAGTTCTGTCAAAGAGATATTAGATAATCTAATTGCGCGCCAATAAGTAGAAATCCTTATCGGAAAGCCCCCTCTTTTCTGGGAATGACCTGGTTGTTAAATATTATGAATTATAATATTAATGATGAATAAGTTCATGTTGATTAAAGATGAAATTGATAGTTTCATTGTGTTAGAATTATTAGTGTTAGTGAAATTCGTCATTTATTTCGATAATAATTGATGTTTGGAGGTTATATTGACCAATCGGGTAATTAACTGGATAAATAAGCAATTAATTGTTATTGATTCACATGATTATAACTACTTATTCACATGTGTGTAGTATTGATTCACATTCATTTACTATTAGGGGAGTTGGTGCAAGATTGATAATACTTGCATGACTAAGTTAAAAATGGAGGTATAGATGGAGGTATTATACTGTAATTCATATTTTCACATGTCTAGAACTATTGATTCACATTATTTACTATTGATTCACATGATTTACTATTAGAGGAGATGGTGCAAGTTTGATAATACTTGCAGGACTAAATTAAAAATGAAGGAAAAGATGAAGGTATTATACTGTAATATTTCGATCCCCAAAACGTACAATTATCGAAACTATATTTTCCTATAAATAGAAGCACATTCTTCCTTCATTTCTCACCAATTCACTAAAACTTTAGAGCAATTATTATAGAGGGAAATTATAGAGAGAAAGAAGAAGAGAAGTCTGCTACCTCACTATTCCAATATCCAATTTCTTCTAAGGTAAGGGGTATTATTCTTTCGTATTCATGAAGAGAGTTATTTTCTTTCAATACTCGTAAGGTTTGTTATTCCATTCTTTATTATTATGTTGGAATAACCTGTCTATGCGAAGTACCGCATACATGGTGAAATTCTTCTGTTATTCCATTCTTTATTATTCTATTGGAATAACCTGTCTGTCATCTTGATTCTATCGCATGCCTAGTGAATTATGTTGTTATTCCATTCTTTATTATTCATTGGAATATCCTCATGCATGCGGGTTACGCATGACTGATTCTGTTCTTTATTATTCTCATGCGAATATCCTGCATATGCGGATTACGCATGACTGGTTCCATTCTTTATTATTACATTGGGAATAACTTGTCTGCATTTGATTATCGCGCATGTATGGTGAATTCTTCATTATTCCATTCTTTATTATTCATTGGAATAACTTTGTCTATGTGATTACTGCATGCATGGTGAATGATCCTTTGTATTCATTCCTTATTAACTTGTGGAAATAATCATACTCACGGATTACTTTGCGTGGCGGGTGAAAATCCATTTGCAGTTTCGTATATTCTATTATACTCATATGGGATATCATTTCTTTTATATCGTCATAAAATATCGTTTTCTTTGGTATTTTTCTGTTATGAGTTACTATTTAAGGGTTACTATTCACCCGATTACTATTCACTCTAGTATTATTCACTCGGGTATTCGGGGTAATTTTCGTGCTGGAGTACTATTCATGGGTTACTATTCACCCGATTACTATTCACTCTAGTATCATTCACTCGGGTATTCGGGACACTTTTTGTGTTGGGATACTATTCACGGGTTACTATTCCCGAAGTACTATTCACGGGTTACTATTTACCCAAAAAATATATATCTTTTCTATACAAATTATTTTTGGTACATGAATATTATTCTTGAATTTTACTCCACAAAGCAGTATCATGTTGACAATTTGGAAATTTTTAAACTCTGGATAAATTTAAAGTCTTTAATATTTATTCTTGATTTCGTTTGAATAATGATTATATCATTGTCATCATCCTCATGCTTATATTGTGATGAAAGTCATCTTTGGCTTACGTGCATAGATGGACTGTTGATTATTGGTTTTATAGTTGTATATCTTTGGCTTACGTGCAAAGATGGACTGTTGATTATTGGTTTTATAGTTGTATATCTTTGGCTTACGTGCAAAGATGGACTGTTGATTATTAGTTTTACAGTAGTATATCTTTAGCTTACGTGCTAAGATGAACTGTTGATTGATATCTTTGGTCGTAGTGCGAAGATGAATTGTTAATTGATACCTTTGGCCCGTAGTGCAAAGATGGACAGGTGTATGACATGATCATGACTACTTGTGATACTAATGAATATCATTGGTCGTAGTGCAGGGATAATTCGATGATGTGATTGGCAGGATCATGACCATTAGTTAACAGTTGAATGTCTTTGGTCATAGTGCACTGACAGGCAATTGATTGGTATGATCATGACCATTGGTTTTATAGTTGAATATCTTTGGCCAATAGTGCAAAGATAGACAACTGATTGGTATGATCATTGTTATTATATTTGAATAGTTTTAGCCTTTGGGGTAAGTATATTGAGTAAATGTTCTATTAAGCCTTTGTGGCAAAGAGAAATTATTGATTCACATTATTATAAACATGAATTGTGAATTTAACTAACATCTTTGGTGGTTCAGGTGAAGACAGGTGATGACAGTTCTATTTGTCTTGGGTATAATAATGAACTGTTGATGAGTATTACAGGGATAAAATTGATGATAAACTTTTAAATCATAGAAGATAGTAGATATCATGTTCTACTTGACACTTCTAATGGATTGATTATTCCGCTACAGTTAAACTTGATGTTTATTGTATTTTATCAGTTTAACACTGTTGAAGGCTAAGGATAATTTATTCTGCATTATCTTAGTCATAATATTTCTTACCGGGCTTGTTGAGCTCACCCTTTCTTTCATTGTTCTCTTCAGGAAATGAGAATATAGTTGGGACGAGTCGGGGAATGGAGTGATGGTCCAGGATAAATGGTTTTAGTAGTCCTCACTATTCTACGGAATAATGTGATAATAATTATAATGAGGACTCCATAGAGTGTGTGTATTGTCTAGAAGGCAATATTCATGTTTAAACTCTCAACTATGTTTTTTCGTATTTTGCACGACAATTTTATAATTAAGTTGTATTTGATTTATGTACCACATATCTGGTGACCCAAGATGGGTGATGTATACATATTTTGGGGGCGTCACAGTTGGTATCAAAGCTTAGGGATATGATCCCTGGCTGAGATTTGAGACTAGAACTAGGAGGGGAGAGTCGGGTAATTCCTTCGCTAGTATGACCTACCTAAGTTTATTTGTTATTTAATTGGTCGGTCAAAGTATATGGATAATATGTGGCAGGCCAATTAACCCTTATTTTGAAACTATATTCTAGAATGATATTTGAAATACAGGAGATGAGAAATAGGAAAATCATGATATAAAGAAAATAACCAGAAAGGTACAATCTGAAAAGAAAGCAAGATATTCTCATCTCTTCGAAATACCAGGTACGTAAATTTCGAGGGCGAAATTTCATAAGGAGGGGAGATTGTGAGACCCCAAATTTTATGAAATAAAAGTATTCAATTTTTCTATTTTGGTAAATAGTTAAATTGAAAAAGTTTAAAGTTAAGGGTGATATTTGAAAATTTTTCAAAGTAAGAAAGTTTTCATAAAATAATCGGTGATAAAAGTACAGTAATACGGGTGATTGCATAGTAGCACAAAGTGTTGATTATTGATGCTTACGTAAGAAGTCATTCAGTTATACTCAATTATTGCTACAGTAATTATTGTATCATATCTCTAATATTATTGATTCAATTATTGTCACAGTATCATCTGCATAATATGTTATATTATTAAATCAATAATTGAGACGACAAAGTTATTCATATTATTATTTACAATATTGACAATGTCTAGAAGTTCTGTCAACGAGAGGTTAGATAATCTAATTGTGCGCCAATAATGAGAAATCCTTATCAAAAAGCTCCCTCTTTCCTGGGAACGACCTGGTTGTTAAATATTGTGAATTATAATATTAATGATGAATAAGTTTATGTTGATTAAAGACGAAATTGATAGTTCCATTGTGTTGGAATTATTAGTGTTAGTGAAAATCGACATTTATTTCGATAATAATTGATGTCTGGAAGTTTTATTGACCAATCGGATAATTAACCAGATAAATGAGAAATTAATTGCTATTGATTCACATGATTATAACTATTTGTTCACATGTGTGTAGTATTGATTCACATTCATTTACTATTAGGGGAGTTGGTGCAAGATTGATAATACTTGCATGGCTAAGTTAAAAATGGAGGTATAGATGGACGTACTATATTGTAATTTGTATTTTCACATGTCTAGAACTATTGATTCACATGATTTACTATTGATTCACATGATTTACTATTAGGGGAGATGGTGCAAGTTTGATAATACTTGCAGGACTACATTAAAAATGAAGGAAAAGAGGAAGGTATTATACTGTAATATTTCGATCCCCAAAATGTGCAATTATCGAAACTATATTTTCCTATAAATAGAAGCTCTTTCTTCCTTCATTTCTCACCAATTCACTAAAACTTTAGAGCAATTATTATAGAGAAAAATTATAGAGAGAAAGAAGAAGAGAAGTCTGCTACCTCACTATTCCAATATCCAGTTTCTTCTAAGATAAGGGGTATTATTCTTTCGTATTCATGAATAGAGATATTTTCTTTCAATACTCGTAAGGTTTGTTATTCCATTCTTTATTATTATGTTGGAATAACCTGTCTATACGAAGTACCGCATACATGGTGAAATTCTTATGTTATTCCATTCTTTATTATTCTGTTGGAATAACCTGTCTGTGTGGTCTATCGCATGTCTGGTGAATTATATTATTATTCCATTCTTTATTATTCTATTGGAATATCTTATCTATGCGGATTACGCATGACCTGGTTCCGTTCTTTATTATTCTGTATGTGCGGATTACGCATGACTTGGTTCCATTCTTTATTATTCTGTTGGAATATCCTGTCTGTAAAAATTACGCATGACCTGATTCCATTCTTTAATATTCTATTGGTAATAACCTGTCTGTGTGGTCTATCGCATGCATGGTGAATTCTTCTGTTATTCCATTCTTTATTATTCTGTTGGAATAACCTGTCTATGTGGATTACCGCATGCATGGTGAACGATCTTTTGTATTCATTCCTTATTAAATTGTGGAAATGATCTGTCTATGTGGATTACCACATGGCGGGTGAAAATCCATTTGCAGTTTCGTATATTCTATTATACTCATCTGGGATATCATTTCTTTTGTATCGTCATGAAATATCGTTTTCTTTGGTATTTTTTTGTTACGAGTTACTATTCAAGGGTTACTATTCACCCGATTACTATTCACTCTAGTATTATTCACTCGGGTATTCAGGGCACTTTTCGTGCCGGAGTACTATTCACGAGTTACTATTCACGGGTTACTATTCACCCGATTAATATTCACTCTAGTATCATTCACTCGGGTATTCGGGACACTTTTTGTGTCGGGATACTATTCACGGGGTACTATTCACCCGAAAATATATATCTTTTCTGTCCAAATTATTTTTGGTACATGAATATTATTCTTAAATTTTACTCCACAAAGCAGTATTATGTTGACAATTTGGATATTTTTAAACTCTGGATAAATTTAAAGTCTTTAATATTTATCCTTGATTTCGTTTGATTAATGCTTGTCGACGTCGGGATTTTTTTTATGTCCCTTTTAATTACTTGTTCTTTAGTGTTCTCATGTTAATGTGAGATTTGTTTGAAAAAACAAGTGAAACAGTTCCGATATGTATAATGTCGACGATTGACTTTAAGAGTCGCCAGTTGGTGTATTTAACTGGTTGCACTAACGCAAATCAAAAGGTTATCACATTGACCAAAGATTTGACACTGCTAAACGGGTCTGTGAAACCGAGATTCATTTTGGGTCCGGGGGCTTGATTATGCAGGGGGAAGGTGTTAGGCACCCCCCGACATCCGTGTTACCACGGTGACCATCACTTTTCAAAAAAATTGTTATATGAATGTGTGGGTGTGTGTGTGGATCAATGTGCAATTATTTGGAAAGTAGTGCGAGGCCTCGTTCGCACCTATATACACCGGGTTTGAATTTATAGCAAAAATTCAGTTCTAACCAGGATATATCAATGAAGTTTTATAAAAAGAGGTGTTCAAACCCTGTGCTCAATAGGAATTGAGACCTTTTCATACTTCCATTTTATTAAATGTTCGGCTTGTTTGCTTTTATTTTCGAGATGCGAAGCATCCTCGAGAAAATAATATACTGACATCTTAACTCCTTATGGGTATAATGACCATCCAAGGAAACTTAGACACTGTAAAATAATGTACAAGCTACTTACAACTAAAAAATGTCCATCATGAGAACCGAATCTAGGTTCAGTAGACTGAACCTGTGATCACATGATTCCTAGGCTCACATGATACTGCAACTTGTATGGAAAGTAGTAAGCGATTATATATATAAAAGTCAGAAATATATATATACGAATTCGGATCAACCACCACAAAGCAACTCCATGGGGGATCGAAAATTTAAATATATAAAAGCGGTAAATATATATATATATATATATATATATATATATATATATGATGATAAACCGCCACTTAAATAAACTTCAAAGTGATTTAAATGTAAATAAAGTCAGTAAAAAGCTATCAACTGCCCACGGCAAACTCAGTGAGATGAAATGTAAATATATATATATATATATATATATATATATATATATGATATATATATATATATATATATATATATATAATAAACAATAAACGATAGAATATAGATCCGAGCTCATCTGATATGTCCGACAACAATTATATATATATATATATATATAAAAGCGAGTAAACGCATTCTGATGTAAAATCCAAAGCTCATCGAGATATGTTTGACAACAATTATATATATAAATATATATATATATATATATATATATATACAAATTCAATTAAACGCTCCGGATGTAAAATTCGGGCTCATCGATATGAAATCGACCACAATTTATATATATAAGTATATATATATATATAAGCAATTAAACGCTCCACCAAAGTCTAGGCTCATCGATGAGTAGTCCATAGTCCATTTAAACATATATATATATATATATATATATATATATATATATATATATATATATATATACTCCAATAAACGCAGCAGACCAAAATCTAGGCTCAATCGAGGCATAACTCGATAATGTTAGTCCGTATAAAAATATATACATATATATAAGTATATATATACAGATAGAAATGAAAACCACGGACGAAAATCCAGACAAACACACTTACACGACTCTCAATGTGTATAACAGTGTGTGCTAGATGAGAAGAAGCTTTACAGAATGTGAGAAGGCTTACAGTGGGCTGCCAAAGTAGACTTCTATGACTCTATTTGGACAAGCACTCAGCTCTCGCGGGTAAATATATAACTGTATGTGGGCTAACAGGTGTTTAAATAGAACAAAAAACTCAATATGGGGGTGTACAAAGCCAATTGGACAGGGTTCCCTCGCTATTTCTCTTGCAAATATGTCCAGCCCAAGCCTCATATATATAGAACTGATGGCCACAGGTGTACCTGCGGCATCCTCTGGTATACCTACGGCTGATTGTGGTGTATCTAGGCCTCGCGGGTCCCATTGTCTCGAAGTACGTACACTCATGCACTGTAATGTCCACTCGAACTTGTAGAACTTCAATCCGAGCATCTAAACGAGGTGTACAAAACCATCTTCGGGCTGCTTTTATTGAGAGTTACGTAATGACATGGGATTTGCCCTTTTTGATTCCAGGAAGATAGGTCCATGACCGAAATAGCATTCCCGGGTTTCCGTCAGGAAATCCGTTGAGCTATTTCGCGTAGTTTGCGCTCCGAATCAATCCGGTGAGCTATTTCACGTAGTTTGTGCTCCGAAGTTAAGAGATGAGTCTTGTGTGACTTCTTTTGAAGCAATTTGCGTTGAAATGAGTGTAGTTGGTTTGAAGTGAAGTTGAGTTGGCAAAATAACCATTTTGCCCCTCCCGGGGTTATCTCCGGTTTTCGCACAGTTGTAGTGGGTTTTTCCCAGGGTTATCTCTGAGATGGTCATGCTGTTGACTCTGAATGTACTCAGGGTTATCTCTGAGGTTAGCTTTGACTTCCCGAGGTTAACTCCGGGGTCGAGGAATGATGTTGTAGTCCTCCAGGGTTACCTCTAGAGAGTGGAAAAGACGCTTTTGCCCTCCTGCATAGTTAGTAACAGGAAAAGAAAAATTTCGAGTGTCTACAGATGCACCTCTTTATCATGTTCATGAAATGCAATGGAATGGACATGATAAAGATTAGTAGACACTTGAAACATGACAATGTATTTTTAATGATGCAAATCGCAATGAATTGAATGTGATGATGAATGTTAACATGTTTTCGCAAATCGCACATCGCTTTTTATATTTCGCTTTTCGCATTTGGCCAAATTCGCACATCGCATATCGCATATCATAAATCGTAATGTAATGAATGTTATGATGCATGTTTAAAATGTTTTCATAAATCGCTTTACCTTTTCCGATCATTGTTGATGCCTATACTGGTGTTGAATCCAATGCTTGGCTTTTTGTCGATGTCGCTAATGCCTGTTTGATGCAGAGAAATTGAGATGTCACCGATGCATACGCTGGTAGTTTATAATGGTGCCTACCTTGATGGTAGTTTGATAACAGATCCTACCCTACTAGTAGTTGAATATGCTGACATCGCCCGACTATTTCGGTTCCCATTTGAATGGTGGTATACAAAGCTTTCATCGCTGAACTATCTTGATGTTGCACTGAATTGATGCCAATGGTTTTGAATACCAGATCTCCCGATACCTTCGCTGAAGTAATATCTCAAAGGTTTGCTTTGCTAGACTCTGTATGATGTTACGCTGGATAGAGATGTATGTTGATGTAGCGCTTCACCCTTTTTGAGGTGATTTGGAGTTTTCTTTCGCTGTTGGGTGCTTGTGCCCCATTTCCTTGAATATTTGATTCACAACCCGGCTAAACTGATGACTTGAATGCCGTTGATATCCTTGGAAGGTGTAGCTCATTCTTTCGTTGTCGAACTTTTGAACTTCAATGTAGAGGCCTCTATTTATGAGGATTTAACGCAAATTAACACATTTGTCGATGTAGATTTCATTCTCCAGACCTTTTGTCGTTGGCCTTGAGTTAAGAACTTTTTGAGAATTTTCCCCTTCTTTCATAGGGGCACGCTAATGTCGCCATGATTTCTTTCAGGAGTTTTCCTTGTTTTGATGAGAGGCCTGATCCCGCCTTAAAATCCTTCGCTTGCCTGTAATCGGAAAATGCCCCAGTCCTTTCGCATACTGATATCTGGGATTTATACGAGAAACTCTCTTTGTTGATGAAATCGCAAGTGAGTAATATCCAAATCGCTAATAAGCTGATGTGAGGGAAGCTTTGATGATGATGGACCATGCTGATGGTGTTGACTGGTGTATTTTCCTCCTTAGGATGGTTGATAAATGCCCTAGTGTTTAGTTGTCGCGGTTTCATAGATTGCCCCAGTCTTGTTGTATGGGTCCCAATATCGGGTTGTCGCCAATGTTGAAATTTCCCCAGCCTTGCTTGTTGTCTGGGATAGTCGCTTTGACAGATGGGCTGAAAAGATGCTGAGATCGCAATAGACTTTTTCTTCTATACCAGATGGTGAACAAGTATAGGACTTAGGTTTTGATGCCTTCAATCATTATTTGTGACTTGTTATTGCAATCGGTCTTGATTTTCTTCTAATTTGATGAAGATTCATGATTAAGGATGTCGAATCTTTGAAGGTCCTCGCTGCTGGTTGTCTTGGCATATCGTTATTTTTTCCATTCTGGGATTTGTTCCAGATTTGATGGAATGACATTGCAGTGTTGTTGGGTCTTCTCCACATAGGTCGCTGACTTGGAGGGTCGTTATTGGGATCGACGTTTGGATTTGGACATTTCTGTTGAGGGTCAGACCGCACCACTGGTGGTTGCCAACGCACTCCCGTGAGTGTGGGAGATCAGGTTTACGTAGTTCCTGCTGGGTGGAAGAGGTTCAACGCTGAATGATGTAGAAGGGTGTAGGAATGTTTTTGTTGTTTTTGTTTATATAGAGAAAGGGTAGAAGTGTTTTTGTTGTTTTTGTTTGGTTTGACCGCACCATAAATGGCTGCCTATGTACTCCTATTGGAGAGGAGATCAGGTCTTTCGTAGTTTAGGCATGATGAGTTGAAACCTGAATGACTTGATTTTTGATTTTTTTTTTCTTTTATCTTTTTTCTTTCTTTTTTTTTTCTTTCTTTTTCTTTTTTTTTCTTTTTTTCCTTTTTCTCTTTTTTTTTTTTTTTTTTTTGTTTTTTTTTTCTATACATGCATGGAAAATAAAAAGCATACTGCGAAGGAAGTGATAGCGTCCCAACATTTTCTGGAACTCGCAACTTTATCCCCTGGATCTACATCTTTTTGGCTAATCGAGGCCTGATAGTCTAGTCGTCAGTGGTTGTGTTGCCTTCAAGGCTCGCAACAGAGGTTACTTCTTGGCTTTGAATGTCTTCACTTATGGCCATAACTTGATCGCTTCTTGGTTCAGTACATTCCTCAGGGATGCTTGAGCTGAACCCATCGCAAAAAGGTATGAACTCTTGATTCTTTGATGGATTGGTTTCCCCAACAACCTCACCACCTTTTCCTTCATCTGTTCCTTCACTCTTTTCCTGAGCTTGAGAGGACTCGACCATGAAATCTCCCTCAAACTGTTGTCGCATTTCCTGCAAGGAATTTTCCCTTTTGGCTTTTCCTTCCTTGGACATGATTAGTATTTCCTCCTCATTATCCAAGGTGATAAAATTAGGAACGTGGTTGATATCTTTGGCCAGAAGATGTTTGATGTTGGCGGAGGAATATCCTTTGGGGATTCCCGTGTCTCCTTTGTCATTTCATGCATTAGGATCATTCTATCTTGTGTTCTGCCAGGATTATCGCCCATAGCCTTCACCTCATCTGAACTGCCTGTCTCGAGTGGACATCTTAAGCTTTTTATTTCTTTTTCGCCTTTTTTGTTCATGGGGAATTCTATCTCCAACTCTCCATTTTCAATGAGATCCTGGATTTTATGTCGCAAAGCCCAGCATTCCTCAGTCATATGTTCAAGTGAGTTAGAATGGTAGAGACATATCTTGGTGGAATCATAGCTCTTTATCTTGGGATTTATAGGAGGCATCAACTCAGTAATCCTTCCTTCGCTTATCAGAAGGTGTAGCATTTCTTCATTGGATTTGCTTAGAGGGGTGAATTTTCGAACTCTTGTGGAGGTTACTTGATCTTTCTTCTTTGAGATTTTGCATTCCCCCAGGCGATTTTTCCGTTGGCAAGGTCTGCTAGCAATTTTATCATCCCCCTTTTCTTGGCCTTCTGATAGTTGAGTGAAGAAATGCCTCGTATCCTGATGTTGGCGCACTATCAGCTTAGCTAGCAGATTTACTTGGTTCTGGATCATCTCTAATTTTTTCATTACTATGATACCTTCCTCCGAGTTTTCCCACTTTAGGACATTTGTTCTGTGCCTTTGGGGGTAGTCCTCTATCCTTCGTATGCATTTACGAATTGGATACATTTCAGCGCTTCCTAACCCGATCATGTTTACTTATTCCGTATCATGCTGCAATGGAAGGTTGGCGTTAACATTTTGTTGATCAGGTTCTTGGACCACAATACTGCCACTTTCGATCAGATTTTGAATTTTATGCTTTAAGGACCAACAATCTTCCGTAGCGTGTCCTGGAGATCCTGAGTGGTAAGCACATCGTTGGCTTGGATTGTATCTTTTTCTCCCTGGTTCCAGAGGTGGAGCCAGTTCGGTAATTTGCTTATGATCCATCAATATTGCTAAAACATTTTCAAGAGAATCGCCTAGTGGAGTGAACACCCGATTTTCTGTTCTCTCAAATTTTCTTTTCCTGTCCTGGAATTGGTTAAATGCAGCCTGTTGTTGAAATGGCAGATTGTCTCACTTTTTCCAAATGGGGGGGACTGTAAGTCGGTCTACTAGCTTGCCCCTATACAACAAGGGATACATCTTCACTACCTTTATCGGGTACCCCCTTGGGATTGCTCTCATACTTGCCATCAGATATTCTCGGCGGCTCGCTTCCAAGCGAAGAAGTCTTTAATCTTGCACCGCCTTTCAGCCCATCTCTCGCCATTTCGCCGTGTTTGATCATTTCTGAGAATGGCTTTCCTATGCCTGCTAGGATCCTCTCGTAGTACGGAGCCTCTTGGATGTCAATAAACGTCATTACCATCTCAGTTTCTGTCATTAATGGAATGACTTGTGCTGCTAGATGTCTCCACCTTTGGGCATATTCTCGAAATAATTTAGTACTTTACTTTTTGACTTTAGTCACTTGGTATCGATCAGGTGCCATTTGTGGATCGAAAATCATCTTGACTTAGAAAAGCATGGGCCAATTCTTCCCGCCAGGATTTTGGCATTGTCAAGTCGGGCATACCAGGCTTTAGCCTCTCCGGTGAGACTCTTTTGAAAAAGTTGCATTCTGAGGCTTTCATCTTCAGCATAAGACCCCAGTTCGCCAATGTACACTTTTAGATGCGTATAGGGATTGTCTGCCCCATTGTACTTTTCAAACTCTGGGACCTTGAATTTGGTAGGATATCGAGCCCCTAGGAATATGCAGAGATCTGAGTAGGTGACACTCCCATAATTTCCAGTCCCTTTGATTGACCGAATGGTCTCCTCCATTTGTTAGACTTTCTTTCTTAGATCCCCAGTTTCTCGATCATCCCTGAGATTTGTGATTTCTTTATTAGAATAAGGTTTAGGTATCTGGGTTTCCATCTTTTTACCAATCCTCTGACTGCCCCCTGGAGTGGATGACTCTGGTTGAGTAGGCATTGCTTGATGCTGGATTCCTCCATGTGCAGAGGATTCTATGTGGATGGGTATTTGTGGACCCTGAATAGATTAGTGTAGTTCTTTGAGCATAACAGCCAACTCTGTCATTTGATAGCTTAATTTTTCGAACTCTTCGCGAGAGAAAAAAGTTAGATCAGGTTGGGCACTCTTATTCATGTCTGACTGTGGGCTTAATGCCTTTTTGGACTTTGAACGGGAAATGGGATCTATCGCATCCCTACAAAAAGACTTATGTAGTTTAGTCTTAAGGAATGTATAAGTGTCGCATGCTATGTGATGTATCCATTTTAGGAATTTTATCCTGCAAAACGGATGTTAGCTATTTGTAATACAGGATAGCATGTCAGGTTTTAATATGCATTCACATATTCTTTATATTTTCCATTACATTGAGATTGACAAGTAATTGAAATGGGAAAGTATGAAGAGACTTCCCTTCGCGTTTGGTTTATCAGAGGCTGACCTATCTTAGGTTACTCTCGTGGCTTTTCGGCATAAAGGTTCCCAGATCATCACAATCTACTTGACGGGAAGTTAATCCGGTCGTTCAACTGGAGTGAATCTGAGTGGTGCCTTTCCTAAGCCCCGGGGAATTATTCTTCCCATGAGTCCAGTAATCAAACACCGATGGGATAGCCTCTTGTTGGAGGGACCACACATCATACATTCACATACAACGTGTCTCACCGTTTATGCAAAATGATGGCATGTGCGAAGCACTAATATCACAGATAGATATTTAGCAGTGCAGTAATTTTAAGATGCATTCGTACACATTCATCATAAATGTAAAAACAACATTCACACACAAGCATATAATAATTTTGAAAAGCTTGTAATAGCGGCTTAAGCCCTCTTACTGGAGTCCCCAGCAGAGTCGCCCCCTATCGACGTCGGGATTTTTTTTGATGTCCCTTTTCGTTACTTGTTCTTTAGTGTTCTCATGTTAATGTGAGATTTGTTTGAAAAAACAAGTGAAAAAGGTCCGACATGTATAATGTCGACGATTGACTTTAAGAGTCACCAGTTGGTGTATTTAACTGGTTGCACCAACGCAACTGAAAAGGTTAGCACATTAACCCAGTGATTTGACACTGCTAAACGGGTCTTGGAAACCGAGATTCATTTTAGGTCTGGGGGCATGATTATGCGGAGGGAAGGTGTTAGGCACCCCCCGACATCCGTGTTACCACGGTGACCGCCATTTTTCAAAGAAATTGTTATATGAATGTGTGTGTGTGTGTGTGTGGATCAATGTGTAATTATTTGAAAAGTAGTGCGAGGCCTCGTTCGCACCTATATATACCGGGTTTGAATTTATAGAAAAAATTCAGTTTTAACTAGGATATATCAATGAAATTTTATAAAATGAGGTGTTCAAACCCTATGCTCAATAGGAATTGAGACCTTTTCATACTTCCATTTTATTAAATGTTCGGCTTGTTTGCTTTTATTTTTGAGATGCGAAGCATCCTCGAGAAAATAATATATAGCAGTGCCAAACTCCTTATGGGCTGACAGCCATCCAAGGAAACTTAGACACTGTAAAATAATGTACAAGCTGCTTATAGCTAAAAAATGTCCATTATGGAATCAGAATCTAGGTTCATGAGATCAACACTGTGATCACATGATTCCTAGGCTCACATGATACTGCAATTTGTATAGAAAGTAGTAGCGATTATATATATAAAAGTCAGAAATACATATATACAGACTAGATCAACCACCACGAAGCAACTCCATGGGGGATCGAATATGTAAATATATAAAAGCGGTAAATATATATATATATATATATATATATATATATATATATATATATGATGATCAACCGCCACGAAATAAACTCCAAGTGGGACGAAATGTAAATAAAGCTGTAAAATCTATCAACTACCACGAAGTAAACTCCAGGCAGGACAGAATGTAAATATATATATACATGTACGATATATATATATATATATATAAGCAATAAATGCACCGAATGTAAATCCGGGCTCATCGGATATGTCTGATGACAATTATATATATGTATATATATAAAAGCGAGTAAACGCACCGGATGTAAAATCCAGGCTCATCAGATATGTCGGCAAAGAATTATATATAAATATATATACAAAAGTAATTAAACGCTCTTGATGTAAAATCCGTGCTCATCGAGAGAAGTCGACCACGCTTTATATATATATATATATATATATATATATATATATATATATATAAGAAATTAAACGCTCTGCATCAAAATCAGGCTCATCATGTCTCGACAATGATCGATATATATATATATATATATATATATATATATATAAAAGCCAATAAACGCATCTTAATCAAAATTAGCTCAATCGAGGCATAACTTCGATAATGTTAGTCCTTATAAAAATATATACATATATATATAAGTATATATATCTGATGTAAATGAAAACCACTTTGACGAAATCCGACATAAACACACTTACACGACTCTCAATGTGTATAACGATGTGTCTTTAGATGAGAAAAGCTTTACGAGAATGTGAGAAGGCTTACGTTGAAATTTGCAGTAGACTTCATGACTCTATTTGGACAAGCACTCAGCTCTCGCGGGTAAATATATAACTGTATGTGGGCTAACAGGTGTTTAAATAGAACAAAAAACTCAATATGGGGGTGTATAAAGCCAATTGGACAGGGTTCCCTCGCTATTTCTCTTGCAAATATGGCCAGCCCAAGCCCCATATATATAGAACTGATGGCCGCAGGTGTACCTGCAGTAGCCTCTGGTATACTTGCGGCTGGTTGTGGTGTATCCGGGCCTCGCGGGTCCCGTCGTCTCGAAGTACGTACACTCATGCACTGTAATGTCCGCTCGAACTTGCAGAACTTCAATCCGAGCATCAAAACGAGGTGTACAAGACCATCTTCGGGATGCTTTTGTCGAGAGTTATGCAATGACATGGGATTTTCCCTTTTTGATTCCAGGAAGATAGGTCCATGACCGAAATAGCATTCTCGGGTTTCCGTCAGGAAATCCGGTGAGCTATTTCGCGTAGTTTGCGCTCCGAAGCAATCCGGTGAGCTGTTTCGGGTAGTTTGCGCTCTGAAGTTAAGAGATGAGTCTTGTGTGACTTCTTTTAAATCTATTTGGGTTGAAATGAATGTATTTGGTTTGAAGTGAAGTTGAGTTGGCAAAATAACCATTTTGCCCCTCCCGGGGTTATCTCCGGTTTTCGCACATTTGTAGCGGGTTTTTCCCAGGGTTATCTTTGAGATGGTTATGTTGTTGACTCTGAATGTACTCAAGGTTATCTCTAAGGTTAGCTTTGACTTCCCGGGGTTAACTCCAGGGTCGAGGAATGATGTTGTAGTCCTCTAGGGTTACCTCTGGAGTACGAAAAAGATGTTTTTGCCCTCCTACATAGTTAGTAACAGGAAAAGAAAAATTTTGAGTGTCTACAATGCTTATGTCATTGTCATTATCCTCATGCTTATATTGTGATGAAAGTCATCTTTGGCTTACGTGCATAGATGGACTATTGATTATTGGTTTTACAGTTGTATATCATTGGCTTACGTGCAAAGATGGACTGTTAATTATTGGTTTTACAATAGTATATGTAAGACCCCAAATTATTAATAAATGAAATTTATTTTCCTCTATTTATTATTTTGAAATAGTAAGGGTTGATTTGATTAATGTGGATAGTTATGGGTAAAATACGCAAATATTTTGAATAAGCAAGTGGTTATAAAATATTCATTATCGTCTAGAATATTCGTTTGGTCGTGGAATATTCAGAATCTTGTCGGGGAATATTCGCACGACTGGCCTTGATCTTTTGTGGGGCCCCATAATGGAAAGCGATTGGATGAAGAAAACGACAAATATAAGTTGTTTATAAATAACTGGCGTAGTTATTCTGAAGATTATCTTGTTGGAATACCCGTGGTTAAAACACACTAATACGCCGTTGTTGAGCAGAAGATTGACACGAGTATTGCACCAATTATTGATTCTTACGTAAGAAGGCACTACTCAATAATTGTTACATAGAATTATTGCTCATTTTATTTTATTGATTCAATAATTGTTGCGTTGATATTTTATATTCTTTGTTGTTTGAATAATTGTCATTACACGATTTTTTATTATCGAAGCAATAATTCATATTATCTGAATAATATTATTAGATAACATTATTGGCAATGTCTAGAAAGTTCTGTCTAAGGAGAGGTTTGGTCACCTAATCACTTGGCGCCAAGAAGAGAGAGAATTCTTATTGGAAAGCCCCTCTTCCTGGAACTACGGCACACAAGATCGATCTTGTGATTCTCGTAATATTATTTGTGAATAATTAATTATTGATTTATATGATGAGGAAAATATTGATTTTATGTGGATATAGATGGAGAAAATTTTAAAATGACAATTGTTAAAAATTAATATTTTATCTTTTTCGATAAAATAATTCATTTAAATATATTATTTTAATAATATATTAACGGTGATATTTTTATAATGAATGTGGGATATATGAGTATATGAGGAGGAAGAGTATTTTTGTGACATTAAATGTTTAACACATGTTTT
The DNA here is from genome assembly GCA_020205615.1 of Panax quinquefolius. Classification (NCBI taxonomy): domain Eukaryota; kingdom Viridiplantae; phylum Streptophyta; class Magnoliopsida; order Apiales; family Araliaceae; genus Panax; species Panax quinquefolius. The sequence continues at coordinate 50,573,227 of CM035156.1, forward strand.
GTGTGTTGGTGGACCCATTTCTTGACTGAAATTTGATTATACCGTAAAATCGTCTGCTTTGTGGATTTCGGTCAATTTCATTTGGAATTTGGAAAAACTTTCTTCTGCAAAGTTGTAGAAATTGAATTTCCTATAACAAGTCGCAAAATTGAATTTTTCTGACAAAAGGGCTATTTATTATGAATTATTGAAGTTTTGAGTTCAAATAATTGATTTTGGGAGTTTTAATTAATTATTTTGAGAAAAAAACGTTTTTGGTGAGTTTGTGAACCTCATTTAACATGTGCTATGGCTGAAATCAGATTTCAAAGGTGGGCTAAGGAATTTTGTTTATAAATAATATTATTATATTCAATTTTCTACTTTGGTGTTCTAAGCAATTTCCTATAAATAGGTGCTTAGGTTAGAATTGAAAATCACACCGTAAACCTGAAGTTTTCTCTATTTTCTCTCTCGATATATTGAGCGTATTCTTGTGAGTATACTTTGAGTGTTGCTATACTGTGCAAGTTCAAGTCATAGTCTATATCCTGTTTTAACTAAGCAATCTTGTCTTTCGAGGTAAGGGATGTTATTTTCTTCTCAAATGATATTATTTCTTCAATATCATTATCTTTGAAATATTGGTTAGAACTTTTTTATCAAATTTGGAACTTTTTCATGTCGGGGTTACTATTCGTGAGTTACTATTCACGAAGTTACTATTCACGAGTTACTATTCATGAGTTCTTATTCACGAGTTACTATTCACGAGTACTATTCATGAAGCGTGAAGATGTTTTTATGGAATTTCTATCTTTTGGTGTCGAGTTACTATTCACGATACTACGGCACTATTCACGATATCTGACCTTATTCACGAATCACGGCACTTATTCAATAGAAAATGAAAATTTTTCTTTTAAATTAAAATATCTATTCGGATACTAGCTTTGATTGTATCCATGTTTTGATCATTCTTGAATTTTACACCCCTATGATTATTTTTGAGGTATTTTTGAGCGTGGATAAAACAAAGTACGAATCCTTAATCCTTAATCCTTGTCATTTTGTTTCACCGGATTCGCTTTCTTTAAAAATATTTTCATCATCTTCATTCTTAAATGATGATATTATGGAATATCTTTGGCTTCAGTAGTGCAAAAGATGAATGATTTCTGAAGAATATCTTTGGCCCGTAGTGCAAAGATGAGCAGTGTTGAGATGAACATGACCGAGTCGATGAATATCTTTGGCCTTTAGTGCAAAGATAAACAGTGTTGAGATGAACATAATGGATTGATGAATATCTTTGGCTCATAGTGCAAATATGAATATTTGATTTGAGATGAATATTGATTGATGTTACAGGGATAAAATATTGATGATGGACCGTTAAATTCATAGATTATAGTAGATTTCATTCTCTACGTAACTCTTACATGAATTATTATTTCATTCATGAATATTGATCTCAAACTTGTTGTCATTGTATTCTATCGATTTTTCCTCTGTTGGAGACTAACGATAATTTGTTGTATATTATCTTAGTCATAATATTCTTCTTTGGGCTAGTTGAGCTCACCCTTTTCCTTGTTGTTCCATTTTTCTTCTCGGGAGGCGAGAATGTAGCAGTACTAGCTCGGGTATGGAATGAAGGTTCTAGAGAGTCGTTTAGTAGTCCTCACCATTTTTGTAAAATAATGTATCAATATTATGATGGGGATTTATTTTCGTGTGGATATTGTCTAGATGGCAATATCTGTATTTAAACTCACAGTTTATATGTTGTAATAGTAAAGTTGTAGTTATTTCTGTACCATGTATTTGGCGACTCAGAATGGGTTGGATGGAATGGACCTATTTTGGGGGCGTCACAGTATATCTTTAGCTTACGTGCTAAGATGAACTGTTGATTGATATCTTTGGTCGTAGTGCGAAGATGATCTGTTAATTGATAGCTTTGGCCCGTATTGCAAAGATGGATAGATGTATGACATGATCATGACTACTTGTGATACTAATGAATATTCTTTGTCATAGTGCAGGGATAATTCGATGATGTGATTGGCAGGATCATGACCATTAGTTAACAGTTGAATGTCTTTGGCCGTAGTGCACTGACCAGGAATTGATTGGTATGATCATGACCATTAGTTTTATAGTTGAATATCTTTGGCCAGTAGTGCAAAGATAGACAACTGATTGGTATGATCATTGTTATTATATTTGAATATCTTTAGCCTTTGGGGTAAGTATATTGAGTAAATGTTCTATTAAGCCTTTGTGGCAAAGAGAAATTATTGATTCACATTATTATAAACATGAATTGTGAATTTAACTAACATCTTTGGTGGTTCAGGTGAAGACAGGTGATGAAAATTTTATTTGTCTTGGGTATAATAAAGAACTGTTGATGAGTATTACAGGGATAAAATTGATGATAAACTTTTAAATCATAGAAGATAGTAGATATCATGTTCTACTTGACTCTTCTAATGGATTGCTTATTCCGCTGCAGTTAAACTTGATGTTTATTATATTTTATCAGTTTAACACAACAAGGCTAAGGATAATTTATTCTACATTATCTTAGTCATAATATTTCTTACTGGGCTTGTTGAGCTCACCCTTTCTTTCATTGTTCTCTTCAGGAAATGAGATTATAGCAGGGACGAATCGGGGAATGGAGTGATGGTCCAGGATAAATGGTTTTAGTAGTCCTCACTATTCTACGGAATAATGTGATAATAATTGTAATGAGAACTCCATTGAGTGTAGATATTGTCTAGAAGGCAATATTCATGTTTAAACTCTAAGCTATGTTTTGTCGTATTTTGCACGACAGTTGTATAATTAAGTTATATTTGATTTATGTACCACATATCTGGCGACCCAAGATGGGTGATGTATACCTATTTTGGGGGCGTCACAGTTGGTATCAAAGCTTAGGGATATGATCCCTGACTGAGATTTGAGACTAGAACTAGGAGGGGAGAGTCGGGTAATTCCTTCGCTAGTATGACCTACCTAAGTTTATTTGTTATTTAATTGGTCGGTCAAAGTATAGGGATAATATGTGGCATGTCAATTAACCCTTATTTTGAAACAATATTCTAGAGTGATATCTGAAAAACAGGAGATGAGAAATAGGAAAATCATGATACAGAGGAAATAACCGGAAAGGTACAATCTAAAAAGAAAGCAAGGTATTCTCATCTCTTCGAAATACTAGGTACGTAAATTTCGAGGGCGAAATTTCATGAGGAGGGAAGATTGTGAGACCCCGAATTTTATGAAATAAAAGTATTCAATTTTTCTATTTTGGTAAATAGTTAAATTGATAAAAGTTTAAAGTTAAGGGTGATATTTAAAAAAATTTCAAAGTAAGAAAGTTTTTATAAAATAATCGATGAAAAAAGTAAAGTAATACGCGTGGTTGCATAGTAGCACACAGTATTGATTATTGATGCTTACGAAAGAAGTCACTCAGTTATACTCAATTATTGCTACAGTAATTACTGCATCATATCTCTCATATTATTGATTCAATTATTGTCACAGTATCATCTGCATAATATGTTATATTTTTAAATCAATAATTGAAACGACAAAGTTATTCATATTATTATTTACAATATTGACAATGTCTAGAAGTTCTGTCAAGGAGAAGTTAAATAATCTAATTGCGCGCCAATAAGAAGAAATCCTTATCGGAAAGCCCCCTCTTTCTTGGGAACGACCTGGTTGTTAAATATTGTGAATTATAATATTAATGATGAATAAGTTCGTGTTGATTAAAGATGAAATTAATAGTTCCATTGTTTTGGAATTATTAGTGTTAGTGAAAATCGACATTTATTTCGATAATAATTGATGTCTGGAGGTTATATTGACCAATCGGGTAATTAACCGGATAAATGAGCAATTAATTGCTATTGATTCACATGATTATAAATATTTGTTCACATGTGTGTAGTATTGATTCACATTCATTTACTATTAGGGGATTTAGTGCAAGATTGATAATACTTGCATGACTAAGTTAAAAATGGAGGTATAGATGGAGGTACTATATTGTAATTCATATTTTCACATGTCTAGAACTATTGATTCACATGATTTACTATTAGGAGAGATGGTGCAACTTTGATAATACTTGCAGGACTAAATTAAAAATGAAGGAAAAGAGGAAGGTATTATACTGTAATATTTCGAGCCCCAAAACGTGTAATTATCGAAACTATATTTTCCTATAAATAGAAGCTCATTCTTCCTTCATTTCTCACCAATTCACTAAATCTTTAGAGCAATTATTATAGAGAGAATTTATAGAGAGAAAGAAGAAGAGAAGTCTGCTACCTCACTATTCCAATATCCAGTTTCTTCTAAGGTAAGGGGTATTTTCTTTCGTATTCATGAAGAGAGTTATTTTCTTTCAATACTCGTAAGGGTTGTTATTCCATTCTTTATTATTATGTTGAATAACCTTTACATCAAGATACCGCATACATGGTAAAATTCTTCCATTATTCCATTCTTTATTATTTTGTTGGAATAACTTTTATGCATGCGATCATCGCATGCCTCGTGAATTTCGTTGTTATTCTATTCTTTATTATTCATTGGAATATCGTATGCATGCGGATTACGCGTGACCTTCGTTCCATTCTTTATTATTCTCGTTGGATTATCACATGCATGCGGATTACGCATGACATTGTTCCATTCTTTATTATTCTGTTGGAATATCCTGTCTGTGCGGATTATGCATGACCTGGTTTCATTCTTTATTATTCTGTTGGGAATAACCTGTCTGTGCGGTCTATCGCATGCATAGAAAATTCTTCTGTTATTCCATTCTTTATTATTCTATTGAAATAACCTGGCTATGTGGATTACCGCATGCATGGTGAATGATCCTTTGTATTCATTCCTTATTAAATTGTGGAAATGATCTGTCTACATGGATTACAGCATGGAGGGTGAAAATCCATTTGCAGTTTTGTATATTCTACTATACTCATCTGGGATATCATTTCTTTTGTACTCGTCATGAATTATCGTTTTCTTTGGTATTTTTCTATTACGAGTTACTATTTAAGTTTTACTATTCACTCTAGTATTATTCACTCGGGTATTCGGGGCAATTTTCGTGTCGGAGTACTATTCACGAGTTACTATTTACGGGTTACTATTCACCCGATTACTATGCACTCTTGTATCATTCACTCGGGGGGATACTATTCACGGGGTATTATTCCCGAAGTACTATTCACGGGGTACTACTTACCCGAAAAATATATTTCTATTCTGTCCAAATTATTTTTGGTACATGAATATTATTCTTGAATTTTACTCCACAAAGTAGTATCATGTTGACAATTTGGATATTTTTAAACTCTGGATAAATTTAAAGTCTTTAATATTTATCCTTGATTTCGTTTGATTAATGCTTATATCATTGTCATCATCCTCATGCTTATATTGTGATGAAAGTCATCTTCGGCTTACGTGCATAGATGGACTTTTGATTATTGGTTTTATAGTTGTATATCTTTGGCTTACGTGCAAAGATGGACCGTTGATTATTGGTTTTCCAGTTGTATATCTTTGGCTTACGTGCAAAGATGGACTGTTGATTTTTGGTTTTACAGTAGTATATCTTTAGCTTACGTGCTAAGATGAACTGTTGATTGATATCTTTGGTCGTAGTGCGAAGTTGAACTGTTAATTGATAGCTTTGGCCCTAATGAATATCCTTGGACATAGTGCAGGGATAATTCTATGATGTGATTGGCAGGATCATGACCATTAGTTAACAGTTGAATGTCTTTGGTAGTAGTGCAATTTGACAGTAATTGATTGGTATGATCATGACCATTGGTTTTATAGTTGAATATCTTTGGCCAGTAGTGCAAAGATAGACAACTGATTGGTATGATCATTGTTATTACATTTAAATATCTTTAGCCTTTGGGGTAAGGATATTGAGTAAATGTTCTATTAAGCCTTTGTATCAAAGAGAAATTATTGATTCACATTATAAACATGAATTGTGAATTTAACTAACATCTTTGGTGGTTCAGGTGAAGACAGGTGATGAAAGTTCTATTTGTCTTGGGTATAATAAAGAACTGTTGCTGAGTATTACAGGGATAAAATTGATGATAAACTTTTAAATAATAGAAGATAGTAGATATCATGCTCTACTTGACTCTTCTAATGGATTGCTTATTCCGCTGCAGTTAAACTTGATGTTTATTGTATTTTATCAGTTTAACACTATTGAAGGCTAAGGATAATTTATTCTGCATTATCTTAGTCATAAGATTTCTTACTGGGCTTGTTGAGCTCACCCTTTCTTTCATTGTTCTCTTCAGGAAATAAGAATATAGCTAGGACGAGTCGGGGAATGGAGTGATGGTCCAAGATAAATGGCTTTAGTAGTCCTCACTATTCTACGAAATGATGTGATAATAATTGTAATGAGGACTCCATTGAGTGTGGATATTGTCTAAAAGGCAATATTCATGTTTAAACTCTCAGCTATGTTTTGTCGTATTTTGCACGACAGTTGTATAATTAAGTTGTATTTGATTTATGTACCACATATCTGGCAACCCAAGATGGGTGATGTATACCTGTTTTGGGGGCATCACAATAGTTCCCATAATCGTAACAATTGTAACATCGAACTTGAGATTTATCATACCTCTTTTGATACAATTGTGAAAAATTTCCTCTTCCACGTCCCCTTGTGTGGTGAGACTCTTGGTCTTTTTCTTCTTTGTGAGGAGAGTAGTGACTTCATCTTCCACCTCTTCCACGACCTCTTACTTGGCAAAGACCTCGACCACGTTGACTATTTCCATGTTTTTCTTCTCTCTCCTTAAAAAGCTTCGAATTGAGCACTTGCTCAATAGGCCCCTTCTTTTGCTTTTCAAGCCTCTCTTCATAGATTTGAAACGATCTCATAAGTTCATCAACAGTCATGATTTCTATGTCTTTCGACTCCTCAATGGATACAACAATATACTCATACTTGGGACTTAAAGAACGAAGGATTTTTCATTTACTCGAGCATCACTAATTTCTTCGCCATTACTTTTCATTTGATTGACAATTGTCAAAATTTTAGAAAAAAATCTGAAATTGATTCTGACTCCTTCATACGCAAACCTTCGAAGTCACTTCACAAGGCTTGAAGATGAACCTTCTTTACTTTTGCAACTCCCTTGAATGAATTTTGGAGAATCTCCCACGCTTGCTTGGTGGTGATGGCGAGAGAAACTTTTTGCAACATTGCATCATCCAAACATTGATGAATGATAGTAACTGCTTTTTGATCTTTCTTTCTTGTGGCACTCAAAGTTTCTTTTTGTGCTTGTGATAACGAATTTTCATCTACGGGCTCTACATAGCCTTTGGTCACAATATCCCATAGATGTTGTGAACAAAAAATTGCCTTCATGCGAATACACCAACTCTCAGAGTTATCCTTCTTCAATTGAGGAACTTGGAATTGTACCGCTCCATTTGCCAATTTCAAGTGGGTGTTACTAGCAACCTAGCTTTGATACCAATTTGTTGGAAATAAAAACCTCTCTCACACACACACACTAGAGAAAATGGAGAAGATATTATCACAAAAGAAATCTTATAATTTTGCTTGCTTCAAATGAATTGAGTGCATAGGTATTTATAGGAATCTACATACAAGTATAAACTCAAATACATGAATAAATATTTAATGAAAAAACAACTTCCTAGACACCTTTTCAACTAATTTCATGAACCTTCAAATACATGAACCAAAATAGCTTCATAAATATTAATTAAAACATAAATATGTTAAATACTTAATTACTTTGGGACAAGTTTATTTTTTAACATATCTAACTTAGTCTAACATATATGAAGAGTAAGTTTTGGAAATGAAAACTAAGTAATGTTGGCTGGGAGCCGTTGTTTAGCACTCCAAAATTATTTTCTCACTTTACGAATTTGAATAATAAGCATAGTAACAAGTAAGGGTTGATCCTATAGTGAATGATATTGTTCTAAATTTATCCTAATGTTTCTACAACAAACAATAAATAAAGGTTTGGTGGGTTTTGAGTTAATTATAAGGGTTAATTGAAAATTCCACCCCGAAGTATACACCAGTTTACCATTCATATCCTAATTTTTAAACGCTCTCATCCCGCTACCCAAAGTACACATAAGTAAGCACGATGGACCCTATTGGAACATTCCGATAAAATTGTTCACCAGAATATGGCCACGTATGATAATTTAATATATTTTAATAATGTTTATCGTATAAATATTTTACTTGAAGTACTCAATTTGTACAAATACAAGAGAATAGTCAATTAGCAAAATAAAGGTTCAAAAAAGAGGGATTAACGGTCGGTGGCTTCAATTAGAGTGATCGTTCATCTTCTAGGGCTCAAAGTGAAGCAAGTGCATGCAATTTACATAGTGATGTGAAGGGAGGTGAGGATTTGGCTTCGATTTTTGATATTAAGAGGGCTGAGATCGAGTTTGAATCCACTCTAACCAACTAGACTACAATAAAAAATGGTTTGGGTACTGAGGTTGTTTGATTTTGAAGGTTTTGGCACCCCTTTATATCCAGGTATGTTCTTTATTCTTATTTAAAGTGTAGAAACAGTATACATAGATGGTCAAGAAGCATATTTGCATGAATTAGTTGATAAAGTTTTTTGCATTCTCAATTTTGGCCAACAATGGTGGTCTCGTTTGTGTCTGTTTTTGGTTTTTCTGCTTTGCTTTTTTACATAAGTGGCAGTTAGGAATAGTCAAATAAAGTTAGAAAAAGTCATTTGTTATTTTTTGTCCGTGGGTGTAGAATTAAATGATTAATTTTGTGTGCAGATGATCCAGATCATCCCATTTTTCGATTAAAATGGTTAAGAATTTTCTGATCCTGGTGTGATTTTCAATTCTAAACTAAGCATCCTATTTATAGGAGAATGGAAGGGGCACTGTTAAGAATTTTTCACGGACGAAATAATTTGCGAAATCACGGACGTCTTACGCAACATTATGGGCGATTGAATTTCAAAGCAATTATAAAGCAATTATATATATATATAATTATATATATATATATTATTTCACTACAAAAAAATGGGGCTTCAACAATATATATATATATATATATAACCATAACTTTTATTATCAACCACCCGTGACAATCATCGATCCCCCCCACATTCATTTTTTTTTTCATACATGGGCCCCACTAAATGGCCCCCCCTCTTATGATATATATACTGAATAACTTTCTACTGATTATTTTAAAAAATGAGTAAATGGGGGTCCAAATAATAAGCAAATTTACAACAAATACTTCATAAAATTTCCCTCAATATTTTTAACAACATTTATTCATCATTATTATAACTCGTAATATTAACAAGCAAATCGTTCCCAGGAAAGAGGGGGCTTTCCGATAAGAATTTCTCCCTATTGGCGCGAAATTAGGTGATCAAGCCTCTTTCCTCGATAAAACTTTCTAGACATTGTTAATTATGCAAACAATAATATAAATAACTTGTCATCTCAATTATTGATTTAATAATATAAAATATTGATAATAATTGAATCAAATAACCTGAGATACTATGCAGCAATTACTGTAAGAATAATTGAGTATAACTCAGTGACTTCTCACGTAAGCATTAATAATCAATACCGTGTGCTACTATGCAACCACGCATATTACTGTACTTTTATCACCGGGTATATAAACCGTTAACGGTAAAACTTTCGCCATTATTTTTATAAAAAGATATTTCTGTCGTTTTCTCATTCCGACAATTATTCTGTTGTGGGGTCCACCAAAGATTGTGTCGTTGTACGAATATTCCCTGTTAAAATGAATATGTCTCGACCAATCGAATATTTTATGACAACTTGCATACCTTGCAAAATTTATAAATATTAACCACAACTATAACATTATATCAAATCCAACCAATATAATATTCAAAAATATATTTTGAGAAAAATTAATCTTTATTTATGAAAGTTGGGGTCTTATAACCTCCCCTTCTTATGAAATTTTGTCCTCGATATTGGGGTAGTATGCCGAAGAGGTGAGTATACCTTGATTTCATTTCAGATTCTAACTCCCAGGTCATTTCCTCAACATCGTGGTTTCTCCACAAAACTTTAACTTGAGGTATAACCTTGGAGCGTAGAATATGTTCCTTCGTATCCAAGATTTTAATAGGTACCTCTTCATACATTAAATCTTCCGCTATCTCGTCCATTTCTAATTCAATAATGTGATTCGGGTCTTCCATATATTTACGTAACATGGATATGTGAAAAACGTTATGAACACGAGACATACTTGGCGGTAAGGCAAGTCTATAAGCCACAGTTCCTACTCGATCGAGAATTTTGAATGGCCCAATGAATCGAGGATTGAGCTTTCCTCTCTTTTCAAATCTTGTAACTCCTTTCCATGGTGCCACACGTAATAACATATGCTCTCAAACATTGAATTCCAGATCAGCATAACTCTTTTGTCGATCTTGTGAGGTCTTTATACGTTGTCGGATCATTTGAATCTTCTCTCGTAGTCATACGTACCAATTCCAGTCCCAACAACGTTGCTTCTCCCACCTCGTCCCAGCATACTGGACAACGACACTTGCGTCCATATAATGCCTCAAATGGAGTCATGCCAATACTTTCTTGATAACTGTTGTTGTAGGAGAATTCCACCAATGGAAAGAACTTGTCCCAACTTCCTTTGAAGTCAAGGACACAGAGTCTTAATAGATCTTCAAGAGTTTGAATAGTCCTCTCTTATTGCCCATCCATTTGAGGATGATATACCGAACTGAATCATAAATTCGTGCCCATAGCTTTTTGCAAACTAACACAAAATCGTGAAGTGAATCTTGGGTCTCGATCAAAAACTATGGATACTGGCATACCATGCAGTCTTACAATCTCATTTATGTATATATGAGAAAGACGCTCAAGTGAATAAGTTTCTCGTATAGGTAAGAAATGGGCAGATTTGGTTAATCTATCAACAATGACCCAAATCGTATCTATGCCTTTAGAAACCTTGGGAAGACCAGTAACAAAATCTATGGTAATGTGCTCCCACTTCCATTCTAGAATTTCAAGTTGTTGCAATGGACCTTTTGGCAATTGATGCTCTGCCTTGACTCGTTGACACGTTAAACACCTTGAGATAAACTCCACGATCTCTCTTTTCATATTGCTCCACCAAAATGTATGTCAAAGATCACGATACATTTTGGTACTTCCAAGATGGATTGCAAACGGTGTGTTGTGTGCCTCCATTATGATTTTTTACTTCAAATTAGGGTTGTTAGGAACACAAAGTCTGGAGTTGACTCGAAGTATTCCTTTTTCATCGATTCTTGCTTTCGAAATAGCACCTTCTTTCATTTTCTTCTTCATACGCATTAGCTCTAGGTCCATAAGTTGAGCGACTTTAACTTTATCGATTAAAGTCGGTTCTACTCGTATATTTGACATCATCACGTGGGTCCCTGAAGTCTTTATCTCTATATCCATCCTTTGCAGGTCAAACAAAATGGGCCTTTGCGTTTATAATATTGCACTCGTACCCGCATATGATCTTCTACTCAGCACGTCAGCTACCACATTCGCTTTTCCAGGATGGTATTGAATGGTATGATCGTAATCTTTCAACAGCTCGAGCCAACGTCATTGCCACATGTTGAGTTCCTTTTGGGTGAACAAATATTTGAGGATTTTATAATCCGTATAGATCTCCACTTTCTCCCCATACAGGTAATGCCTCTAGATTTTAAGCGCAAAAACGACTGCTGCCAACTCTAGATCATGAGTAGGATAATTCCTCTCATATTCTTTGAGTTTTCATGAGGCATAGGCTATGACTTTCCCATGTTGCATGAGAACACATCTTAACCCTCTCGCTCAAGCATCATCAGAGATGACAAATCCTCCTCCGAACCAGATGGTATTGTCAAAACAGGTGTTGAAATGAGTCTCCTCTTGAGTTCTTGAAAACTCTTCTCACATTCCTTGCTTTAACCGAATTTTGAATCTTTCTAAGTCAGCTGAGTAGCGATTTGAGAAAATCCTTTCACAAATCTCCGATAATAACCAGCTAGGCCGAGAAAGCTACATACTTCGGTCACTGACTTAGGTTACTCCCAGCTTTGAATTGCTTCAATCTTCGTTGGGTCAACAGATATTCCATGATTTGATATCACATACCCAAGGAATGCTACTTCCTCAAGCCAGAACTCGCATTTCTTCAACTTGGTATATAGCTTATTTTCCCGAAGCTTTTAGAGTATCAGCCTCAGGTGTTACTCATGATCTTCACGGCTTTTGGAGTAAATGAGGATGTCATCAATAAAGACAACCACAAAATGATCTAAATATTCCTTGAATACTCGATTCATCATATCTATGAAGGCAGTAGGAGCATTAGTCAATCCAAAAGACATGACTAGGAATTCGTAATGCCCGTACCGAGTTCTGAAAGCAGTCTTTAGAATGTCATCAGTTTTAATCTTTAATTGATGATATCTGAAACGAAGATCGATCTTTGAAAAGAATTTAGCACCTTGCAACTGCTCAAACAGGTAATCAATGCGAGGCAATGGGTACCTATTTTTGACGGTGACATGATTCAACTCCCGATAATCAATACAAAGTCACATACTTCCATCTTTCTTCTTTACGAATAGAACAGGAGCACCCCAAGGAGACGTACTAGGACGAATGAAATCGATGTCTAACAATTCCTGCAGTTGAGTCTTTAACTCATGAAGTTCAATAGGAGATATTCGATATGGAGCTTTGGAAATGGATTTTATACCGGGTTCAAGGTCGATACAAAATTCGATTTCATGCTCTGGGGGTAGGCCAGGAAGTTCTTCAGGGAATACATCAGGAAATTTATTAACAATAGAAATTTCATTCAAATTTGACGTATTTTTGTTTAAATCAGTGACATGGGCTAAGAAAGCTTGACATCCACTTTTTAATAAATGAATAGCTTTATGGCTTGATATGACAGTGATTGACTTTAGTGGTTTGGTTTCTTGAATTCGCATAATAGGTTGGTTAGGAATATGAAAGCTAACAACCTTACGAAAATAATCAATTTTAGCATGATGAGTAGTTAACCAATCAATCCCTAAAATCACATCAAATGCAAGTATTTTCAAAGAGATAAGATCTATAGGTAATCTGAGGGTGCCGATTTGAATCAAACAATATTTATAAATAGTGGATGTAATAAATATTTCTCCCAACGGAGTTTCAACATATAAGTCAGAGTCTAATTTCTCCGGAGTCAAATTTAAACGTTGAGCGCAAGTAGGAGAAATAAAATAATGGGTAGAATCGGTATCAAATAAGGTATAGACTTCACTACAGTTTATGATTAGCTTACCCGTGATAACCTCGTTTAGGTTCCTCGCTTTTTGAGAGGTTACGACAAACGCTCTCCCTTGAACTATCGGCTTTGACTTCTCTGGGACGGCCTTTGGTACCTCCATCCCAGCTGGACTTGACTTCATTCAATGACAAAATCGGGCTAGGTGACATTCTCTTCCGCAATTATAACATGTTTTGGACTCTTGCGTACAGTTTGGACTGATTTGTCCCTCCCCTCCGCATTTGTAGCATACGACCGGTGGTCATTCTCCTTCCTTAACAACTGTTGCTGGTGCTGATGTCTTCCATCATTATTGAATCTCCTCTTCTTGAAATTTTCACTTCTATTTTTTTGGCCATGATTACCACTGAAGTGGTTTCCATTTCTGGCATGTTGATTCCCTCCACGTTTGTTGTCACCGCTTCGATGACTGCTACCACTGGTATTATCATTTTGTTGGCTGCTCTCTCTTGGTTGGGTTGACTCATTATCGCGCTCCAATAACTGATCCCTATTTACAACATCTGAATACAAACACAGGTTGTAAAAAATGAGGTATTGATGTATTTTGAGTTTCAAACCTCGCAGGAACATTCGCGTCATTCTCTCCACATTATCAACCAGATGGGACGCAAATCGGGATAACTCCGTAAACTTAGCTTCGTACTATGACACGATCATATTATTTTTCTCCAACTTGATGAATTTCACCTCCTTCATATGACGAATACTTTCGGGAAAATACTTGTCATTGAACAGTTCTTGGAACTTCTACCAAGACATCTTTAGTGTGGCAGGCTGAGTACGCTTTACAGATTCCCACCAGTAATCTGCCTCTCCTCGCAACATGAAGGTGTCAAAGGGAACCTTTTGCTCCTCGAAGCATCCCAAAATATCAAATATTTTGGTGATCTGCTTTATCCACGTCTCTGCATTAAGTGGTTTTGGCTTTCCCAAAAACTCCAGTGGTCCCAGCTCCTCGAACTGCTTAGCGGTGACCATCCGTGAGTTGCTAGTGTTTCCACCTACATTTTGGACAGGAGTCTCACTCACCCGATGTTGCATGAATTTCAGAAAGCCTCTGAACATCCCATCGTTCATCATTTGGTCGGTGTTGTTTTTATGAGGATTGTTGCCTTTCTGATGCACATTATCTTGGTTATTAATCTGCGGTGACTCAACGGTCTCCTGTGCTCCATTGCTTATCTCAATATTTTTATATGCCATTTTCAAATACTGCCACAAAACAAGGTTTAATTGACATACCACATAATACCCATATATTTTGACCGACCAATTAAATAACAAATAAACTTAGGTAGGTCATACTAGCGAAGGATTTCCCCATCTCTCCCCCTAGTTTTTGTCTCATATCTTACCCAGGGATCATATCCCTAAGCTTTGATACCAACTGTGACGCCCCCAAAATAGGTATACATCACCCATTCTGAGTCACCAAATACATGGTACAAAATTCAAATACAACTTAATTATATAACTGTCGTGTAAAATACGACAAAACATAAACTAAGAGTTTTAACACGAATATTGTCTTCTAGAAATATCCAAACTCAAATGGAGTCCTCATTACAACTATTATCACACTATTTCACAAAATAGTGAGGACTACTAACGCATCATCTCGGACCATCACTCCGTTCCCCGACTAGTCCCAGCTACGTTCTCATTTCCTTAAGAGAACAATGAAAGCAAAAGGGTGAGCTCAACTAGCCCAGTAAGAAATATTATGACTAAGATAATGCAGAATAATTTATTGTTAGCCTTCAAGAGTGTTAAACTAATAAAATACAATAAACATCAAGTTTAACTACAGCGGAACAAGCAATCCATTAGAAGAGTCAAGTAGAGCATGATATCTACCATCTTCTATGATTTAAAAAGGTTATCATCAATTTTATCGCTGAGACTCAGCTTAATAAATAATCCACATCATCAAATCATCCCTGCACTACGGGCCATGGATATTCATTAGTATCACGTCAACGAATTATCCATGCACTACGGACAAAAGATACTCGTGTAATCATCAATGGTCATGCCAACAACTGTCCATCAATGCACTATGGGCCAATGAGGACTTTTACCACATCATTTGTAACATTACGGTCATAATTATACCGAATAATCCCTGGTTATAATCATACCAACAATTGTCCATCAATGCATTACGGGCCAATGAGGACTTTCATCACAATATAAACATGAGGATGATGACAATGATATAAGAATTCAATTAAATGAATGTAAAGGATAAATTTTAAAGATTTATAATTCAATTTATCCAGAATTCAATAATGTCCAAATTGTCAACATGATACTACTTTGTGGAGTAAAATTCAAGATTTATATTGTATAAAAAATAATTTGGACTTAAAAGAAATCAATTTTTGTCATGAATAGTACCCCGAGTGAATAGTACTTGAGTAAATAGTACCCCATGAATAGTAATTTGGGAATAGTACCCCGTGAATAGTACCCCAGCATAAAAAAAGTTAAAACTTATCAAGAATGTTCAGAATAATATTTCCATGAAAAGATACTGGATGAAACACAAATTTCAAGGATATTCTACTAATTTCATGGAGTATAGAAGCCAAAACTTAACAAAATGAGTGTAGAATTCGGAATCTGAAATGAAATAATATTACTTACATACTACAACTGTTGAACGAAAATAATATTCCTTACGAATATTGAACGAAAACAAAATTCCTTACGAATATGAAAAATAATATCGTAAGCGAATATGAAATAAATAATACCCCTTACCTTAAAAAGAGAGTACTTCTGACTGGTAGGGCGGGGATATTCTTAAAGAAAACTTATATTGTTTTCTACGCTCAAAGCTTCTTAAAAATCTCTAAAGAAATACGCTCAAATATTATAGAAGAAGAATTTTCTTATTCTAGTGTGATTTTTAATTCTAAACTAAGCATCCTATTTATAGGAGAATGGAAATAGCACTGTTAAGAATTTTTCACAGACAAAATAATTTGCGAAATCACGGACGTCTTACGCAACATTATAGGCGATTGAATTTCAAAGAAATTATCAAGTAAAAACAAAAAACTAAAATATAATATATATATATATATATATATATATATATATCAACCACCCGTGACAATCATCAGATTTCCCCCCTCCCACACTCATTTTTTCCTACATAGGCCCCACTCGGGGCCCCCCTCTTAAAATATATATATTGAATAACTTTCTACCAATTATTTTGAAAAATGGGTAAATGGGGGTTCAAATAATAAGCAAATTTACAATAAATACTTCATAAAAATCCTCTCAATATTTTTAACAACATTTATTCATCATTATTATAACTCGCAATATCAACAACTAGATCGTTCCTAGGAAAGAGGAGGCTTTCCAATAAGGATTTCTTCCTATTGGCGTGCAATTAGGTGACCAAACCCCTTTCCTCGACAGAACTTTCTAGACATTGTTAATTATGCCAATAATAATATGAATAACTTGTCATCTCAATTATTGATTTAATAATATAAAATATTGATAATAATTGAATCAAATAACGTGAGATACTATGCAAAGAATTATCGTGTAGTAATAATTGAGTATAACCGAAAGTGACTTCTCACGTAAGCATCAATAATAAATATCGTGCTACTATGGAACCACGCCAGACATCGTATTTTTTTATCACCGGGTATATAAAACAGCTTAATCTAGAAACTTTCACCGTTATTTTTATAAAAAATATTTCGCTATTTTCTTATTTTGACAATAATTTCATTGTGGGGTCCACCAATGATTGTGCCTTCGTACGAATATTTCCTATTAAAATGAATATTTCCCGACCAATTGAATATTTTATGACAACTTGCATACTTTGCAAAATTTATAAATATTATCCACAACTATAACATTATATCAAATCCACACCATAATATTCAAAAATATATTTCGAAAAAAATTAATTTTTATTTATGAAAGTTGGGGTGTTACATCCTAGTACTTTCTCTTTATAGCGTTAGGTTATAACTGTTCAATCATTTAACATATTATCTGTCATTTCACAATTCCATCTGATCACATCGAGATCTTATTTTACAATCGTTTTGCATTACAATCTTCCTTAGTCTACGATCTTCTCACTTTTCCATTCAATCATGTAATATTATGATTTCATTTAAGCTTCTTAACTTATATTTATCATTATATCTTTGAATTTCTATAATTCAATTCAGGTGTTCCCTGATCCTCTTCATTTTACTTTATTATAGCTCTTCCAGATTCTTCTTTGAATCTTCTTATATATATATATATATATATATATATATATATATATATATATATATATATATAATACCTTTACTTTATAAATCTTCTAAATTTATTTCTTATTGTTCAAAGTATGTCCGAGTTTATTCTTTATCAGATGACTTAAATTATATCTCAGTTTATTTTTGTATTATCTCCGTCCATTTCACTCAGGTTATATCCTAAGGTACATCTTCTTAAGGTTTATAATCTACAACTCTGATACCAACTGTAATGCCCCCAAAATCATGATAAATTTCACTCCTGATCTTGTGCGTTAAAATACAATCACAATCTAACTTTACATTATTAATCGATGTTATAATCAACAAAAAAATGCGAATAAATTTAAACTTTTTATAACTTTCTTTTATATCCTAAATTTTTATCGCAATTTAACTTTATTCTTGTTTTACATAATAGTCTTTGTCCATATAGATATTAAAACTTAGTTATTGCAATCTTTACTCAATTGCAGAATTCGCAACCTTTAACACATGTACAAATATTCAGAGTCGTATGTATACCATAATAGGATCTGTGATATCCTGAATATTAGTAATATTTATTTTAAGGGAAATATTAAATGATTAAATAAAGGTTAGAGATTTAACCTAATTATTAATAAAGAAAATATGAAAAGAGTGGATTAATTTTTTTTTTTTATATATGTGCTATAACGAGCCCATAGGATATAAAATTATTGGGAAGAGAGACTTTTAAGATAAAAGACTCTAATTAATAATGTATGAGACATTATAAATATTACTTATTCATAATGAAAATAAAGTAATATGTGGAGTTAAATAAATTTTGTGAGATGTAGTAAGTAAAGGTATTATTAAATGTATACATTTATTATTCAAAATGAAAAGAGAAGCCAATAGGGCCTAATTGGGAAATATTCTTGACATAAACCTACCTATGAGATCAATGAAACTATCATTTTGAACGATGTATATGCTAATTATTTTGCTAGCTTAAATAAATGTGATGCATAAATATTTATATGTATGAATGACCACATTTAACTAATGGGCCATATTAAATTGGTATTTAGTATTCTTGCAAGCTACTACATTAATCTTAGGGGCAAATGTCTAAAAAAAACCTTGACGTTTACCCCGATGTCCCACTTACACCCTGAACTTTTTTTTTTCCCAAAAGTACACTTAATGTTGTAAAACGTAGCTCAACTATGCCCCTCCCGTTAAAAAAATTCCAACTAGACAAACGGGCGTTAGTGGCGACCGACACGTGGCAAAAATAAAATTTAATAATCTTTTTTTATTATTTTCTCTTTCTTCTCCAAATTTTCTCCCTCCCTCCCTCCCTCTTTCTTTTCTCTCTCTGTATGCATTAATCATAACAATCAGCACATACCCATTACAGAAACAACTCAGCAACAGCTCATAGAAGTCGAGAAAATCCCAAAAGATTGGATTTGTAAGGAAAAATAAAACGTGATTCACAATCAAATGAACCCACAAGAAAATATTTTGCAAACACTATAGTTAAAGAATTTATAAACATTAATAATCACATAATCCTCAAAGAAAATTTTTTATTACATTAAACTAGTCGCATTTACAGATTCCAAAAGCAAGCAATAGATTACCCAGAAAAAGTAAGAAGAAGTGGAATACAACATGTTTGTTGAAAAAGCAAGAAATTTCTCGCAGAGAAAAGGAGAAAGAAAAAGGGTATTGATTATTTCCGTAACAAAAAAAAAAGAATTCAATTGGGTATTCCCCAAGATTCCTTTTCCTTTTCCTACATTTTTGTAGCAACCACATCGACAGTAAAGAAGCAACTAAATAAACAAATAAAAGAAAGTTAATCCCTTTGATTACCTGATTAGAGAATATGAGGAAGCAATCTTTCATAACTATTCAGAAGAATCGAAAGATGGAATTTCAACCCCAATACCCACTCGAAGAAAGTGAAAGTAATTTTGGTTTAAGCCTGACATTTTTTCTCTCTTTTTTTTTCTGGGTCTTTTCCAAATCCGATCGAAAAAAGATGGAGTTTTGATATTTGAGTTATAATTCCTCTTGATTGATTTGTCTGTGGGGAATTCGTCGTTTAATGGGTGGAAAAGAGGGAACAGGGGAAGAAGAAAGGAGAGAGAGAGAAAAGGTAGAAGAAATAGAGAGAAAAGTTGGAGAATAAAAAGAAATAATAAAAAAAAATATTAAATTTTATTTTTACCACGTGTCAGTCGCCACTAATTCCCGTTTGTCCAGCTGGAATTTTTTTAACAAGAGGGGCATAGTTGAGCTACGTTTTACAACGTTAAGTGTACTTTTGAAAAAAAAGTTTAGAGTTTAAGTGGGACATCGGGATAAACGTCAAGAGTATTTTTGGACCTTTGCCCTTAATATTTTTCTTGTTATACCAGAAGAGCGTAATAAGCCCAAGGAGTTAATTAGTCCTTACTTGGTATCTAGTCCAATCCGATAGCCTCATTGAGGGAACTATTTAGTACTTTGTTAGCTTGTAAGCCTTAAAATTTCATAAGTGTTATGAGTTATTTCATTGAGCCCAATGCAAAACCATTAGCAATCCCTTTTCTTTGAGCAATCCGGTAATCCACATGGGAAGAATGAAGAATTAAGTCTTGGTAAATAACCAAGTTAACAATTAGTTCATTTAGCAAATTGGTTATCAATTAAGTTGGGAAGCTAGCAAGGATAACTTGCAGTAGAGTGGCTGGAATAAGGGTAAAAATTAGGGGCCAAGTAGATTGTAGAGTAGTAGGAGGCTGCTAAGCCTTGTAGGGGTTGTGTAGTGGTAATGATGAAGGCCAATGTAGGGGATGGATAGGAGCTAAAGAGAGCAACCACGTAGAGATAATGATGGAGAGCAACAATATGCCAAGTAGGTTGATTGAGAGAGAGAGAGAGAGAGAGAGAGAGAAAGCTCAGCCATATATGACCATACAATGCACCTGAAATCAGATAACTTCTTTACTTATCTGAGTTCCAAAAGCACTATCAATAGCAGTCCATTAGATTGAGAGAGTAGAAAAGCTACGACTGGAAGGGAAGGAAGGATTGAGTAGCAAAGCTACTTTAATATCTAAAATTTAGCAAGGTAAGCAAGCTTAGAGTCTTTCCATTCCTTTTCCATTTCATATTTGATAGTAGAATGGGTTGTTAGTGGCTATAGTATTAAATAAAACTATGGTGGCTGTTATGATATTATTAGAGCTTTGTGTGGTTGTTAAGGTATTATATGGAGACCCTTAATAAATCAAAAGCCAAAAGACTGGGAAAAATAGAAAGGAAATTTGTGGATACATGTAAATAAAATCATGTTCACCAACTATTTGATTAAATGTCGAAGTAGGAGTTGTTATAGTATAAAAATATGCTAGCTATGAATTAGAGTCCAAATCATGTCTACGCGCTCATATATTGATATGAATGCCTCAAACATCATATGCTTCTATGCTTAACAATACCATGTTGTAGTATAACCTACATACTATGATAATTTTATTTTAAATAGTAGAGTACCTTACTCCACAATCGTAGAGTGCAACTCCACGATCATAGATATCAACTTAAGAGTCATCTGTGGACCCCCACTTTGAATCCCAAATTGGAATACTATAAATTGATGTTCCCAGACCAATGAAAAAAGAATTAAAAGCTTATTAGGTAAAATTTTGAGCAAAAGATAGAATCTCCACATTTAGATATATTAAACCATCAACATATAGTATACAGAAAGTACTTGTTGTGATAAAACTTATACTTGAAAGCTTGAAGGATGTTATTATAACGCTCCCAAAATCGGGACAATTTCTCTCACCGATCTTGTGCGTTAATATTATCCTGTTCTAGCTTTAAAACATTATTTAATGTTAAAATAGCTAAAAATACCGAATAAATTTTTTTTTCTTTCCATTCATTTATTCCCTGAATCGCAACCTTTACAATTCTTCTTTGTACTAGAATCATATCTATTCTCATTTTAGAATAAACATTCTTTATCCATTCAACATTTCAAACTACACATAACTGCCAATTACATTTGACAAAATTATCAATCATAGATTTATACCATTTCTAATTCAAGGAAATGTATTCATTTTGCACATCATTCAATCTTCATCATCCGTATAGCAAGTAATATTGCCTAACATCATTAACCAGCAAAAAGTTTGTGTTTGCAAGATTGAGCTCGACAGCCCAACAAATTTAACAGTCTATCATGTTTCACATAGCACACAATTCCATATGCACTATATTTCCTTTACTATGTATATCCACATGCAACATATATTCTTTACTATGCATTTCCTACATGCATCAATAATTCCTTACAAAACATACATTTATACATTTTACATTTCTAATTTATCGACTTACATCATACAACATGTGCTATCACATATCACATATAAATTGATTTCCATAACCCAATTAACTTAGTCATATTTTGATTTTAACAATTCATAAAGCATGGTATGTAACTCACCACATAATCATATTTAATCCACAAACATAATAAAACTGGTAAACTTGCCTCGTTTGCTAACTAACTTTATAGTTTAAAGCTTAACTTTTCTTCACGAATCCTACACAATTATATTCACATGTATGAACATATTAGCCACGTATCCATGGCATATAACTTGTATAGTTATATATTAAATATCCACATTGCCACATCAATAGCTTATGTTTTTGTTTTAGAAAAACTTTTGTATTCTTTTCAAATCTTTTATCCTTTTGCTTTCATCACCACATATGTTAGCACATATTTGGTTCACTTTCATATAATTATCCTTTAAAAGTATAATAATTTGACGAAGGAATCTATATCTGGAATAACAAGGACAGGGCCTACTAAAAGCATAATTGAAGATAAGAGGGAATATACTGGTATGGAGTTCCAGTTGGAATTAATAGCATAAAAGATAGCCATGATACTAAGAAGTATAGCAGCTTGAAGATTTTTGGCACAGAAAATCTCCACCCGCCCTTATCATCTTGTAATTGATATTTAATCATGCAAGTATGCATGTCTCAAAGTATTCTAATCTTTGCTATAATTCCATTACTGTGTCTTTGTGGTAATATTTAAGAACAAATATTTAATGAATACTTACTTTTTAGGCATTTCATAAATCCATTTTATTTATTTTTCCAACAAACCATGCTTGATAGAAATCCCATGTAATTGCCTGTCAAAATCCTACTTAGGATCAAACAATTGGATCTACCTAACATGATTTCTTTTAATTAAATGAAACAGTAATAACAACAATTCAAAATTCTAGTGCATGTAGACCTTCAAATTAACATCTGCCTGTACATCCACTCAACCAACTTATATGGTTAACTTATAGCTTCTATAATAAATATAGTTTCACTCTCGTATACTAACGCGTTAAATACTTTCGTGTTTCAACATGACGCCAAAACAGTCCCTCTAAGCATTAACAGTCCCTTATTGTCAAGCTATGTCGGCAGCCAAGCCTTGCTTGGCCCTGTGGGGCTCAGCCGGGCTTGGTGTAGCCGGCCCCAATTTTTGGACGCTCACCTTTGCTAACTTTTATTTCCCGTATCTTTGACTCATTTGTTTTTGAATTTTGGGCATTAGATAGGTGATACACCCACCTGTCATAGAAAATATTAGCTAACAATGTGACTATTTTAGATGTGTTGACTGAGACTGAGTTCTGCTACTGCTATTCGCTACTTGTTACTGTCAATGGGCAGCGCTCCTAGTCTTGCTCACCCCATGCTCTGCCATTTTATATCTCCCATGACATTGATCCTTTATACGTCAAGTTTTGGATATAATATGGGTGGTATACCCACCTATTTAAGTAAAATATTTGCTAAACATTTTGGGTACTTTAAACACGTCAATTGAGAGCTTCAAAGGAATCCCAGTCAACTGCTACAGAGCGTTGCTGCTGTACACTGCTGCTGCTGGGCAGCAGCCCTCTTCGCGATGAGGCCACTTTGCGATTTTGTAGTTTTTAATTCATAAGTTAGTTTGCCCTAAATTTTGGATATGCTATAAACACCATAAGAGAATATATTTAGAAAATATAAGCCACCCATTTTAGACATCATAGGCAGCCCAAAACAGAACTTAAAAATACCCAATCATATCAGTTTTTAACTTTTTGCCAGCTTTACCCTCTCTCGCTAAAACAGTCATAACTTTTTCGTTTCAAAATATTTTTGAGCGATTCTTGAGCCCACGCGAAGCTAACTTCCGGGACTACAACTTTTATTCTTTGACCTTTTCCCAATTCTAAACACAGAATTTCAGAAATTCCGTGTAAAGGGACTGACCCGAGTTGGTTAGACAGTTTTGACGCGACTACTTTGAATGGTCATAACTCTTTGCTCCGAAGTCAGAATTAGTCCGTTTTGGAGTCTATGGAAAGCTTATTCAATGTACTATAATACCCCAAAAGCCCAGAATTTTCTGGAAACTCTAGCTAGCCCCGAATTTGTCCTTAGGGTTAGCAGTTCACAATTTTTCGGTTTCTAACATGTTTATTTCGCGACCTTATTACTTCTAGCTCATATACCAAATTAGAACAAATTTTAAATATGTTATATATCGTATATGAGACTGTATTTACAAGTTATAAACTTCCCATTTCGGAATCTTTAAGCTGCTCAAAACAGTGGTCAATAATGACTTCACACACTTATTTCCATCTTTTCGTTTTGGTTTGAAATTAAGTTTCGTTCTAATCTAATATACTTAAACTCTCTAATTATCATCATACATAATATATAAGTTCATCCCAAGCCTTGTTTTTGTCTAATATTCGATTTTTAATTAAAATAGTCCATTTAGAACTTTTATCGAACAAGTGGTGTGCGTTGTTTTGAAACCTTCTTTTCATAGCCATTTGTTTATGCTACAATCCCATTTTAACTCCCTTATTTCTCCGCACAACCAACCTAAACTCCTTTGCTATATCTTAGTCAATAGCAGTTCATTTCACAATTAAAATTCACATGAACTATAAGTTTACTTACTAACCCACACATATATAAGAACTTACATAGCTTACCAACCATGTCTTACCTTCTTAAACATATCACATATTAAATTTCCATATGGTTTTACAACATATTAGCTTGGGAATATGACACTCGGGAGAGAGAGAGACAAGAATTTTTTTGGGAAGGAAGTAATGAAAGAGCTGATATGCTCTGCTTTTGATTGATCTTTGCTTAGAGTTTGGTTTATGGGCTAATATGAGGGCAGCTCCTGCTATCCCCAAATGATTCATCTTGTTATTGCACAACTTCTACTTCACCTGTTAACTGATTCAACTTATTTGTTATATAAATCTCCCAGCTCATGCTAGTTGTTCACTTTTCAATTACTTGCTTCCAAGTATACCCCAAATACATGTATATTATAATATACTAATATAATTCATACATTATCCACTTAAAATATAAAGATATGATATATTACACCAAAATTTCCACACAGATGGAAATAATCATTTATTATGATAATTTTTCTTGATTTTAAAATAATTTCCTCTTTTATCTTTTCTCTTTCTCTCTCTAAATTTAGCCAATTTGGTTAAAAATGAATATAGGTAAATTTTGATTTTGCTTATATAAAAGTTACTTTCATTTCTTTATAAGTTTCTACACCCAACTTAAGTCTTCTCTATCTTCCCTTCGTATTTAAAGTTTCACCAAATCACCCCTACGACATATTCTCTTAAGATATTCTCGTAATATTCTTTATTCCTTAAAGATATTTCTTAAGATATTTTCTTAAGCTTTGAAATATTAGGTTTTTTAACCCGGAGGTTTTCTTAACTCACACAATTCTCCCTTAACTTTCATAATTCACTTCCATACTTTATTAAGTTATTTAATCACCCAATCTTAGTAACTTAATTTAATCAAATAAGTTACTATATAAATCTCCTTAATTTATTTTACCATCTTGGAATCATATAATTTACATAACCCATCTTTGATATATAAATTATATAAAATATAACATAACATACTCAAATTACATATTTATTTTATAATTGTAAAATAAATATGCTATACATAATTTCTTATGTAAATACAATTATTTACATACCAAAGATATTATAATATAGTATCTTTACCTCATTATCATAAATTCAATTAAGAATTTATTTACTTTCTTAAGATATTACGATAAAAAATATCTTTTCTTTATTAAAATAATTCAACTCTAGAATTTATTTTAATATCATTTATTTAAAGTATACAATAATTCTTGTATACTAATTACTTTCTTTTCCTTTCTATAAATTGTTTTCAACAATTTAACTCGTAATAAATATAATAATATACTTACTACATTAAAACATACATGCATACATTACATCCAATAATGTAATACATGATTTCTTCAATAAAAGGGTGGTTATACATTAAGTATATATTTAATGCCACCAATTTACCACATTAAAATAATTTAATATGATAGATTATTTTAATTCTACACATTGTTGGAAAATATAGTAATTAACAAGATGAATAATATAGTAAATTAGAACAACTTAGCTGAAAAACCGAGGCGTAGCGTAGCTACTTTCCTAAAAAGTGATATCGCCCCCACTGATAATAATCACAGTACATATGGGCTGCCGTCGATCACTCTCCAGGATTCAACGTCGAAGTCTCCGATCGTGTGTACTCACAGAAGGAGGCTTTGGACTTGTCTATGTGGATTCCCAATTAACATAATATATATTTGTGTAAGGAAGAATAGAACAGAATAGACTGTATAGCGATTTCTCACGTGTAATTCTTGTTGGTCACCGTATACATAGCTTGATCTGTTGTAGATGTAGATGCTTGCTTATTTTCTCAACTCAACTAGCGGTTTTCTTCACTAACTTAATTGGGCTCCAAAGAAAACCCAAAAGTGATAATGAGAAAGGAGTATTACTTTACAAGCAAAACTAGGCCTATTTAATTGTATTAGAAAAGCAGTTATCAGTAGCTGAAGAGAGAGAAAACACGATAATGATATATTGGTATTCTACTAAGAATAATAATTATAAGAACGATTATTAGAATGTTATTGCTTACGCTAAATAAATGTTGCAACGGGGGGTTCTGACGAAAACTACAGAAATTAACTCGGGGGTTACAGAAAATACTAATATACACTATGAGTGTTCCCAAAATAGCCGATATGGGGCTTTGATAAAAACCATAATTTTGAAGCATAACCAACAATCCCCCACATGATTCAAAATTATCAAAGATAGAAAAATTAAAAGGAAGTGAGAAGGGCAATGGATTTTAGATACATAACATCGATACCTTGTGGGTTTGAATCGACACTTAGTGGAACAAGCTCATGACTGTAGATTATGAGTGAATTATATTCTTGAACCCATTATCTTTGATACAATCAATTGAACTTGCACACATATCAAAAAATCATGAATCCACACAAGTCTGCGGTTGGGCGCGTTCTAGGCCATGCGCCATATCCCAGATTTTCATAAAGGCTCTAGAGAGTTTGCCAAAGACTCTCATAGGAAGCGGCCTACACTTCCACCTTTATATAGGTGAACCCATCAAGTGTATACTGATATACACCACCCTTTAGGGCTATGAGTTTCATTAAGAATCTAAATGATTCATCCTATCACAATTTGTCAGTAAGCACCACATGCACACAAGAAGGGATATAAATAATTGTAGTGCTATAATTAAGTAATTACGTGACTTGTTGTTACCCATTGAACCCAATTCATGGGATCTCCAATCACATGGGTTGGGTTTCCATCACGTATTACTTACTCAAGATGTTGGCAATAGTCTCATCCCTCTGGATGCTTCTTGGACACTCTTTTTAATTAATCCCTTTGTAAGTGGATCCGCTAGGCTCTTTTCAAACCTTACAAATTCCATGGAAATAACATTGTTTACTGATCAGTCCTCATTCAATATTATGTCTCAAGCGAATTTCCCATTATACACATGGTTCATTCCTTATCCAATAGCAGCTTGAGAATCACAATGCAGAGATATATAAGGAATTATTATGTCTGCCAATAAATTTCTCAGCCACTCTGCTTCTGTACCTGTCCATTCTAATGCAATAAATTCATATTTCATAGTAGATTTAACAGTACAAGTTTGTTTAGCAGATCTCCACGAAATAACTCATCCACTTAAAGTAAACACATATCCACTTGTGGAGCTTGTTTCATCATTAGCAGATGCCCAATTAGCATCACAATATCCTTCAAAAACATTAGGATTATCAGAAAAATGTACATTTACATTAACTGTTCCATTTAAATACCTCATTAGACGTGCCAATGCATTCTAATGAACTTATGAAGGATTATGCGTATATCTGCTAAGTCTACTAATGACATATTCAATATCAGGTCGAGTACAATTCATTAAGTACATTACACTATCAATGATTATGGCATCTTCAGTTTGTGCAATATCAATCCCCTTTATTTTTCTTTAAATGCACACACTAGAGTCACAAGGTGTTCCTAATGGCTCTTTATTAAAGAAATTAAATTTCTTAAGAATTTCACATAATAAAAACAAACCATGTGCATTTTTTTATTAATTCTCATGCCAAGAATCAAGTTCATTTTTTCATGTCAAATTTAGAAAATAAAAAATATTTTAATAGTTTTCACAACTATTTCATCAGTACCAAATATCAGCAAATTATCCACATATAATCACATCACAATTTTCATGCTTTGTATCTCATGCATATATCACATTTCTCATGCTTCACAGTTTATGTATAATTCATATTTTATACATGCTTCATCTTTCTCATATTGTACATTTATACATGCTTGACATCTGATACATGCTCTATAATGCTCATACTTAGCATTTCTCAAATTATATAGTTCACATATAACAATTAACTTAAATTATCAACAGATTATTAATAATTATTATCACATTGTTGCACGGAGTGCACATTAAAATAATTCACAAAAATTTCACATAATGCTGAACATTAGCACATAACAACAAGTACTGAAAAACTTGCTTTAAAATTATCAATAGACCGGTCAATTAACTTTTAACTTCTTTTTAAACACCCAATAGATTTACTTCTTTTTAGGCAAAATAACTAGCTCTCATGTATGATTACTCATACTGGATAACATCTTTTCAAAAGATTGCATCAAATGATTTTATTGCTTCTTCATAAGTTTTAGGGTCATCTTCAGTTATCAAAAGTCTAAATGCAACACTGTTTGAAACATATCCAATAAAAATACAAACCATTGTTTTATGTCCAATTTTATTCCTTTTTAAATTCTGGTATAGCTACTTTAGCTAGACACCCCCACATTTTAAGATACCCCTAGTTAGGTGCATGTTCCTTCCATAATTGACATGGTAAAGAGTTTATCCTTTTATGTGGAACTCTATTAAAAATTGATTATTTAGAAAGGCAAGCTTCTCCCCACATATTGGAAGCTAATTAACATGACATTCATCATATCTTTAAGTGTTCGATCTATTTTTCCTTTCTAACTAATTTTCAACCTCTATTTTATTTAAAAAACATTTCTTCCACTTCATCTTTTAAAGACAATGAGATAGATTTGAGTATATCTAGAATTATCATCATTGTTCACCATCTTTGCCACATGAACCAAATTAACATAAAATAATATAACATAAAAACAGAAGAAAGACTTCGTCAGGCTTAAGAAACACAATCCATATAAATGCTCAATTATTTACCATTAATCTTTCAGCTCATAAGACGTGAATTTAGGGAATAATTCAATAAAATTACTAAAACCTAAATTACCCCACTAGGAACAAGGGTACATGTGTTATTACAACATGATAATTTAATTCTAAGCACCAACAATTAATATTTCAAAAATATTAATAAAGGAATTAAATAACAGACAACATTACTCAATTAATATTTCAAGTATGCTATAAACACATTAAAATACTTCTATAAAATTTACAACAATATCTTATCATCACCAAAGATTACTGTAATTTTCTGAAATTTTTCTGAAGATCATGCAAATTATCATAATTAATTAACTATTGCATAATTAAATTAGATATTAACTAAAATTATCCAAATATATTAATTTTCCAAAACTTCAGTGGAAATATTAATTTTATGCCAATAATTAATATCATTGACTGGAAATAAAACTTCCATCAAATTCAAAATTACTCAATTCTCCACAAATTGTATCCAAAAAAAAATTACGTATAGCAGCAACACCTAGCCCATTACTATCATTTGGTAAGTAGGCTCATATTTTTAACTCTAAGCACATTCATAGATTTCAAAAAAAAACGCATATACATCCACATCACCTCCAATTTGATTAGACCAATTTGAATGTTCATAAGTTATTAAAGTTTATTTCATAATTACTAGATAAAAGATATAATTCCCTTAAACATAAATTAAAGAACTCAGAATGATTTTCATAATAGGCTTTACATTAGATAAGAACCATCTGACAATTAAACATGGTATTTAGTTATCAAATCAGAAAACAAGTGATCAAGGAACTTGACACTGGTGATTATAGGGAAACTTGTCAAGTAAATGGTATTCATTGAAACGCAATCAGGACTTACAGTGTGCACCAACTAGTCCAGTAACATCAACTCTAAACATAACTTAACACCAGTAACAAGTAATTAAGTCGCATAATTGTCATCAGTTATGCGAATAAAGTTCTTATATCTAGCAACTGTTCAAATATTTAGCAATGTATCTGTGATATATTAACTCTAAAAACAAGTATTCTTGTTAATATATAAAATCACTTTTTAGATTGTTGAAAAATATAGCAATTAACAAGACAAATAATATAGTAAATTGGAACAACTTAGCTGGAAAACCGAGGCGTAGCGTAGCTACTGTCCTAAAAAGTGATTTCGTCCCCACTGATAATAATCACAGTACATATGGGCTGCCGGCGATCACTCTCCAGGATTCAACGTTGAAGTCTCCGAACGTGTGTACTCACAGAAGGAGGCTTTGGACTTGTCTATGTAGATTCCCAATTAACAGAGTATATATTTGTGTAAGGAAGAATAGAACAGAATAGACTGTATAGCGATTTCTCACGTGTAATTCTTGTCGGTCACCATATACATAACTTGATCTGTTGTAGATGTAGATGCTTGCTTATTTTCTCAACTCAACTAGCGGTTTTCTTCACTAACTTAATTGGGCTCCAAAGAAAACCCAAAAGTGATAATGAGAAAGGAGTATTACTTTACAAGCAAAACTAGGCCTATTTAATTGTATTAGAAAAGCAGTTATCAGTAGCTGAAGAGAGAGAAAACACGATAATGATATATTGGTATTCTACTAAGAAGAATAATTATAAGAACGATTATTAGAACGTTATTGCTTACGCTAAATAAATGTTGCAACGGGGGTTACAAAAAACGGCTAAGAAATTAACTCGGGGGTTACAGAAAATACTAATATACACTATGAGTGTTCCCAAAATAGCCGATGTGGGGCTTTGATAAAAACCATAATTTTGAAGCATAACCAACACACATCTCATTTTATTTAATAAATTGCTCCTACCATTTTGCTTACATATAATAAATATATAATACTAATATATTTATTAAACATAAACATCACTTATTACGTAGTTCTTACTCATCTATGCAATATAATATACACAACATATCATGTAATAAGAATTTTCTTTGTTTAATTCTTATTTAAATATTACCCAAAAATTTGGGTTATCACAATATTTCCCTTTATAAGGATTCCATTCCCGGAATCATAATATCGAATCATTCTTAATCGTTTTAGATCTTATTCTTTCTCGTAACCTTATCGTTGAATCATTTCAACGTATCATTTCCTTAGATTTTTCTTAAAAATTTTAAATAAATCCTATATTTCCACTCTAGGTTTTAAACTTTAAGCCTTAATTTAATCATTAAAGATCTTCTAAATTTTTGGGTTGTCACAATTATGATAGTGTAGTACTAACTCATGCTAATAATGCCTAGAAATGAGTTATTTTGGTATTGATACATGAGCAAAGTTTCAAGCTTGTCAAAGTATGTGATGATGAGTTTTAAGGATCATTTGAAGTTTATATGAATGCTTAGATAACCCTTGAATCATAGCTTGGAGTCTGTTTTTGTGAGTAATAGCCAAAAATGTGCTTATATAAACTCTAGATTAGAGAACTGTTAAGATCAAGGTCAGTACCTGAACTTTTGAGTCAGTGAGAAGACTATAATATGTCCATAATTAAAATTTAAAAGTTGTTCATTCACTTAGTTGAGGTCCATATTGATTACTACTCAATTTTCATGTTTAAAGGCCATGAAAAGTAAGCTTTAAAGTGTCATCTAACACTTAAACAAAGCGAGGCCAAACCTGAACCTTGTAGGTAAATTTTAATAGCTATAATATGGCATAAGTAAACTACATAAGTTAAAAAAACCAAGTCTAAACTGTTTTGAATATTGGACTTGTTAAAAATCATGTTTTAGGCCAAAAATGGTCCGTTTTGGGTAAATTTTAGTACCTGAATTTGTAAGACTATAATGAACTCATATAAAGTTGCTAATACATGCTTGTGATGATTTCTAATCATTTCCATGACCAAAATTAGTAAGAAAACCAAGTTAGGATCTATTTTTCAAGCCTAAAATGAGTTTTAATAGGTCAAAATTAGCTAGATGGCTAAACAAAGTGAAATGATGATAAAAGTAACCACAGAAAACTAAAATACACATGTCTAGACTATTAAAGTAGACAAAAATGAAAAAAAAAATTAAGAAGTGTCAAAATTAGTTTTGGGAAAAAAGTGTTAAACTGTCCAGTTTGAGCCTCAGTTAAAGTAGGCCTAACTGATATGAATGAGGAACCTAAACCCTTATTAAAATATCTTGGTATGTCGTCTAGAAGTAGGGCTAGATGATAGAGATAAAATCTTAACCAAGAAATTCCAACAAATCATCAAAGTAGGCAATAAACTCAATTCTGCAACAATTGGGTAGTAAAGTTACTCAACAAATGGTAGAGTGAAAAACTCAGCATGTGGTAGAGTGAAAAACTCGGTAAATGGTAGAGTGGTTTAGCAAATGTTAGAGTGGCTCTGCAGATAGTAGAGTGGTTCAGTAGATAGCAGAGTGGCTCAGCAGATAGTAGAGTGGTTCAGTAGATGGTAGAGCGGAAAACTCAGCAGATGATAGAGTAAAAAACTCCGCAAATAGTAGAGTGGAAAACTCAACAAATATTAGAGTGGGAACTCTAAAAATCGTAGAGTGGTATCTAAAAATTATAAAGTGAACTCTGAAAATAGTAGAATGACTCTCAAAATCGTAGAGTGAACTCTAAAAGCCGTAGAGTGAACTCTAAAAGCCGTAGAGTGACTCTCAAAATCGTAGAGTGAAAATTGTAGTGTGAAAATAGTGAAGTGCAGATAATAGAGTGAAAATGGGTAAACACCCTAGTTTGTGCCCAGATTTGGTTAACTTCCATAACGAAATTTAAGAAACCAAACTCATGGAAAACTAATATGATATATGATCTAAATGCTTGCACAAATAAAAGATCAAATATGCTAACCATAAAGTCAAAAAACATTATAAAAGTGGCCTAAAAATTCACTTTTGCTGCAGTTAGTAGTAGAGTGGAAATGTAAAACACCCATTTTGAGGCACTGCCTTAAGAAGCCTTAAGAGGTTGTTTTAGTTAACTAACTATGGAATAAAACACTATAATGTATGGTTTAAAATCTTGTTCAAACTTAGAAGTCAAAATCTCATTACAAAGATTCATAAAAATTCCTAAAGTACCCTAAAAAATCATATTTTTTCTTTTTGAATAATGATGGAATAATGGGATTTGATTCCTGGAAATGTCACAGCATAATGTAAGATCATATTTGAAGTGTATAATGATCAATGATTTGTATTATGTTATGATTGGACTAAAATGAGTATATTTCAGAATGTATAAGAAATAAGTACGTAATGTATACTATGTGTGTATGATCACAAAGTGATGAACAAAGGCTATATGTCTAATCTAAGTCTAAGGAACTTAGATGAGTAAGGTTTAACCAAGTATGGTATGTTGTAATGGTTTGATACACACACAGTAAACTATAAGTGCAATAAACTAGCACATGTGGTGATGAAAGGAAATAAAACTGAGTTATATAAATAACAAAGTTGAATATAAAAATGGTAAAAGGACAATATAAGTAAAAGTAGGTTATTAAAGTAAGGTTAACCATGAGATCAAGTATTGGTGACGTTTATTATCAATCTCACATACCTTGTAGGTCATGCAAAGGAACACGACAGGTTAACGGTAAAACGCCGGTACAGACAAGTTTTTCAGAACTTATTTTTATATATGAACTTGTTAATTGTTATGTGCACAGATTTCCTGTATTATATGTACTTCTTGTGAATAATATGAGATGTACACTATGTATTATACTGTGATATAAATCTATTGAATCAAGTTAATGATTGATGTGGATTGAGTTATGGAAACTCAGTATATTCATGATATGAGATATATGATAAGTATGAAGCAGATATAATTGTTGAGTATGAACATTATGATGGTTGAATAAATGCAAAGTATGAGAAACACGAATTATGTATAAACTGTGGAGCATGAACAATTTAAAGTGTATTTAAAATGTGGTTGCTCACCCTTGCTATAAATAATTGTTTTAAGCTAAACCAGAGAGGATCGAAGTATTCAGGATAGACACAGGAAAAAAGGAAGAAATATTGATTGAAGTTGTTTGTTTAGTTCTAGCTATGCTAGAGAACATTCATATGACATACTGTAATTGTTTAATCAAATAACATTGTATAGAAGAATAGTTAAGTCTAGTTGTGAGTTCATGGATACTTAAAAATCCAATATTTTTAAGTGAAACATATTATTTATAACTTGAACTGTATAATTTAAATCAATATAATTTAAAAGTGTAATATTAGGTTGTAAAGGTTACAGATTCTGAAAATGGAAAGAATTAATGTATTAATTGGTATAAAAGCGAGATTGTATTCATTATTTTATGAATAAAGGTTATAATCATATGAAGGAAGGTTGTATAGTAATGCACCAGGTCCGAGATAACAGGTACCCAAATTTGGGGGCGTTACACGATCCATATCAAAATGCTATTTGTGAACATAGAGTTCAACTTCTGACTTTAATCATTACCTGGATATTCGTAACGTAATCCAACATCTACATACTCACTATACACCACCTTTTATACACTATTGTCATCACATAAATCTACTTTACAAAAAATGATAAAGTTATATTTCATGTTCACACATACTTTTAGCCAACATCCATCTATTGGACAACTCAAAGTTTATACAATTCAATAAAACTATGTTACAACATGTAGCATCAACTTGGTATAAACTAAATTTGATAAAACAATACGCCTTTACTAAGCATGTCGTATTTGGAACCTTCGCTGCTATAATTTCTGATAAATCAACTTTCATCTGCAAATTTTATATTTTACAATGTTAAGCACAACGACTGCTAAAGTCTAATAGCTTTTCATGCATCACGTTTCATATATACTATGCATTTCAATCATGCATCATATATCTCATGTTATGCATTTTATACATGCATCATAAATCTTATGCAATGCATTTACATATGCTTCACACATCTCATAATATGCATCTTCATATGCGTACTTTCAATTTCATCATATTATTTTTAGATCATACTTCACATGTTACCAAACGTAACATTTGTCACATATCTCCATTCACATATCACAAACAAATTGAGTTCCATAACTCAATTAACTTTAGTCATAATTTGACTTTAGCAATTCGTATAGCATTGACATTCAAAAACATGAATTTTAACATATTCACAAGGATTTCATCATAATGCGATAACAATTGCACATAACTAACATCGAGTTCACATAATACAAGCAAACTGAAAAATTTGTCTTTATTGCAAATTACTTCCGGGTCTACTTGATATCGCATACTCAAAGCAATGTTATCTCTGTCAGGAATATGCATGAGAATGTTATTCCTTATTTATATAATTAAATGATGAAGATGATGAAGTTAATGAATAAATATGCAAATGTGTTTGCATTGATAAAAGTCGTAAAGTCCTTAATAGATGATAGACAATACGGACAAGGACTTAGATTGAAATGATCAAATATGTTAGGTTGATCTAATATGAATGAATATTTTTGTAAAAGTCCTTCAAAGATCGTGATGTACAAGGACTATGAATAGAAATATCAAACTTGTTAGGTTGATCTTATAAAGTATAATAGATAGGCGTGTTTGATCGAAGAACGCTGAATCAGTCACTATAGTCTGCCAAGAAAGTAAAACAAGAATCGTAAGCCTCACTCGATATTGTTGAAGCCAACTAAGAGATTGTTGAAGCCAAGAAAGAATCGCAGTCTGTCAAAGAAAGTCACTCTCGAGATCGTAGAGACAGTTTGCTGAGTGTCTGCCGAGCCAAGTGAAGAATTGCAGGCTTCGCTCAAAATCATGGAGTCTACAAGTCATCACCAATGAAAATAGTAGTCATTTAAGTGCTCGTAATACTAAAGTAGAATCGTAGAGCACTCTACGATTCTCAACAGATGATCAATCCTGAAGTGCATACATAGATCTCATCCTCTGATAAGTGTAATCATGTTTCAGAATGCAATCTACTTGAAGAATATCAGAAAGCATTCTCTGAATGGCCTGAAAGTAAACAGAAGATCAAAACACAAACTTTATATATAGCAAGGCTAATAGAGAATTGAAAAGTTATTTAGAAAGAGTCTCATCAGAAGACAACGATCGTAGTGCTTACCAAACAGCAAAAGGGTCTATCAAAGAAACTACAAAGATAATGGTAAACCTGCCACAGAGTAAGTAGAAGACAAACTAGGAGGATGTCAATGCTCAGCCTCACCATGGAGTATGATCAAGAGATCACAAGGCTGAAGATTAAAGAAGCTGAGCATAACTAATCAAAAGGGATATGCAAACCAAAGTGTCAAAGCAGTCATTCAACTTGTTAGTTCTTGAAGCAAGGCAAGACAAGCATGATCGTAGAACAGACTGCAAGAGCAAAGTACAAGATGGTAAAACGTTGAGCACTCTCAGAATCATAAGAGATGTCAAGGTCAAATCATCCTACAATTTCCATAGACAAGCTACGACCAAGTAATCGTAGAGTTCATAAAGGTCAACATCAACATCGTAGAGGGCGTTTATCTGATGAGTGAGAATGTTTAAACAAAGAAGACCGACATTCAAACGTTGTGAATTGAGGATCCCGATATACTCTCCAAACATCCTTGATGTAAATCAAGGAAACAAAAAAAAGGGTGACTAGCTACTAATCTGCTGAAGGTGACGTTTCAAAAGTGTTAGGTGATAA
The DNA here is from genome assembly GCA_020205615.1 of Panax quinquefolius. Classification (NCBI taxonomy): domain Eukaryota; kingdom Viridiplantae; phylum Streptophyta; class Magnoliopsida; order Apiales; family Araliaceae; genus Panax; species Panax quinquefolius. The sequence goes on from CM035156.1 coordinate 50,610,452, forward strand.
AGCAGACTGCTGTGTCAGGCAAGTCAAAAAGGAGTTGTCACATCAACTCAGTATGTCCACATCAAAGATTTCAGAATAGCTACAACATTAAATGCTCCAAATAAAGCTCTTCAACGGAAGACTCCCATCGACTATGTTCCAACGAGAAGATAATAGATGAATCTAAAAATAGCTGAAGATTCAAAGAAGACAGAGTTGTTGACTTGAGATGAAGTAAGTCATATAGAGTTTAATAGAGAAAAGGTCTCAGTGAGAGTGAGACCACCACAGAAGAGTGAATCATAACTAATGCGAGTCTTACAATGAAAAAGCCTCACTCAATACAAAGGACTATGACAACGAAGTGACATCTATACTGAGAGCCGGAAGGCCAAGAAGAAAACAACTAGAGTGGCAGATCAGAAAGCAAAATACTTGAGTCACTCTACGTTTCACCATGAACACACTGAGCTGAAGATAAGAAGATACAGAGCCGAATCTGTTCACAAAACAACTAGTGTTCAAAGACGGCTAAGTACCTAAAAAAGACAAGTTGATATGAAAAGACTTAGCAATACCTCAACGGTAACAATGTACAATGTTAAATATCAGATGAAGACAAGCATCAACAACAAAGAACAACAGCACCAAGGGAAGAATCAGACTGCCAATTACCAATAAGATGTCAAGTTGAATGTACATCTTAGCAGTCTATTAGATGTGATCAAGTACTAATGTTGAATGACTAATGATCACAAGAAGTCGCTAAGTACCAGAAGATGAACAAGATAAATGTCATCTTAGCAGCTCAACAACAACAAACAACCACTCAAGCAACCAGGGCCTACAGGGTCCTTGTCTTAGTGACTAAACCAAAGTCAAGTCTATTGAGCTTGCTGAGTACCGGAGGGTACAAGAGATTCTAAGTCTGTCGAGCTTAGTCTACAGTTTTCAAGGCTGCTGGTCTTGAAGGAATCTTAGTGATTCGAAGTTAATCAAATCCTTAGTGGAATTGCCTGCTTGTTGAAACAGAAGAGTGGATTAGGAGCATTCAGTCTCTAAACCACTTACAACCTCTGGTGTAATTTACTTTACGTCATTTACATTCAGTACTATAATTGTTATATCTGCTTACAACTAATTTAATATTAGAACTGCGTTTAATGTTATATTCTTGAAGGGGATCTTAATTTATTCTGATGTGCATAAATTGATTCATCTATCATTATCTGTTTATCACTTATCTAGATAAAAGAAAAAGAAAAATGTTTAAGGATCTATTCAACCCCCCTTCTAGATCAATTGTGTGCCCCCGGGAACTAACAATCTCGTATCGCACCTATATAGCATACATAAGGTTGTTGTGTAAGTTAATGCATTTATATCTCATGAACTTTTGACTTAACTTTGTATTTTTCAAGCTTAGTAATTCAGTCTTAACTTTATCAAATATATTAGATTTATTTATATTATTATAGGTCAAACTACACTATTAAATGTCCAATTATGTCATCATATGTCATAATATATCAGTCCTCCAAGTTTCGTTTTAAAAAGAATTATAAAACTCGTTTGACCTATTTTAATCGTTAACGAACCTTGTTTATCGTTTAATCATAATTTCTTCGTTTCTTATCCGTTTTGGTTTATTCTTACGCCAAATTAAAGCTTATTCCATCTACTTTAACATCATATAGGCTCTGATTTCAATCCTACAGAAAATTGTCCAAAGTTGCTGCCCAGAATCTGTCTAGATTCTAGAAAGGTTGAATGACACTACTGTCCCTCTAAGTTGCCACCCACTTTCTAAGTCGTCCCTAAAGTTCATGAATTTTTGTCAATTAGGTCCTTAAAGTGACATTTTGTTGGCATTCCAGTTTCTTCAACCCAATTTAACCTCAACCCGACCCATTTTGACCCGACCCAGTTTGACCCAACCTAAAATTTTAATATTTAAAATATAAAATTATTTTTAAAATAATAATTATATTTAACATTTAAAATATATATATTTAATATTTTAAAATAAATTATTATATTTAAAATAATAATAATTTTAATATTTTAAAATAAAAAAAATTATTAAAAAATAGCTAATTTTGATATTTAAAAATAAAATATTAGTTTTTCAAAAATTAAATAATAATTATATTTAATATTTTTTTAAAATAATTTTAAAATAAAAATTATTGTTAATATTTTAAAATAATAATTATTTTTTATATTTATAATAAAATATTATTTTTAAAAAGTTATAAAGATAATTATTATTATAAGGAAAAATATTAGAAACTTATATTTTTTTTCAAAAATGAGTAAAGTTTCAAAAATATAGATTCAAAAAATTACATAAGAAAATAAAATTTTATGTTTTAAAAATAAATTAATTTTTTTTTCATTTTTATATAAAATTTATTTTAGAATTTTTTTATTATCTTTAAAATTATTATATGTATTCTTAATATTAGAATTTTAGAAACAAAACTAAAAATAGAAATTAAAATATAAAAACAGTAAAAGATAAATAAAAGTTGATTCTAAAATTTTTAAATAAATTTTTTAAAAAATAATTATTATTTTCTGAAATAAAAAATTATAATTTTTAAAAATAATTAAAAACTTTAGGGATCTAATCTTAATATTAAATTTAATTATTATTTAATTTTTTAAAAACTAATATTTTATTTTAAAATATTAAAATAATTATTTTTAAATTAATTATTTTATTTAAAAATATTAAATATTTATTTTAAATGTTAAATATAATTATTATTTTAAAATTATTTTTAAAATAATATTATATTCTAAAATATTAAAAAATTGGGTTGGGTCAAACTGGGTTGGATTTGGTTAAATTTGGTTAAAATGGGTCGGGTTGATGTCAAAATGGGTTGAAAGAACGGAAACGCCAACAAAATGCCACATTAATGACCTAACTGACCAAAATTAAACTTTAGGAACGACTTTGAAAGTGTGTGACAACTTGGAGGGATAGAAGTGTCATTCAACCTTCTAAAAATTCACATTTTTGTGTTTCTCGGGCTAGTATTGTGAATTTCTCTCATTCATTATACATCGGATTAAAGCCATTTTTGGATATGTTCTATCTCATACTGCGTTGTATCATTGTATTTTTAAAAATATAACATGTATGAAAAGAATTTGGCAAGTCTTCGAAACACTGGCCTGAAACAGCCCATTCACAATAGTTTTAGACTTGGAAATTTCCAGATTTCTAGCAACTTTGTTATTTTCCTACCTAATTTGCGATTTAGTAACTTGTACACCATACATCCGATTTACTTCAATTTTGGATATGTTTGAGATGTTAATACATACTCCCTCCGTCCCATATTTAAATGTCTTAATTTCTTTTTTAGGATGTTCCAAAATAAATGTCCTATTTTTATATTAGTAACTATATTTGTCATATTTTTCCCCTTATACCCTCATAATCTTTTTACTCGACTTAATTTTATTGGAAATTGAATAAATGTGAAAATATTTATATTGGGAACTGGTGTATAGTATACTACTTTCATTCTAACATCTCTTTTTATTTTATGTACTTATTGGGAATGTGAGAGTTACAAAAAAAATCTAGATAATTAAATGATGTGGGAAAGTAATTATTGGGGTCATAGAAAAGTGAAGAAATACTTTAATTAATAAGTAATTAAAAGGGTAACTTAGGTAAAAGAAAATTGTATTAATCAACTTGCCGAAACAAATTAGGACATTTATTTTGGGACAGAGGGAGTAGTATTTTAGAAAAATACTAATTTCCCAAAATGAATTCTCTAAGGCATACTTATAGAGGTTCAAAGTTCCCAGTTCTTCACAAATTTTAGCTTGAAACTAATTTGGTAAAATCTTTTGATTTCACTTTTAAACTGAATTTAAATCATTCACATGACTCAAGCTATATATCTTGAATTTCACATTTAAATATCTCTTAGCTTCAAGCTTTGCTCAAATCTCAAATTTTAAGCATTAAACCTCTTTGAGGTATTTTATCAAGCATCTTACATTCATAGTCTAAATTTCTTGATTTCATACATGTTTAGGCATGGTCTAGCCCTAAAATTTTCAACCTTATCACTCTAGATTTCATTTACTATTTTTATCATACCAATTCACAACTAAGCACATCAATATATAGCAACAATCAACCATTCTCTATCTCAATTCATGAACTTAGTAAATAAAACTAACTTGCCTCTTTGTAGCTTGATGTTATGATTAAATCCTTGCTCCAACTTGAAATTAGTTGAGTTAAATTCTTCTTTTGGACTGTACCTTACTCAATTTCTCTTCAATTTCAGTTACCAACTTCAATCTTTAGAGAATTTGATGAATACTCATGTTTTGGTAGTAGAGAAATATATAAAAACATAAACAATTGTAGAATAAGATATGGAACTTGAACTGAGAACTGGACTTAGAAGAGATGGATGGAAGAGGAGGTGTATGAGAATTGTGATTGCTGAAAATTGGGTATATGTTCCTTAGTCTCTCTCTCCCACTATCGGACCAAGTTTAGCTTTCTCATGCTTAGTGTCCTTAATTGGTTTAGAAATTAGAATAATGACACCTCCTGCTTTCCTAATGTGACTCAGCAACTAGCCCTCTCCCTTTTCAATTCTGAGTACATTTGGTTCAACTTTCTAGCTTAATTCCGAATATGTCCATATAGTTTTTAACTCATAAATCCCAACATAATACACACGTATATTACACCACCATTTCATTACATATATACATAATGTATATATTACATTATTTATTTTTTTATATTTCCATCTCATACATGTAATTTTATATAATTTATTTTATATAATACAATTACATGTATTCTCATTATATATATAAAATATTAATTTAATTTAATAATCTTGACACCAATATTCATTTATATATACATATTGGTCCATCATCTTATATTTTGCATTCACATCCAATTAGTACAATGCTAAATATTATACATTATAGTAACATAATTCTCTTCTAATTTAACATAATAGAATGTAAGACCCTTGATTTTATGAAATAAAAGTATTCAATTTTTCTATTTAGTAAATGGTTATATTGATAAAAAAAAGTTTAAGGTTAAGGGTGATATATATAAAATTTTCAAAATACGCAAGTGATTATAAAATATTCATTTCTGTTGGGGAATATTCGTTTGGTCATGGAATATTCTTGTTGTCGGAGAATATTCGTATGACGACGCAGCCATTTGTGGGCCCCATAACAAAATAACTGTCGGATGAAGAAAACGACAAGTTTGAGTTTTTATAAATAACGACGTAGTTGTTACCGTTAACACTGTTGAAATACCTGGTGGTTAAAATACGTGAATAATAAAGGCGTGGTTTGCACAATGAAGACACGATATCGCACAAGATTTTTGAATTATTGATATTTACGTAAGAAGGCACTACTCAATAATTGTTACAGTTGTAAGACCCCGAAATTTTTTTAAATAAAAAGGAATTTCCTTTATTTATTATTTTGAAATAGTAAGGGTTGATTTGATTAATGTGGATAGTTAAGGGTTAAATACGCAAATATTTCAAAATAAGCAAGTGGTTATAAAATATTCATTTTTGTCGGGGAATATTCGTTTGGTCGTGGAATATTCGTGATTTGTCGGAATATTCGTTTGGTTGGGAATATTCGTGCGGCGCGTAGTATGCCCCATGTGTGGGCCCCATAACTTGAAGCGATTGGATGAGGAAAACGACAAAGTTTGGGTGGTTATAAATAACTTGGCGTAGTTATTCTGAGTTAAGACCGTTGGAATACCCGGTTGGTTAAAATACTGATGTCTGCTGCGTTAGTTCAAGAAGACACCACCAGATTACATGTGTTGTTGAATTATTGATCCTTACGTAAGAAGGCACTACTCATAATTTTCACAATGAGTTATTGCTCAATATTTTATTTTATTGATTCAATAATTGTTGCGTTGATATTTTATATTATTATTGTTTCAATAATTGTCATCGCACGCATTTCCCATTATCGGATCAATAATTCATATTATTTGAATAATATTATTAGATAACATTATTGGCAATGTCTAGAAAGTTACATAAGGAGAGGTTTGGTCACCTAATCATGCGCCAAGAAGGAGAGATCCTTATTGGAAAGCCCCTCTTTCTTGGGAATGTTTGGTTGTTATAAATGTGATTCGTAATATTATTTGTGAATAATTAATTATTGATTCATATGATAAGGAAATATTTATTTTATATGAATATAAATGATGGATTTATTTATGTGGTTATTAATGAAGGAATTAATGTTTGAGATGTTTTATTTGTATTTTGTGATTGAGGTATTAAAAGATCAAATCGGTGTTATTACAAACTTTATTGTGTGAGTTATAATATTTAATCCGAATAGTTGGATCGTTGTAATTTTTGGATATGTTATACATATATAAGTTGAGTATATGTCCACAAATTTTGAACCGTTAAAATGAGCGTATAATTTATTATGAATTTTAAGAGGTGACTGATTCAGAAATTAGGTTATAAATGATTTTGGTGGAAAATTCTAGAATTGGTGGGCCCCACTTGTGGTTGGTGAAAAAAATGTGCTGAATTTTATTTCAAATGTGGTGGGTGGCAATAGTAGCAGGTAAAGGCAACAGGTAGCAGGTCAAGTCTGCTTTGCTTGTAACATTTTCCTATAAATAGAGGCTGTTAGAATTGAAAATCACACCGTAAACAAAGTTTTCTCTTTCTCTCTCTATATTATTGAGCGTATTTTGTGAGTATTTAGATACTTTGAGAGTTCTTTGTTCAAGATGAGTTTCATTCAAAGATCACTTCCGACTTTTCCTTCCGGCATCTTGATTCTTTGAGGTAAGGGATATTATTTTTTCGTAATGATATTATTTCTTCAATATCATTATCTTTGAAATGTCGATCCAAATTTTTATCAAATTTGGAACTTTTTCATGCCTGGGTTACTATTCATGAGTTACTATTCACGAAGTTACTATTCATGAGTTACTATTCACGAGTTACTATTCACGAGTACTATTCACGTGAAGCGTGAAAATGTTTTTTGTGGAATTTCTATCTTTTGGTGTCGAGTTACTTATTCACGATACGACACTATTCACGATACTCTGACTATTCAATCATTAAAAATAAAATTTCTTCTTTTCGTCCAAAATATCTATTCGGATACTAGCTTTGATTGTATCCATGTTTTGATCATTCTTGAATTTTACACCACTACGATTATTTTGAGGTATTGTTGGACATGGATAAAACAAAAGTACTAATCCTTAATCCTTAATCCTTGTCATTTTGTTTCAATGGATTCGTTCTTTAAAAATATTTTCATCATCCTCGCCTTAAATGATGATATTATTGAATATCTTTGGCTGTAGTGCAAAAGATGAATGATTTCAAGAATATCTTTGGCTCGTAGTGCAAAGATGAATGATTTCTGAAGAATATCTTTGGCTCAGTAGTCAAAGATGAACAGTGTTTAAATGAATACGACCGATCGATGAATATCTTTAGCCTTTAGTGCAAAGATGAACAGGTGTTGAGATGAACATGACCGATTGATGAATATCTTTGGCCTGTAGTGCAAAGATGAATATTTGATTTGAGATGAATAATTGATTGATGTTACAGGGATAAAATATTGATGATGGACTGTTAAATTCATAGATTATAGTAGATTTCATTCTCTACGTAACTCTTCTATGAATTATTATTTCCGTTAATGAATATTGATCCCAAACTTGTTGTCTATCAGTATTCTATCGATTTTTCCTCGTTGAGACTAACGATAATTTGTTGTATATTATCTTAGTCATAATATTCTTTACCGGGCTAGTTGAGCTCACCCTTTTCCTTGTTGTTCCATTTTTCTTCTCGGGGGAGGCGAGAATGTAGCGAGTACTAGTGGGGTATGGAATGAAGGTTCTAGAGAGAGTTGTTTAGTAGTCCTCACCATTTTTGTAAAATAATGTATCAATAATTATGATGGGGATTTATTTATGTGTGGATATTGCTTTAAAGACAATATTATATTTAAACTCACAAGATATATTGTCGTATTTCACACGACATTTGTATTATCAAGTTGTAGTTTGCTTCTTGTACCATGTATTTGGCGACTCGAAATGGGTGTTGTGTATACCTATTTTTGGGGGCGCCACAGGTTAATATCGTAGCTTAGGGATATGATCTCCAAGCGAGATCGGGGAATAGAACTAGGAGGGAGAGACGAGTAAATCCTTCATAGTGTGTCCTACCTAAGCTTATTTGTTAGTTCAAGATATATAGGATATTATGTGATATATTGATTTCCTTAATTAACCCTTGTTTTATGGCGATGATATTTGAGAATGTCGATCGAGAATATTAATGATGGAGTAAATGAGATCGTGGAGATGCTGTCTTTACCAACGAGGAGAACGCGTAACAACAGTCGGCAATGTTCCTCTTGTGAACAACACCATTGAAAGAGATGATGAACGAGGGATGTTTAGAAGTTTTTTGCGGTTCATGCAAAATCGGATTTGAGGAGACTCGTGTTCAAAATACGAGGAGGAAATGATAGCAATTCACCGGTGGTCACAGCCCAATCGGTTCAAAGAGTTGGGACCACCGAATTTAAGGGAAAGCCGATCCGATCACGGCGAAACATGGGTCAAACAAATTACCAAGATATTCGATGTCTTGGGATGCACGGAGGAACAGAAGGTTCCATTCGCCACCTTTATGTTCCGTGGCGAAAGGACTATCATCGGTGGGAGTCTGTGGAAGCGTACCCATCCAACGCACTCAAAGATGTCATGGGAGACATTTGAAATGATTCAATGACAAGTACTTCCCGAAAGTATTCGTCGTATACGAGGAAGTGGAGTTTATTAGACTAGAAGCGAATAACATGGCGATTTGTCCCCAAAGACGAGGCGAAGTTCATGGAGTTATCTAGGTTTTTCACCTCATTTGGTGGAGAATGAGGAACGATATGCCGGATGTTTCTTAGAGGTTTGAAACCCAAGATACGTCGATATCTCATTTCTCATAAATTTTCTCTATTCAGATGTTGTCAATGGGCTCAATTGTTAGAAGCGAGATAACGAGTACGTTCAACCGAGGACCATAACCGAGATCATATCAAGATAGCGATCATCGTAATAACGATAACCAAACGGAGAAAGAAGAATACGGACAAAGGCGGTAACCACTCGGGTGGTAATCGTGGGCCATGAAAATAGAAGCGAGTCGGGAGGAGATTTTAAAAGAGGAGATTCATCAACGACCATGTGAAGACGTCGGCGCCAAGAAGAAATCGGTTCTATGGAGGAGAACGACCACCGGGTCAGATAATGTTACAAATGCGGAAAGAGGGATATATCACCAAACCGCCTACAACAGCTTTAAGGTATGCTATAATTGTGGAAAAGAAGGACATATCGCTCGAGATCATGCGATATCGAAACCCAATCCAAATGAGAGAATGGTGACTCAAAAGGATGTCCCGTAAAAGTCAAAGTCAACGGCTTCTTGGAAGAGTTTGTCGTGGATTCGGTCAAAAAATGCGAGGAACCCGAACGGTTAGCACGGTTAGTTAATTATAAATTCTTGCGAAGTTTATACCTTACTAGATATCGGTTCTACCCATTCTTTTATCTCTCTTGCTTTGCGCTCAACGTTTGAACTTGACTACGAGAAATTAGACTTTGACCTATTTATGGAGACTCAGAGTTAGGAGAAACTTTCATTACATCCGTTGTTTAGAAATCTTGCTTGATTCAGTTGGCACTATCACATTACCAGTTAACCTTATTTCTATAGAGATATTTGCTTTTGATGTGATTTTAAGGTTAACTACTCATCATGCCAAATTGATTGCTTTTGTAAGGTTGTTAGTTTTCATATTCCTAAGTAACCTGTTATTCGAATTCAAGCAATCAAACCATTGTAATCAAACATTTTCATATCAAGCCATGAAGTCATTCGTTTATTACGGATGTCAAGTGTGACGCCCCCAAAATTAGGTATACATCACCCATCTTGGGTCGACACTTACATGGTACAGAATTTAAATACAACTTATTAACATAAATGTAAGATGCAAATACGACATAAACCGTGAGTTTAAATACAAATATCGCCTACTAGATATTATACAAACTCAAACAAAAGTCCTCATTACAGTTATTATCACACTATTTTACGTAATAGTGAGGACTACTAATGCTATCTTCAGACCATCACTCGCTTCCCGACTCGTCGTCCTATATTATCATTTCACAAGAGAATAAAGTGAAAGAAAGGGTGAGCTCAACTAGCCCAAGAAGAAATATTATGACTAAGATAATGCGTAATAAATTATCAATAGTCTTCAATAATGTTAAACCGATAAAATACAATAGACAACCAGCTTTAATAAGCAGCGTGAATATGCAATCCATTAAAAGAGTCAAGTAGAAAATAAAGTCTACTATCTTTTAGGTTTTAAAAGGTTTTTCATCATCGCTTATAAATTTGAGACTCAGGCTTTTAATAAATATTCCACATCATCGAATCACCCCGCACTACTGGCCAAGGATATTCTTTAGTATCACGACCACAATTATTCATGCACTACGGGCCAAGAATATTTGTGTATTCATTAATGGTCATGATCATGCCAACAATCGTCCCACCAATGCACTACTACCAATCGAGGATTTTTACCACATCACTTGTAACATTACTACTCATGATTACACCCGAATAGTCTCTCGGTCATAATCATACCAAGTCCATCTATACACTACACAAGCCATGTATGACTTTAAAAAAAATATAAACATGAGGATGATGACAATGATATAAGAATTCAATAAAACAAGTTCAAGAATTATTTTATCCAGAATTATTAACGTCCAAATTATCAATATGAAATCGCTTTTTGTAGAGTAAAATTCAAGAATGATCGTAAGAATATTTTCATGAAAAGATATCGATGAAACGCTAATATCAAGGATATTCCACTAATTTCATGGAGTATAGAAGTCAAAGTTTTAACTAACCGGGTATAATAAAGAATGGAATAACAAAAGAAATCACCATGCATGCGATAGGCATCGCATGCATGTGTTATTCCAATGTAATAATAAATAACGGAACTGGTCGGTGAAATTCACAATCGGGTGATGTTCCAATGTAATAATAAAGATGGAACCAGATCCGGTGTAAAACACACAGATAGATATTCCAAATGTAATAATAAAGATTTAAACCAGTCCGGTGTAAAACACACATGCATGGATGTTCCAACAGAATAATAAAGATTTTAACCAGTCCTGTGTAAAACACACATGCATGAGATGTTCCAAATGTAATAATAAAGATGGAACCAGATCCAATGTAAAACACACGATAGGATATTCCAATGTAATAATAAAGACGAAACCAGGGCCTGTAAAAACACACGATGTGGATGTTCCAATGAATAATAAAGATTTTAACCAAATCCTGTAAAACACACGCATGTGATGTTCCAATGAAATAATAAAGATTTTAACCAGTCCTGTAAAAACACACGCATGGATGTTCCAATGTAATAATAGAAGAATGTCACCAAGTATAGGTAAACCGCATGTATACGAAAGTTATTCCAATGTAATAATAATAAATGGAATAACAATGCTTCTCTTCATGAATAAGAAAGAATAACACCCCTTACATTTGGTAGGAGATTGAATACTGCCAGCAGGTAAGAACAAAATACTCTTCTTCTTCTTTCTTATTCTCTATACTTTCTCTCTCTATAGCTTGAATGAATTCGTGAAAAATAATGAAGCCCTAGGCCTCTATTTATAGAAGATTTCTAGCTTAAAGACCGCCGTGAAAAAGGCAAGTGGCTTCGACGACCGGTTTGGACGCTTGTAATGTGAAACGACAAGTGGTTCGACGCTCAGTAATGTGAAACGACAAGTGGTTCGACGTATGGTAAAGGTAATTACTATTAACGAAGGTAAATACTATCGACGAAGGTAAATACTATTCACAAGGATAATTACTTATCGACGAAGGTAATTACTATCGACGAAGGTAAATACTATTCACAAGGGTAATTACTATCGACGAAGGTAATTACTATCGATTTGAAGGTAAATACTATTCACAAGGGTAATTACTATCGACGAAGGTAATTACTATTGACAAAGGTAAATACTATCGACGAAGAGACTCTTAGATGATGACATACGAGCCCCACATAAAATAATCAAACTTACCACAAATCATTTTTTTTTTATCAACACATATTTAATCTTTCAACAATTATTAATCATTTATAACTTGTCGCCTCAATTATTGATTTAATACTATAACATATTATACGTATGATACCGCGACAATAATTGAATCAATAATATAAGAGATATGATGCGTGAATTATCAGAGTAATAATTGAGCATAAATGAAGTGACTTCTCACGTAAGATCAATAATCAATACCGTGTGCTACTATGCAACCACGCCAGACATCGCATTTTTTTACCAATTTGGTGAGTTCAACAGCTTTTAATTGTGGTAACACCTCCGCCGTTATTTTTATAAAATATTTTTGTCGCTTTCTCAATCCGACAATAATTTCATTAGGGGTCCACCAATGATTGAGCCATTATGTATTTAATATTCCCTAACAAAAAGAATATTCCCGACCAAACGAATATTTTATAACAACTCGCATACTTTGCAAAATTTATAAATATTACCCACAACTATAACATTATATCAAATTTATTCCATAATATTCAAAAATAATATTTATAGAAAAATTCATCTTTATTTATAAAAGTCAGGGTCTTACAACCTCCCTTCTTATGAAATTTCGCCCTCGAAATTAGGGTACGACTGGTATGTCGAAGAGGTAAGGATACCTTGATTTCATTTCAGATTCTAACTCCCAAGTCATTTTCTCAACATCGTGGTTCCTCCACAAAACTTTGACTTGAGGTATAACCTTGGAGCGTAGAATATGTTCCTTCTTATCCAAAATTTGAACAGAACCTCTTCATACGCCAAATCTTCCGCTATTTCGTCCTGGTTTCTAACTCAATAATATGGTTCGGGTCTTTCACATATTTACGTAACATAGATATGTGAAAAAACGTTATGACTACTGAGACATATTTGGCAGAAAGCGAGTCTATAGCCACGCTTCCTACTCGATCGAGGATTAAAATGGACCGATGAATCGAGGGTTAAGTTTTCCTCTCTTTCCAAATCTTGTAACTCCTTTCCATGGAGAAACTCTTAACAACACATGATCTCCTATATCGAATTCCACGCCCTTTCGATGAAGATCAAGATAACTCTTTTGTCGATTTTGTGAGGTTTTTATACGTTGTCGGATCGTTTGAATCTTTTCCGTAGTCATACGTACCAACTCCGGTCCCAACAACGCTGCTTCACCCACCTCATCCCAAAGATACCGAGAACGATACTTTCTTCCATACAACACTTGAATGGAGCCATGCCAATACTTGCTTGATAATCGTTGTTGTAGGAAAACTCCACCAATGGTAAGAACTTGTCCCAACTCCCTTGAAATCAAGGACACAGAGTCTTAATAGATCTTCAAGAGTTTGAATAGTCCTCTCCGATCGTCCGGTCTGGCTCGAGGATGATATGCCGAAGCTAAATCGTAAGTCTGTGCCCATAGCTTTTTGCAAAACCAACCCAAAATCGTGAAGTGAATCTTGGGTCTCGATCGAAACTATGGATACCGGCATACCATGCGATCTTACAATCTCGCTTTATGTACATACGAGCAAGACGTTCAAGTGTATAAGTTTCTCGTGACGGTAAGAAATGAGCGGACTTGGTCAACTCTATCAACAATGACCCAAATCGCATCAATGCCTTGAGAAACCTTAGGAAGACCCCAGAACGAAATCCATGGTAATGTGCTCCCACTTCCATTCGGAATTTCAAGTGGTTGCAATGGACCTTTTGGTACTTGATGCTCGCTTTAACTCGTTGACAAGTTAGACACCTTGAGATAAACAAATACTATCTCTCTCTTCATATTGCTCCACCAAAATTTATGACGAATATCATGATACATTTTGGTATCCCTGAGATGGATTGCAAATGGTGTGTTGTGTGCCTCCATCATGATATTATACTTTAAATCGTGGTCGTTAGAAACACAAAGTCCGGAGTTGACTCAAGTATTTCTTCTTCATCGATTCTTGCTTCCCAAGATAAAGACCTTCTTGCACTTTCTTCCTCATACGCATGCGCATCACCTCCAGAATAGCTTGAAGCGGCTTTAACTTTATCAATTAAAGTCGGTTCTACTCAGATACTCGCTATCATCACATGCGTCCCTCGAGTCTTTAATTCTATCTCCATCCTTTGCAAGTCACACAAAATGGGCCTTTGCGTTGACAATATCGCACTCGTGCTTGCATATGATTTTCTACTCAATGCGCCGCCTACCACGCTCGCTTTTCCAAGATGGTATTGGATGGTATGATCATAATCTTTCAATGCTTCAAGCCAACGTCGTTGTCGCATGTTGAGTTCCTTTTGAGTGAAGAAATATTTGAGGCTTTTATGATCCGTAAAGATCTCCACTTTCTCCCCATACAAGTAATGCCTCCAAATTTTAAGTGCAAGATAACAATGCTAACTCTAGATCATGAGTAGGATAATTCCTCTCATATTCTTTGAGTTGTCATGAGGCATAAAGCTATAACTTTTCCATGTTGCATAAGAACACATCCCAACCCTTTTGCTCAAGCATCATCAGAGATGACAAATCCTCCGAGCCGGATGGTATTGTCGAACAGTCTTTGAAAAATAAGTCTCCTCTTGAGTTCTTGAAAACTCTTCTCACATTCTTCACTCCAACCGAACTTTGTATCTTCCGAGTCACCGAAAGTCAATGGAATAGCGATTCGAGAAAATCCTTCCACGAATCTCCGATAATAACCAAATTAAACCGAGAAAGCTACGTTTTCGGTCACTTATTTAGGTTGTTCCCACTTTGAATAGCTTCAATCTTTCTTGGGTCAATGATATTCCATGACTTGATACCACGTGCCCAAGGAATGCTACTTCTTCAAGCCAGAACTCGCATTTCTTCAACTTGGCATAAAGCTTATATTCACGAAGCTTTTGGAGTGTCAGCCTCAAGTGTTGCTCATGATCTTCACGGCTTTTGGAATAAATAAGGATGTCATCAATAAAGACGACCACAAAGTGATCTAAATATTCCTTGAATACTCGGTTCATCATATCCATAAAGGCAGCAGGAGCATTAGTCAATCCAAAAGACATGACTAGGAATTCATAATGCCCGCATTAGAGTTCGAAAGCCGCCTTTGGAATGTCGTGTTCTAATCTTCAATTGGTGATATCCGTAACGAAGATCAATCTTTGAAAAGAATTTGGCTCCTTGTAATCGGGTCAAACAGTCATCAATACGTGGCAATGGATACCTATTTTGATGGTGACATGATTCAACTCCCGATAATCAATACAAAGTCGCATACTCCCATCTTTCTTCTTCACGAATAGAAATGTGAGCACCCCAAGGAGAAGTACTAGGACGAATAAAGCCAATGTCTAACAATTCCTGCAGTTGGGTCTTTAACTCCTGAAGTTCAATAGGAGCCATTCGATATGGGGCTTTGGAAATAGGTTTTGTACCGGGTTCAAGGTCGATACAAAATTCAATTTCACGCCTGGGGGGTAGGCCAGAAGTTCTTCGGGAATACGTCGTGAAATTTATTAACAATAGGAATATCGCTTAAAACCGACGTATTTTTATTTAAATCAGGACATGAGCTAAGAAAGCTTGACATCCGCTTTTTCAATAAACGAATAGATTTATGGCTTGAGATGACCGTGATTGATTTTAATGGTTTGGTCGTTTGAATTCGCATAATAGGTTGATTAGGAATATGAAAGCTAACAACCTTACGAAAATAATCAATTTTGCATGATAAGTAGTTAACCAATCAATCCTAGAATCACGCCAAATGCAAGTATTTTTAATGAAATAAGATCGACGAGTAATGTGAGGGTACCGATTTGAACCAAACAAGACTTATAAACAGTGGATGTAATGAAGGTTTCTCCCAACGGAGTTTCCACAGACAAGTTAAAGTCTAATTTCTCCGGAGTCAAATTTAATCGATGAGCGCAAGTAGGAGAAATAAAAGAATGGGTAGAACCCAGATCAAATAAAGTATAGACTTCATTAGAGTTTATGATAAGCTTACCCGTGATGACCTCATTCGGATTCCTTGCTCTTTGGGAGGTCACAACAAATGCTCTCCTCAGACCTTCTGGGTTTTGAATTTTCCGGGATGGCCTTTGGTGCCTCCATCCTAGCTGAATTTGTCTTGATGAACGATAAAATCGAGCTAAGTGACCTTCTTCCACAATTATAACATGCTTTGACGGCATGACGCAGCTTGATCGATGTGTCCTCTCCTCCGCATTTGAAGCATATGATAGGTGGTCTTTCTCCTTCCTTAACAATGGGTGCTTTGGTCTTTGCGTCTTTCCATCATTGTTGAATCTCCTTTTCTTGAAATGTCCATTCTTATTGTTTTGTACCTCGATTACCACCGGTGGTTACCATATCCGCCCGCTGATTCCCTCCACGCTTGTTGTCACCGCCTCGATGACTATTCTCACCGGTATTATAATTTTTACCGTACGCTTCTCTTTTAGTTATACTGACTCATTATCGCTCCACTAATCGAGCTATTATTTACAACATCCTCGAATACAAACACGCTTTATGAGAAATAAGATGTTGACGTATTTCCTGCTTCAAACCTCTTAAAAACATTCGCGCCATTCTCTCTTCATTATCCACCAAGTGGGACGAAAACCGTGATAACTCCGCAAATTTTGCCTCGTATCATGATACACGGTCGTATTGTTTTGTTCCAACTTGATAAACTCCACCTCCTTCATGTGGCGAATACTTTCGGAAAGTATTTGTCGTTGAATGACCCTGGAACTTCTCCCAAGATATCTTCAAGATAAATTGGTTGAGTACGCTTCACCGATTCCCACCAAGAATCCGCCTCTCGCACAAGAACATAAAGGCGGAAAGGGAACCTTTTGCTCTCTGAGCATCCCAAGACATCAAATATCTTGGTAATCTGCTTTATCCATGCTTCCGCCAGAAGTGGTTTTGGCTCTCCTTAAACTCCCGGTGGTCCCAGCTCCTTAAATTGTTTAGCGGTGACCGCCCGAGAGTTTTCCGTGTTTCCACCTACGTTTTGGACAGAGTCGCCTCTGCTTTCATTGTTGCATAAATTCATAAAAGCCTCCGAACATTTGATCATTCGTCATTTGGTCGATTGTTGTTGTTTGCATGAGGATTATCGCCTTCCTCACGCACATTATCCTCGATTATTGATATGTGGTGAATCAACGATCGCTCAAGCTCCCATTGCTATTCTCAACATTCTCGGATGT
This sequence comes from Panax quinquefolius, assembly GCA_020205615.1. Classification (NCBI taxonomy): domain Eukaryota; kingdom Viridiplantae; phylum Streptophyta; class Magnoliopsida; order Apiales; family Araliaceae; genus Panax; species Panax quinquefolius. The sequence goes on from CM035156.1 coordinate 50,627,925, forward strand.
CATTTTCGACATCGCCACAAAATAAAAGGTTAATTGACATGTAACAAATTATCCCTATCTTCTTCGACCAACCAATAAAATAACACACATAAACTTAGGTAGGTCATACTAGCGAAGGTATTCCCCGCCTCCCTCCTAGTACTATTCTCACATCTTAACCAGGATCATATCCTAAGCTCGATACTAACCGTGGCGCCCCAAAATTAGGTATACATCACCCATCTTGGGTCGACACTTACATGGTACGTAATTTAAATACAACTTATTAACATAACTGCGTACATGGGTATAATACGACATAAATCGTGAGTTTAAATACAAATATCGTCTACTAGATATTATACAAACTCAAACAAAAGTCCTCATTACAGTTATTATCACACTATTTTACAGAATAGTGAGGACTACTAATGCTATCTTCAGGACCATCACTCGTTTCCCACTCGTCGTCCCAATTTATATTATCATTTCCTGAAGAGAACAGTGAAAGAAAGGGTGAGCTCAACTAGCCCAGTAAGAAATATTATGACTAAGATAATGCAGAATAAATTATCAATAGTCTTCAATAATGTTAAACTGATAAAATACAATAGACAACCAGTTTAACTGCAGCGGAATATGCAATCCATTAAAAGAATCAAGTAGAAAATAAAGTCTACTATCTTTTAGGTTTTAAAAGGTTTTTCATCACTGTTTATAGCTGAGACTCAGCTTTAATAAATATTCCACATCATCGAATCACCCCTGCACTACGGCCAAGGATATTCTTTAGTATCACGACCACAATTATTCATGCACTACGGGCCAAGAATATTTGTGTATTCATTAATGGTCATGATCATGCCAACAATCGTCCACCAATGCACTACTACTGACCCTTTGAGGATTTTACCACATCACTTGTAACATTACGGTCCATGATTACATCGAATAGTCTCTCATCATAATCATACCAAGTCCATCTATGCACTACAGGCCGAGATGACTTTAAAAAAAATATAAACATGAGGATGATGACAATGATATAAGAATTCAATAAAACAAGTTCAAGAATTATTTTATCCGAGAATTATTAACGTCCAAATTATCAATATGATCTTTGTTTTGTAGAGTAAAATTCAAGAATGATCGGAAGAATATTTTCATGAAAAGATATTTGGATGAAACGCGAATATCAAGGATATTCCACTAATTTCATGGAGTATAGAAGTCAAAGTTTTAACCAACCGGGTATAATAAAGAATGGAATAACAAAAGAAATCACCATGCATGCGATAGATCCTTGCAGCGAGTTATTCCAATGTAATAAATAACGGAACCGTCGTCGTGAAATTCACAAGCGGGATGTTCCAATGTAATAATAAAGATGGAACCCGGATCCGGTGTAAAACACACAGATAGGATATTCCAATGAATAATAAAGATTTAAACCAGTCCTCCCGTAAAACACACGCATGCAGATGTTCCAACCAGAATAATAAAAAGACGAACCCGGTCCTGTAAAAACACACGCATGTGATGTTCCAAAGTAATAATAAAGATGGAACCAGCATCCGTGTAAAACACACGAATAGGATATTCCAATGAATAATAAAGATTTAAACCAGTCCTGTGTAAAACACAGGCGGATGTTCAAACAGAATAATAAAGATTTTAACCGGTCCTGAATTGTAAAACACACGACGAGGATGTTCCAACAGAATAATAAAGAAGCGGAACCAGTCCTGTAAAACACATGCGAGGATGTTCCAAGAATAATAGAAGAATGTCACCAAGTATAGGGTAAACCACATATACAAAGTTATTCCAATGAAATAATAAGCGATGGAATAACAACAGTTCTCTTCATGAATAAGAAAGAATAACACCCCTTACATTTGGTAGGAGATTGAATCTTTGCATAGCGATTGTAGTAACAAAATACTCTTCTTCTTTCTCTCTTATTCTCTCTATACTTTCTCTCTATAGCTTGAATGAATTAAGTGAAAATAATGAAGCCCTAGGCCTCTATTTATAGAAGATTTCTAGCTTAGCACCTTCTTAGTGTGAAAAGGCAAGTGGCTTGATTGTTGGTTTGACGCTTGTAAATGTGAAACGACAAGTGGTTCGACGCTTTGTAATGTGAAACGACAAGTGGTTCGATGTATGGTAAAGGTAATTACTATTAACGAAGGTAAATACTATTGACGAAGGTAAATACTATTCACAAGGATAATTACTATTGACGAAAGGTAATTACTATCGACGGAAGGTAAATACTATTCACAAGGGTAATTACTATTGACGAAGGTAATTACTATTGAATTAAATACTATTCACAAGGGTAATTACTATTGACGAAAGTAATTACTATTGACGAAGGTAAACACTATTGACGAAGAGACTCTTAGATGATGACATATGAGCCCCCCATAAAATAATCAAACTTACCATAAATCATTTTTTTTCATCAACACATATTTAATCTTTCAACAATTATTAATCATTTATAACTTGTCGTCTCAATTATTGATTTAATACTATAACATATTATCTGAGATGATCTTTGTGACAATAATTGAATCAATAATATAAGAGATATGATGCGGCAATTCTCGTAGCAATAATTGAGCATAAATTTGAGTGACTTCTCACGTAAGCATCAATAATCAATCTTGTGTGCTACTATGCAACCATGCAGACATCGCATTTCTTTTACCACCGGTAGTTCAACAGTTTTAACGGTAACACCTCCGTAGTTATTTTTTTAAAAAATATTTTTGTCGTTTTCTCAATCCGATGATAATTTACATTATGGGGTCCACCAATGATTGAGCCGTTGTACGAATATTCCCTAACAAAAAGAATATTCCCCGACCAAACGAATATTTTATAACAACTTGCATACTTTGCAAAATTTATAAATATTACCCACAACTATAACATTATATCAAATTTATTCCATAATATTCAAAAATAATATTTATAGAAAAATTCATCTTTATTTATAAAAGTTTGGGGTCTTACAACCTCCCTTCTTATGAAATTTAAGCCCTCGAAATTAGGGTAATACGACAGTATGTCGAAGAGGTAAGGATACCTTGATTTCATTTGATTCTAACTCCCAAGTCATGTCCTCAACATCGTGGTTCCTCCACAAAACTTTGACTTGAGGTATAACCTTGGAGCGTAGAATATGTTCCTTCTTATCCAAAATTTGAACAGGAACCTCTTCATACGTCAAATCTTCCGTTATTTCGTCCGGTTCTAACTCAATAATATGGTTCGGGTCTTTCACATATTTACGTAACATAGATATGTGAAAACGTTATGAACACGAGACATATTTGGCGGTAAAAGCGAGTCTATAGGCCACGCTTCCTACTCGATCGAGGATTAAAATGGACCAATGAATCGAGGGTTAAGTTTTCCTCTCTTTCCAAATCTTGTAACTCCTTTCCATGGAGCAACTCTTAACAACACATGATCTCCTATATCGAATTCCACGTCCTTTCGATGAAGATCGGCATAACTCTTTTATCGATTTTGTGAGGTTTTTATCGTTGTCGGATCGTTTGAATCTTTTCCGTAGATCATACGTACCAACTCTGGTCCCAACAACGTTGCTTCACCCACCTCATCCCAAAGATACTTTGAGAACGACACTTTCTTCCATACAACGCTTGAATGTAGCCATGCCAATACTTGCTTGATAAGCTGTTGTTGTAGGAAAACTCCACCAATGGTAAGAACTTGTCCCAACTCCCTTGAAATCAAGGACACGAGTCTTAATAGATCTTCAAGAGTTTGAATAGTCCTCTCCATTGTCAGTCCATCGAGGATGATATCTTAGAGCCTAAATCGTAAGTCTGTGCCCATAGCTTTTTGCAAACTAACCCAAAATCGTGAAGTGAATCTTGGGTCTCGATCGAAACTATGGATACCCGGCATACCATGCGATCTTACAATCTCGTTTATGTACATACTGAGCAAGACGTTCAAGTGTATAAGTTTCTCAGTATCGGTAAGAAATGAGCGGACTTGGTCAACCTATCAACAATGACCCAAATCGCATCAATGCCTTGAGAAACCTTAGGAAGACCGTGAAGCGAAATCCATGGTAATGTGCTCCCACTTCCATTCTGGAATTTCAAGTGGTTGCAATGGACCTTTTGGTACTTGATGCTCCGCTTTAACTTTCGTTGACAAGTTAGACACCTTGAGATACTCGTAGCTATCTCTCTCTTCATATTGCTCCACCAAAATTTATAGCGAATATCATGATACATTTTGGTACCCCCGAGATGGATTGCAAATGGTGTGTTGTGTGCCTCCATCATGATATTATACTTTAAATCGAGGTCGTTAGAACACAAAGTCCGGAGTTGACTTTCGAGTATTCCTTCTTCATCGATTCTTGCTTCCTAGCGTAGCACCTTCTTGCACTTTCTTCCTCATCGCGCATCGACTCAGTGCAGTAGCTTGAAGCGACTTTAACTTTATCAATTAAAGTCGGTTCTACTTTCGTATACTCGCTATCATCACATGCGTCCCAGAGTCTTTAATTCTATCTCCATCCTTTGCAAGTCACACAAAATGGGCCTTTGCGTTGACAATATCGCTTTTCGTGCTTGCATATGATTTTCTACTCAATGCGTCAGCTACCACGTTCGCTTTTCCAAGATGGTATTGGATGGTATGATCATAATCTTTCAACAGTTCAAGCCAACGTCGTTGTCGCATGTTGAGTTCCTTTTGAGTGAAGAAATATTTGAGGCTTTTTATGATCCGTAAAGATCTCCACTTTCTCCCCATACAAGTAATGCCTCCAAATTTTAAGTCTGAAAGACAATTTGTACTTGACTCTAGATCATGAGTAGGATAATTCCTCTCATATTCTTTGAGTTGTCGCGAGGCATAAACTATAACTTTTCCATGTTGCATAAGAACACATCCCAACCCTTTGCTGAAGCATCATCAGTGATGACAAATCCTCCGAGCAGGATGGTATTGTCGAGCAGTCTTTTGAAATAAGTCTCCTCTTGAGTTCTTGAAAACTCTTCTCACATTCTTCGCTCCAACCGAACTTTGTATCTTTCCGAGTCAAATTTGAGTCGATGGAATAGCGATTCGAGAAAATCCTTCCACGAATCTCCGATAATAACCAATTAAAACAGAAAGCTACGTGCTTGATCCTTATTTAGGTTGTTCCCGACTTTGAATAGCTTCAATCTTTCTTTGGGTCAACAGATATTCCATGACTTGATACCACGTGCCCAAGGAATGCTACTTCTTCAAGCCGTAACTTCGCATTTCTTCAACTTGGCATAAAGCTTATATTCACGAAGCTTTTGGAGTGTCGACCTCAAGTGTTGCTCATGATCTTCACGGCTTTTGGAATAAATAAGGATGTCATCAATAAAGACGACCACAAAGTGATCTAAATATTCCTTGAATACTCGGTTCATCATATCCATAAAAGCGGCGGGAGCATTAGTCAATCCAAAAGACATGACTAGGAATTCATAATGCCCGTCTGGGAGTTACGAAAGCCGTCTTTGGAATGTCGTGGTTCTAATCTTCAATTGGTGATATCCGTAATTTAAGATCGATCTTTGAAAAGAATTTGGCTCCTTACAACCGGGTCAAACAAGGTCATCAATACGTGGCAATGGATACCTATTTTTGATGGTGACATGATTCAACTCCGATAATCAATACAAAGTCGCATACTCCCATCTTTCTTCTTCACGAATAGAGCAGGGAGCACCCCAAGGAGAAGTACTAGGACGAATAAAGCCAATGTCTAACAATTCCTGCGGTTGGGTCTTTAACTCCGAAGTTCAATAGGAGCCATTCGATATGGGGCTTTGGAAATAGGTTTTGTCTGGGGTTCAAGGTCGATACAAAATTCAATTTCACGCTCTCGGGGGTAGGCCGGGGTTCTTCGGGAATCGTCGGAAATTTATTAACAATAGGAATATCGTTTAAAAGCGGCGTATTTTTATTTAAATCGTGACATGAGCTAAGAAAGCTTGACATCCGTTTTTTAATAAACAAATAGCTTTATGGCTTGAGATAGCCGTGATTGATTTTAATGGTTTGGTCGTTTGAATTAGCATAATAGGTTGATTAGGAATATGAAAGCTAACAACCTTACGAAAAACAATCAATTTTGCATGATAAGTAGTTAACCAATCAATCCCTAGAATCACGTCAAATCAAGTATTTTTAATGAAATAAGATCGACGGGTAATGTGAGGGTGCCGATTTGAACCAAACAAGACTTATAAGCGATGGATGTAATGAAGGTTTCTCCCAACGGAGTTTCCACGAGATAAGTCAAAGTCTAATTTCTCCGAGTCAAATTTAATCGATGGCGCAAGTAGGAGAAATAAAAGAATGGGTAGAACCCAGGTATCAAATAAAGTATAGACTTCATTAGAGTTTATGATAAGCTTACCCGTGATGACCTCATTCGGATTCCTTGCTCTTTGGGAGGTCACAACAAATGCTCTCCCTTACACTACTGGGTTTTGAATTTTACGGGATGGCCTTTGGTGCCTCCATCCTAGCTTGAATTTGTCTTGATGGCGACAAAATCGAGCTAAGTGACCTTCTCTTCCACAATTATAACATGCTTTGAATGACGCATGGCCTTGATTTGGGCGATGTGTCCCTCTCCTCCGCATTTGAAGCATATGATGGGTGGTCTTTCTCCTTCCTTAACAATGGGTCTTTGGTCTTGGCGTCTTTCCATCATTGTTGAATCTCCTTTTCTTGAAATGTCCATTCTTATTATTTTTGCCACGATTACCACCGTGGTTACCATATCTGGCTTTATTGATTCCCTCCACGCTTGTTGTCACACCTCGATGACTATTCTCGTTGGTATTATAATTTTGCCGTACTCTCTTTTTAGTTAGTTGACTCATTATCGCGCTCCACTAATCGAGCCCTATTTACAACATCTGAATACAAACACGGTTTATGAGAAATAAGATGTTGGCGTATTTCCGACTTCAAACCTCTTAAAAACAATCACGCCATTCTCTCTTCATTATCCACCAAGTGGGGCGAAACAGTGATAACTCATAAATTTTGCCTCGTATTGCGACACGGTCATATTGTTTTGTTCCAACTTGATAAACTCCACCTCCTTCATGTGGCGAATACTTTCGGGAAAGTATTTGTCGTTGAAACGACTCTGGAACTTCTCCCAAGATATCTTGATGCAATTTGGTTGAGTACGTTTTACTGGATTCCCACCATGTCCGCCTCTCCGCATGACATAAAAGGCGTGAAGGGAACCTTTTGCTCCTCGGAGCATCCCAAGACATCAAATATCTTGGTAATCTGCTTTATCCATGCTTCCGCGAAGTGGTTTTGGCTCTCCCTAAACTCCGGTGGTCCCAGCTCCTTAAATTGTTTAGCGGTGACCGCCGAGAGTTTCGTGTTTTCCACCTACGTTTTGGGCGAGAGTCGCTCTACTTTCTTTGTTGCATAAATTCGTATAAAGCCTCCGAACATTTGATCATTCGTCATTTGGTCAATGTTGTTGTTGTTGCGTGAGGATTATCGCCTTCTGATGCACATTATCCTGATTATTGATATGTGGTGAATCAACGATCGCTGCGCTCCATTGCTATTCTCAACATTCTCGGATGTCATTTTCGAATCTTGCCACAAAACAAAAGGTTAATTGACATGTAACAAATTATCCTATCTTGACCAACCAATAAAATAGCACATAAACTTAGGTAGGTCATACTAAGCGAAGGTATTCCCGTCTCTCCCCTCCTAGTACTATTCTCACATCTTAACCAGGGATCATATCCTAAGCTCGATACTGAATGTGGCGCCCCAAAATTAGGTATACATCACCCATCTTGGGTCGACACTTACATGGTACAAAATTTAAATACAACTTATTAACATAAGCTTCAAATGCAATACGCACATAAATCGTGAGTTTAAATACAAATATAAATCTACTAGATATATTATACAAACTCAAACAAAAAGTCCTCATTCTGATTATTATTACACTATTTTACGAATAGTGAGGACTACTAATCTATATCTTCGGGACCATCACTTTCGTTTCCCAGAGCTTCGTCCCGGCTATATTATCATTTCACGAAGAGAACGGTGAAAGAAAGGGTGAGCTCAACTAGCCCGATGAAAAATATTATGACTAAGATAATGCGAATAAATTATCAATAGTCTTGATAATGTTAAACCGATAAAATACAATAGACAACCAGTTTTAAGCTGCGGTGAATATCTGATCCATTAAAAGAGTCAAGTAGAAAATAAAATCTACTATCTTTTAGGTTTTAAAGGTTTTTCATCCTTTTTATATAATGAGACTCGACTTTAATAAATATTCCACATCATCGAATCACCCTTTTACTCTGACGAGGATATTCTTTAGTATCACGACCACAATTATTCATGCACTACGGGCGAGAATATTTGTGTATTCATTAATAATTCATGATCATACCAACAATCGTCCACCAATGCACTACTGACCAACGAGGATTTTTACCACATCACTTGTAACATTACGGTCATGATTACACAGAATAGTCTCTGGTCATAATCATACCAAGTCCATCTATGCACTTCTGAGCCCACGAGATGACTTTAAAAAAAATATAAACATGAGGATGATGACAATGATATAAGAATTGAATAAAACAAGTTCAAGAATTATTTTATCCGGGGAATTATTAACGTCCAAATTATCAATATGATCTTTGTTTTGTAGAGTAAAATTCAAGAATGATCGGAAGAATATTTTCATGAAAGATCTTTGGATGAAACGCAAATATCAAGGATATTCCACTAATTTCATGGAGTATAGAAGTCAAAGTTTTAACTTATTGGGTATAATAAAGAATGGAATAACAAAAGAAATCACCATGCATGCGATGAACCATGCATAGACGAGTTATTCAACGGAATAATAAATAACGGAACGAATCGGTGAAATTCACACAAGCGAGGATGTTCAACGAGAATAATAAAGATGGAACCGGATCCGGTGTAAAACACACGAATAGGATATTCCAATGAGAATAATAAAGATGAAACCAGTCCGGTTGTAAAACACACGGGCGAGATGTTCCAATGAAATAATAAAGAAGCGGAACCCGTGTCCGTGTAAAACACATGCGAGCGGGATGTTCCAACAGAATAATATAGATGGAACCCGGATCGGTGTAAAACACATGATAGGATATTCCAATGAATAATAAAGATTTAAACCAGTCCGGTGTAAAACACACAGCGCATGGATGTTCCAACAGAATAATAAAAGAGCGGAACCGGTGCGGTGTAAAACACACGAGCGAGGATGTTCAACCAGAATAATAAAAAGGCGAACCGGTCCTGTAAAACACACAGAGCGAGGATGTTCCAGCAGAATAATAAAAGAGCGGAACCGAGTCCGTGTAAAACACAGATGTGGATGTTCCAATGAATAATAGAAGAATGTCACCAAGTATAGGGTAAACCAGCATATATGAGTTATTCCAATGAGAATAATAAGCGATGGAATAACAACAGTTCTCTTCATGAATAAGAAAGAATAACACCCCCTTAAATTTGGTAGGAGATTGAATCTTTATGGCAGATGTAGTAAACAAAATACTCTTCTTCTTTCTCTCTTATTCTCTCTATACTTTCTCTCTATATAGCTTGAATGAATTAAATGAAAAATAATGAAGCCCTAGGCCTCTATTTATAGAAGATTTCTAGCTTAGCACTTCTTAGTGAAAAAGCGAGTGGCTTGGCTTATTTGGTTTGGCCTTTTGTAATGTGAAACGACAAGTGGTTCGGCGCTTTGTAATGTGAAACGACAAGTGGTTCGACGTATGGTAAAGGTAATTACTATTAACGAAGGTAAATACTATTGACGAAGGTAAATACTATTCACAAGGATAATTACTATTAGTGAAGGTAATTACTATTGATTGAAGGTAAATACTATTCACAAGGGTAATTACTATTGACGAAGGTAATTACTATTGACGAAGGTAAATACTATTCACAAGGGTAATTACTATTGACGAAGGTAATTACTATTGACGAAGGTAAATACTATTGACGAAGAGACTCTTAGATGATGACATATGAGCCCCCATAAAATAATCAAACTTACCACAAATCATTTTTTTTTCATCAACACATATTTAATCTTTCAACAATTATTAATCATTTATAACTTGTCGTCTCAATTATTGATTTAATACTATAACATATTATACAGATGATACTGTGACAATAATTGAATCAATAATATAAGAGATATGATCGTGACAATTCTTCGTGAATAATTGAGCATAGGTGAGTGACTTCTCACGTAAGCATCAATAATCAATCTGAGTGTCTTTCTTATGCAACCACGCGCATTATTCTTGTACTTTTACCACCTAGGTAGTTCAACAGATTTTAACGGTAACACCTCCGCAGATTATTTTTATAAAATATTTTTGTCGTTTTCTCAATCAAATAATAATTACATTATGGGGTCCACCAATGATTGAGCCGTTATCATTAATATTCCCTAACAAAAGAATATTCCCAGAGCAAACGAATATTTTATAACAACTTGCATACTTTGCAAAATTTATAAATATTACCCACAACTATAACATTATATCAAATTTATTCCATAATATTCAAAAATAATATTTATAGAAAAATTCATCTTTATTTATAAAAGCTGGGGTCTTACATCAAGTTTTCTTAGTCCATGTTATGGATTTGAATAAAGACACGTCAGATTTGAATAATATTCCTGTTGTTATTGATTTTTCCTGATGTATTTCTTGAAGAATTTCTTGGCTTACTCCCAAAGCCTGATATTAAATTTTGTATCGACTTTGAACCCGGTACAAAACTCATTTCTAAAATCTCATATCGAATGGCTCCTATTGAACTTGAGAGTTAAAATTCAACTATAAATTTGGTACCTAAGCCTTTATCTTGTGACCTCCTTTGTGGAATTTACCTAAGCGGACTCTCTATAGGGGATGTCATATTAGATGCGATAGTAAAGCGATAGGTGTCATTGTGACGTCTTATCCAAGATTGGGATATGAGTCACGGTTGAGAGCAACCTAAGTCGATAATCGAAATACGTAGCTTTCAGGCTTAGTTGGTTATTATCGGAGATTCGTTGAAGGATATTCTCGAATCATTCCATTATCGCAAATGGTGACTCGTAGAGATACAAAAAATTCGAATGGAAGCGAGGAATGTGGGAAGAGCTTGAAGAACTCAAGAGGAGACTCATTTGATGTACATGTTACGACCACCCATCCTGGAAAAGCGAGCGTGGTAGGTGGCGTGTTGAGTAGAAGATCGTATACAAAGTACCAGTGCGATATTGTCAAAGACTAATTTCGTATAATTTACAAATAATAGAGATGGAGATGAAAACTCTAGGTACCCACGTGATGATATCTGAGTATAATCGACTTTAATCGATAAAGTTAAAAGTCGCTCAAGCCACCGGGCAGGAGGCGATGCGTGATGAAGAAAAAGTACAAGAAGGAGCTATTAGGGCGAGAATTGATGAAGAAGGAATACTTGAGTCCACTCTGACTTTGTGTTCCTAACGACTACGATTTGAAGAACAAGATTATGATGGAGGCACACAATACACCATTTGCAATCCATCCTGTAAGTACTAAAATGTATCGTGATCTTGACATACATTTTGGTGGAACAATATGAAGAGAGAGATTGCAAAGTTTATCTCGATGTGTTTAACTTGCCAACGTGTAAAGGCGGAGCATCTAGTACCTAAGGGTCCATTGCAACCACTTGAGATTCCTGGAATGGAAGTGGGAACACATTACCATGGATTTCGTTCTGGGTCTTCCTACGGTTTCTCAAGGCATCAATGCTATTTGAGTTATTATTGATAGATTAACCAAATCTGCTCATTTCTTGCCGTCTGGGAGACTTATTCCCTTGAGCGTCTTGCTAGTATATGCGTAAATGAGATTGTGAGGTTGCATGGCATGCTGTATCCATAGTTTGGATAGTGACCCAAGATTCACTTCAAGATTTTGGATTAGCTTGCAAAAAGCTATGGGCACGCAGTTTGCGATTTAGTTCGACATACCATCCCCAAGCGGACGGACAATCGAGAGAGGACTATTCAAACTCTTGAAGATATATTAAGACTCGTGTCCTGAACTTCAAGGGTAGTTGGGATAAGTATTTACCATTGGTGGAATTCTCCTACAACAACAAGATTATCGAGCAAGTATAGGTGTAGCTCCATTCGAAGCATTATATGGGCGAAAATGTCGTTCTCCAATATGTTGGGATGAGGTGGGTGAAGCAACATTGTTGGGACCCGAGTTAAAATGCGATATGACTACCGAAAAGATCCAAATGATTCGACAAGCGATATACAAGCGGCAAAAGATCGACAAAAGAGTTATGCGGATCTTCATCGAAAAGGCGTGGAATTTAGTGTAGGGATCATGTATTATTGCGAGTTGCTCCATGGAAGGGAGTTACAAGATTTGGGAAGAGAGGAAAGCTCGATCCACGATTTATTGGTCCATTTCAAATTCTTGACCAGTAGGAAATGTAGCCTATAGACTTGCGTTACCTCCAAGTATGTCTCGTGTTCATAATGTGTTTCACATATCCGTACTTCAGAAATATGTGAAAGACCCGAATCACGTTATAGAGTTAGAAGCCCCGGACGAGATAGCGAAGACTTAACGTGTGAGGAGGTACTGTCAAGATTTTGGATAGGAAGGAGCATGTCCTACTAAGAAAGGTCATACCACAAGTTAAAGTTTTGTGGAGGAATCATGCTATAGAGGAAATGACACGGGAATTGGAAAGCGGAAATGAAAGCGAGGTATCCTCACCTTTTGAAACACACAGTACGTCGTCAATTTCGAGGACGAAATTTTATAAGGAGGGAGGTTGTAAGACCACGAAATTTTTTAAATAAAAAGGAATTTCCTTTATTTATTATTTTGAAATAGTAAGGGTTGATTTGATTAATGTGGATAGTTAAGGGTTAAATACGCAAATATTTCAAAATAAGCAAGTGGTTATAAAATATTCATTTTGTTGGGAATATTCGTTTGGTCGTGGAATATTAAATCTTTGTCGGGGAATATTCGTTTGGTCGTGGAATATTAAATGCTTGTCGGGGAATATTAAATACAACAGGTAGCGACCGTGTGTGGGCCCCATAATGGAAAGCGATTGGATGAGGAAAACGACAAAGTTTGGGTGGTTATAAATAATTGGCGTAGTTATTCTGAGATTAAGAGCATTGGAATACCCGTGGTTAAAATCTGATGTCTGGCGTGGTTTACATGCGATGGCACAATGATGTTACGCAGTATTGTTGAATTATTGATCCTTACGTGAAGGCACTACTCAATAATTTTCACGATGAATTCTTGTTCAATATTTTATTTTATTGATTCAATAATTGTTGCGTTGATATTTTATATTATTATTGTTTCAATAATTGTCATTTGCATGATATTTCCATTATCGGATCAATAATTCATATTATTTGAATAATATTATTAGATAACATTATTGGCAATGTCTAGAAAGTTACTGTCTAAGGAGAGGTTTGGTCACCTAATTGCGGCGCCAAGTGAGAGAGATCCTTATTGGAAAGCCCCTCTTTCTTGGAAGCAACTGGTTGTCATAAATGTGATTACGTAATATTATTTGTGAATAATTAATTATTGATTCATATGATAAGAAATATTTATTTTATATGAATATAAATGATGGATTTATTTATGTGGTTATTAATGAAGGAATTAATCTTTGAGATGTTTTATTTGTATTTTGTCGGATTGGAGGTATTAAAAGATCAAATCGGTGTTATTCTGACTTTATTGTGTGAGTTATAATATTTAATCCGACCGTTGGATCGTTGTAATTTTTGGATATGTTATACATATATAAGTTGAGTATATGTCCACAAATTTTGAACCGTTAAAATGAGCGTATAATTTATTATGAATTTTAAGAGGTGATGGTGATTCGAAATTAGGTTATAAATGATTTTGGTGGAAAATTCTAGAATTGGTGGGCCCCACTTGTGGTTGGTGAAAAAATGTGCTGAATTTTATTTCAAATGTGGTGGGTGGCAATAGTAGCGAGTAAAGCCATCGGTGTAGCAAGTCAAGTCTGCTTGCGTGCTAACATTTTCCTATAAATAGAGGGCTTTAAGTTAGAATTGAAAATCACACCGAAACAAAGTTTTCTCTCTTTCTCTCTATATTATTGAGCGTATTTTGTGAGTATTTAGATACTTTGAGAGTTCTTTGTTGATCTAAGTTTCATTCAACATCACTTGAGCTTTTCCTTCCGGCAAATCTTGATTCTTTGAGGTAAGGGATATTATTTTTTCGTAATGATATTATTTCTTGATATCATTATCTTTGAAATGTTGATCTGAAGTTTTATCAAATTTGGAACTTTTTCATGTCGGGGTTACTATTCATGAGTTACTATTCACGAGTTACTATTCATGAGTTACTATTCACGATTACTATTCACGAGTACTATTCATGAAGCGTGAAAATGTTTTTTTGTGGAATTTCTATCTTTTGGTGTCGAGTTACTATTCACGTATATCGACACTATTTCACGATACTGACACTATTCACGTGTACGGCACTATTCATAGAAAAATAAAATTTCTTCTTTTAATCCAAAAATATCTATTACGGATACTAGCTTTGATTGTATCCATGTTTTTGATCATTCTTGAATTTTACACCACTATGATTATTTTGAGGTATTGTTGGACATGGATAAAACAAAGTACTGAATCCTTAATCCTTAATCCTTGTCATTTTGTTTCACTTTGGATTCGTTCTTTAAAATATTTTCATCATCCTCGGTCTTAAATGATGATATTATTGAATATCTTTGGCACAGTAGTGCAAGATGAATGATTTCTGAAGAATATCTTTGGCACTTGAATGATTTCAAGAATATCTTTGGCACAGATGATGAGCAGTGTTTAAATGAACATGACCGATGATGAATATCTTTAGCCTTTAGTGCAAAGATGAGCAGTGTTGAGATGAACATACGACCGATTGATGAATATCTTTGGCACAGTAGTGCAAAGATGAATATTTGATTTGAGATGAATAATTGATTGATGTTATAGGGATAAAATATTGATGATGGATTTATTAAATTCATAGATTATAGTAGATTTCATTCTCTCGTAACTCTTCTATGAATTATTATTTCATTGCGAATATTGATCTGAAACTTGTTGTCTATTGTATTCTATCGATTTTTCCTGTTGGAGACTAACGATAATTTGTTGTATATTATCTTAGTCATAGTATTCTTCTTGGGCTAGTTGAGCTCACCCTTTTCCTTGTTGTTCCATTTTTCTTCTCGGGAGGCGAGAATGTAGCGAGTACTAGTCGGGTATGGAATGAAGGTTCTAGAGAGAGTTGTTTAGTAGTCCTCACCATTTTGTAAAATAATGTATCAATAATTATGATGGGGATTTATTTGCGTGTGGATATTGTCTAGAAGACAATATTATATTTAAACTCACAGTATATATTGTCGTATTTCACACGACATTTGTATTATTGAAGTTGTAGTTTACTTCTTGTACCATGTATTTGGCGACTCAGAATGGGTGTTGTGTATACCTATGTTGGGGGCGTCACAACAGTAATTACTGTTCAATATTTTATTTTATTGATTCAATAATTGATGCGTTGATATTTTATATTATTGTTGTTTCAATAATTGTCATGGCACAGTATTTTCCATTATCAGATCAATAATTCACATTATTTGAATAATATTATTAGATAGCATGATTGGCAATGTCTAGAAAGTTCTGTCAATGAGAGGTTTGGTCACCTAATTGTGCGTCAGTAAGGAGAAATCCTTATCGAAAAACCCCCTCTTTCCTGGGAACTGTCTGGTTGTCATTATTGTGATTTTGTAATATTATTTGTGAATAATTAATTATTGATAAGGAAATATTTATTCGATGCGGATATAAATGATGGATTTATTTATTTTATGTGGTTATAAATGAAGGAATTAATGTTGAGGTATTTTATCAGTATTTTGTCGGATTGGAGGTATTAAAAGATCAAATCGGTGTTCTTAAAGCTTTATTGCGTGAGTTATAAATTTTAATCCGACCGTTGGATTGTTGTCATTTTTGGATATGTTATACATATATAAGTTGAGTATATGTCCACAAATTTTGAACCGTTAAAAATAAACGTATGATTTGTTATGAATTTTAAGAGGTGACTGGTTCAAAAATTTTTGAAGTTTCTGAATTTATCATTTTGGTGGAAAATTCTAGAATGCGTGGGCCCCACTTGTGGTTGGTGAAGAAATGTGCTAAATTTTATTTCAAATGTGGTGGGTGGCAATAGTAGTAGGTAAAGCCATCAGGTAGTAGGTCAAGTCTGCTATGGCGTGCTAGCATTTTCCTATATATAGGGTGCTGAGTTAGAATTGAAAATCACACCAGAAACATAAGCTTTCTCTCTTTCTCTCTCTATATTATCGAGCGTATTTTTTTGAGTATTTAGATACTATGAGAGTTGCTATTCAGTGCAAGGTTCCTTCGGCTTTACATTCCGGTCAGAAATACTACTCTTTTGAGATAAGGGATTTTAAGGGTTATTATGTTTTTCAGTTTTGTAATTTTTCTGACATTCAAAAATTCTGGAAAAATTTGAAATGATAATTTGATGAGTTTTCTTGATTGTGTCCAAAAATGGCGATTTTTGGATGTATAGATTAGGAGTTATGAATTTTATGAGAAAAGACTATTTGAAAAGTAAACCCTTATAACTTTTTGTGGTTAACTCCAAAATTGGTGAAATTTTTATTGGGAGTACATGTATATAATGATATACTCTATAAATTTTAGAATTTTTGGACAAAAGTACAATTTATGATAAATGTCTAAATATTCGCGCTTTTGGCCATATGAAAATAGTAAATGAATTTTAAAAATTAGAGAAAATATATGTTCAATATGGGACTATATTACGCTAAATCCCGAAAAAAAAAATTCTTTGTCTTGCTTTGGTATTTTCATGAAAATGGACTAGTTATGAGTAAATGAATTAAATATGTTATGTGAAGTAACAAAATTAGAAAATAGGATTTTATGGCTTGGGAATCCTATATAAGGTATATGCAGATTTTTGATGAGGGTTTTGGTTATTGGTGATAAAATTTTATGAGTTTGACATTTTAGGATGATTAAATGCATTAATTAGTAAAGTGTAAACAATTAAAATAAATTATTTATAAATTTAAGAAATGATTAAAATATTGTGGTAATATTAATAATATTAGATTATGAGATTATTAAGTAATTTATAACATTTGGATTAAGGTGTTATGAAATCATGGATTTATGAATCTTACTCTTGAAATTAAATCCATATTTTAATCATATTGTTTTTATTATCATATATAACATTTTTATAATCTTGGTGAAGAAAATTTCTCTTTCATTTGAGTGTAAAGGTGGGTAGATTATTGGTATGATCGTGACTATGAGTTCTCTTTGGCCAGTAGTGCAAAGTTGAATTGTTGACTGGTATGATCATGACCATTGAATTTACAATTGAATATCTTTAACTTAAATGCAAAGGTGAATTGATCAACATGGTTATAATATGGTTTATATAAATTCTGAAATGATTATATATTTCTTTGAAATATTAATGCCTTTATTTTAGTAGTCTGAAAGAAGAATCTGTTGATTGATATCTTTGGCCGTAGTAGTGCAAGATGACATGTTGTTGAATATCTTTGGCCCGTAGTGCAAAAATGACACATTATTGAATATCTTTGGTCCAGAGTGTAAAGATGACTGTTGTTGAATATCTTTGGCTGTAGTGCAAAGATGAATCATTAATGAATATCTTTGGCACCTCAGAGTGCGAAGATGAACCTATTAGCATGATTACGAACAAGAACTGTGATTTGGTATAACCATGATCTTTGATGTTTCAGGTAAAGACATGTGATGAAAATTATCTTCGTCCTGGATGAGAAGAGAAATTTAGAACCACAAATATGATTATGAGTTATTCACATGATTGTGGACAGAAACTGTTGATTGATGTTACAGGGATAAAACATTGTTGGTGGACTTTTAACATGGAGAAGATAATAGAATTTATGGTCTATTTGACTCTTCTAATGGATTGCTCATTCCGCTGCAACTATGGTTGAAAATTTTTATCATCTACCATATGTTCTAAATCTCTGATTTATTACTGATGGGGACTATTGATAATTTAATTATCTTTAGTCATGATATTCTTTACTGGGCTAGTTGTGCTCACCCTTTTGCTTCACAATTCCTTTCAGGTAACAAGAGTGTAGTTGGGTCGAGCGGGGGATAACAGGGGAATAGAACGGTGGTCTATAGTTGTTGAGGTTCTCCCTAAATAGTATGGAAATAATTTTATTGAGAACTTTAGATGAGTGTGTCGTATTGTATACGTCATTTGATATTTAATTTTGGTGAACCGAATAGGGTGAGGTGAACCCAACTTTGGAAGGGTGTTTTGCCACTATCATACAAGATATCTAACAACCTATGAGTTATCATAAGATAGGGTTGTGCACATCCACTTGCTGAGTATATCTACGAGCACTACCTATATAATCTTGGAGTTTGGTTGAGATATAATTCTCAATTGGAGACAATGGAGATAATTATATGTCAAGAGAAGACTCACCATTAGAAGGAACATGATAGTAATCTTCTCGTTTTTCTTTGGGGTCTATTGGATCAACCAAGGATAATTCTCTGGACATATGATATCTATCATAACTTAGATTCATGGCCTCCTATGTACGAAGGTTTCCTTGAGCATTTCCCAAAGATTTTAATTTGTAAAACAGTTATTAACTGTACCTTTATGTAAGGTATCACTGTGAGGTGCTGTCCACGGTTAGGACATGAGTCACAATTGGTATATATTTGTATTAAAACTCACAGCATATGTGTTGTTGTAGTAATAAAATTGTAGTTGTTTTCTGTACCATGTATTTAGCAACTCAGAATAAGTTGGATGGATTGAACCTATTTTGGGGGCGTCACATATAACTTCTTTATTCAATTAACCAAAACGAATATATTAACCCATCAATTTAAAAATAATGAACTAATTACTTCATTTCTTGCTTAATTCATATGTATTTTGCATAATAAAATATATTAAGTCATTTCATAAATATATTACATTTATTCGTAATATATATAAATAATGAGTTTAATTAACTCCAATTAACTAATTCAATAGTTAAATCCACTATTAATTCTTACTTTCCAATGAATGTGTATATATATATATTTCATATTTATATATACATTTTAATCTACCTCATAAATCACATAAATATATAGCAAATATTTACTCATACATTCAAGCTCATTACATCTCACAATAAGAATTATATGTATTAAATTCTTATTGTTATAGTTTCCGAAAGTCTGGGTTATCACGGAATTATTTCCGACGAACTTGATTCAGTCGAACTTATGTTAGTTCCGACATAATATTAGGTCAAAAATAAATATGTCGTAAATAACATATGTCAAATGGAATTTCGTCGGAGTTAGTAGCATCCTATTAGCGCCAACTTTCCTGCCAACGCCAAACACAATGTCGACGGAATGTAGCTAACTACTAATTAAAATTCCGTCAAAATTACATTCTTTCCGAGGGAATTAAGTTCGACAGAATTCTGTTGAAAATAAGGCATAAAACTCTATCACTTTCAGTTTGTACGCTGCCACAGATTTGTTCCCAATTTTTTTCTTTCTCTACGAAGCAACCTCTCTCTCTCTCTCTCTCTCTACAACTATCTCTCTCCTCACCCATCCTCGATTAAATTGTGCGTCCTCCGTTGGCGCCGCCCATCTCGTAAACGGTGCTCCTTGTAAGACCCAAACTTTTTGAATAAAGATGAATTTTTCTATAATTATCATTTTTGAATATTATGGAATGAATTTGATATAATGTTATAGTTGTGGGTAATATTTACAAATTTTTCAAAGTATGCAAGTTGTCATATTATATTCGATTGGTCGGGAAATATTCTTTTTATCAGGGAATATCCGTACCACGGTACAATCATTGGTGGACCCCACAACAGAATTATTGTCGGATTGAGAAAACGACAAAAATATTTTATTGAAATAACGGCGGAAGTTTTACCGTTGATACTGTTGAACTACTCGGTAGTAAAAGTACAGTAATACGTGTGGTTGCATAGTAGCACACAGTATTGATTATTGATGCTTATGTGAGAAGTCACTCAGTTTGATTCAATTATTGTCGATATTTTTATGTGATGATGAAGTTTTGTTTTATTCGTATTATTAACATAATAAAACAGAAACATCTTTTTATATAAAACAGAATACTTTATTAAAGTTATTCTATAAATAGAATATATTATATTTTATTATGCATAGTGTTTGCATAGTGCCTGTATAATGTTTGCATAGTAAAAATCTTTTTATATAAAATAGAATATATTATATTTTATTTAAAAGATTTTGCTTTAAATATGGACCGTCAGATTAAAGTAAACCAATCTGGACCGTTCATGAGTTAGTTACTATGCATTCCATTTTTCTATAAATAGAAGCTCATTCCTTTATTATTTTCTTACGAATTCACTGAACGATAGAGAGAAATTATAGAGAGAAAGAAGAAGAGTTTTCTGTTACTTCACTACTCTAATATCAAGTATTATTTTACGATAAGGGATATTATTCTTTTGTATTCAAGAAGAGAACTTCATTATTCCATTTCTTTATTGTTACGCTGGAATATCCTCGTGCATGTTTTTTACCGGACTGGTTCCGTCTTTATTATTACATTGGAATATCACATCGTCTGTGTGTTTTACACCTGACTGGTTCTCATCTTTATTATTCTCGTTGGAATAACTTTACATCTGCAGTACCGCATGCATGGTGATTTCATTGTTATTCCATTACTTATTATTACATTGGAACATCCCGTCGGTGTGAATTTCACGACTTCGTTTCCGTTATTATTATTCTGTTGGAATAACCTGTCTATGCGAAGTACCGCATGCATGGTGATTTCTTTTGTTATTCCATTCGTTATTATACTCAGTTGGTTAAAATTTTAACTTCTATACTCCATGAAATTAGTGGAATATCCTTGATATTTGCGCTTTATCTAGTATCTTTTCATGAAAATATTCTTCTGAGCATTCTTGAATTTTACTCTACAAAGTAGTATCATGTTGACAATTTGGACGTTATTAGTTCCAGAATAAATTAATTCGTGAACTTGTTTTATTGAATTCTTATATCATTGTCATCATCCTCATGTTTATATTTTTTTTTGAAAGTCATCTGTGGCCTATAGTGCATAGATGGACTTGGTATGATTATGACCAGGGATTATTCGGTGTAATCATGACCGTAATGTTACAAATGATGTGATAAAAGTCCTCATTGGCCTGTAGCGCATTGATGGACAGTTGTTGGCATGATCACGACCATTGATGAATACACAAATATCTTTGGCCCGTAGTGCATGGAATTTGTGGTCGTGAGCTTTATGAATATCCTTGGCCGTAGTGCAGGGATGATGTGGATTGTTTATTAAGCTGAGTCTCAGCAATAAAAGTGATGAAAAACTTTTTAAATCATAAAAGATAGTAGATTTTATTCTCTACTTGACTCTTTTAATTGATTGTTTGATCCGCTGCAGTTAAACTTGATGTCTATTGTATTTTATTAGTTTAACATTGTTGGAGGCTAATGATAATTTATTTTGCATTATCTTAGTCATAATATTTCTTGCTGGGCTAGTTGAGCTCACCCTTTCTTTCACTGTTCTCTTCACGAAATGAGAACGTAGCTGGGACGAGTCGGGGAATGGAGTGATGGTCCGGATGATAGTATTAGCTAGTAGTTCTCACTATTCTGTTAAATAGTATGACAATAAATGTAATGATGACTTATTCTGAGAGTGGATATTGTCTAGAAGACAATATTTGTATTTAAATTCACAGCATATGTTTTGTTATATTTTACACGACTGCTGTATTATTAGTTTGTATTTGAATTTTGTACCATGTATTTGGCGACTCAAGATGGGTGATGTATACCTATTTTGGGGGCGTCACATCCCTTCTCCTTCGGTTTCCTACTGCTTTGTCGTTGTGTACTTTGGGTTCTCCAAAGTAATTAATGTTAGGTTTTACTATTGATTCCATGTTAGATTGTTGATGTTGTGGATAATTTGTCAGTATAATGTTAGATTGTTGATCACTGTGTTGTGGGTAGATTGTTGTCAGTATAAGGTTAGGTTTCACTTTGATGTTTTTGATGTTGTTTATGTTATTGTGGGTATCCATGGGTACTGAATTACTAGTTTCCATCAATTAGTAGCTTAATTTCCAAATTTTTTGTTTCTATCAATCTAACATGTAAATTGGGATAAATCAACTTTTGGTACCTATACTGGGACACGACTTATAATTTGGTAAACGAAGTGAAAAAAGTTACAAACTGGTGATTATACTCAAAAAATGTTACACTCCGTTAAACATTAGGGACACGACTTACAATTTGGTACCCGAAGTGAAAAAAGTTACAAACTGGTGATTGTACTCAAAAAATATTACACTCCGTTAAACAATAGGGTTTCATCTTTATTCTGTTTGAAAATTAGGGTTCTCTTCTTCTATCCTTCTTCTCTTATTCTTCTTGTCTCAATTCTCCATTGATTACTGGTTCCTATATATTTATTAATGAGTTTTCAGTGTTTAATTGAAAGGATGAGCTCGTCTTGGAGTGGAATCGTA
Organism: Panax quinquefolius; assembly: GCA_020205615.1. NCBI lineage: Eukaryota > Viridiplantae > Streptophyta > Magnoliopsida > Apiales > Araliaceae > Panax > Panax quinquefolius. The sequence continues at coordinate 50,650,821 of CM035156.1, forward strand.
AATAAAATCGGGACAGAAGATTGTAGTTCATGCAATAAAAATGAATAGATTACACCAGAGTTCCCAAGTCGGTGCCACTGTGGAGCAATGGTGCGAATGTAGGAGGCAAGGAAAGATGGAATGTGCGCCCCCAAAATAGGTATACATCACCCATTCTGAGTCGCCAGAAATATACACTACTGACAACTTCATTTATACAACTGTTGTTCAACATACGACGACACGTATACTGTGAGTTTCAATACAAATATTGTAGCGTATATAATACGACAATATTCATACTCAAATTATTACAATGCCATATAAAGTACATCAACAAATATTTCAAGTCTCCAAAGGGACACGAGAAGATTTATATTCTCCTCATTTTAATGCGGTATATTTTTTACTCTTTCAAGGTCGGGTCCTCATCACCCTATAGTTGTTCACCAAAATCAATTAGTAAATGATGTATAAAATATTTCACGCACATTTTAAATTCTCAGTACAATTATTATGCCACACCGTTTCATAATTAGGATTGTGACTAATTCGTACACCACTTTATACCCTTGTTCTCCTTGCTAGTCCCAGCTACACTTTTATTACCTGAAAGGGGTGGTGAAGTAAAAGGGTGAGCTCAAATAGCCCAGTAAAAAAATTCATGACTTAAGATAACTAAATTATCAAAACAATTCAGATATTTAGAACATATGGTAGAAGATAAAAGTTTTCAATCATAATAGCTGCGGAATCAACAATCCATTAGAAGAGTCAAGTAGAAAATAATGTCTACTATCTCCTATAGATTAAAAGTCCATCGTTAATATTTCATTCCTGTAATACTCATCAACAGTTCTTTGTTATACCCAAGACAAAGAGAACTCTCATCAACTGTCTTCACCTGAACCACCACAGATTATAATTAAATCACAATTCAGATTTATAATCAGATAAATCAACAGTCCATCTTTGCAATACAAGCCTAAGATATACAACTGTAAAATCAATAACGCTGAGACTCAGCTCAATAGTATCACGACCATGAATTAACCATGCACTACGGGCTAAGGATAATCGCATTTTCACCAATGGTCATGATTATACCGAATAATCCCTGGTCATAATCATGCCAATCAACAGTCCATCTTTGCACATAAGCCAAAGATGACTTTTACCTCATCATTTGTAACATTACAGTCATGATTATACCGAATAATCCCTGGTCATAATCATACCAATTCCATCTTTGCACTACGAGCCAAAGATGACTTTTACCACATCATTTGTAACATTACGGTCATGATTTTACCAAATAATCCCTGGTCATAATCATACCAAGTCCATCTCGGGCCAAAGATGACTTTCAACACAATATAAGCATAACAATGATGACAATGATATATATAATGAATAAACATAAATAATCAAAATAATAAGATAACATAGATCTTAGTGATTTTCAACTTAATTATCCAGAGTCCAAATTACTAACATAATGTTAGATGAAGCACAAACTATTAAGGATATTCTAATTCTTTCAGGACTTTTCACCATTTAATGATAAACTGAATAAATGAATAATAATATCTTACCATAATATGGAGTACGAAAGAAAATGATATTCCTTTTACCATAAAAATGATACTCTCTTGCCACAATAATGATATCCCTTACCTTAACATGTGACTTGATTCTGCTTTCTGTGAAATTGATCAACTTAAACAATGCTTGCATTCCTTATCTACACTTGGAGTAACATTTTACTCAATAGAAATACTCACAATACTATACTCACAATATTGTAGTAAAAGAATTCTATATTTTTAGTGTAGTGATGGTGTGCGTTTAGTTACTCAACCGAGCAACCTATTTATACTAAAAATTTAATAAACAACTAGCACACCTGCTTTGACAAAATAACCAAATGAGGTATATAATAATGGTATGGGAATTTATGGTCCCACCGAGAAAATTAAACCAACTTGTACACGTTTTAACAAAATTTGTTCAATAATAGAGTTGTGGTCCATACTACTTTTAGAAAAAGTAAAGTGTCGGCAAGTCCTACCAAACTTACTTTTGTAAAAAGAAAATAATTGAAAAAATATATGTATATCATACTTATCCTTAATTAACACCTTTTATTCATTAATTATTTACACATTTTCAATCTTTCAACAAGTATTCACAATTATTAACATAGACTCGCAATACTTCCAACTGGTATATATAATTATATCATATCAAATAAAATGAGTCACTGTGCAATAACTACTGTGACAATTATTGAATGAAATACATAGTGACTTCTTACGTAATTAAGAATCAATAATATGAATCACTATGCAATAATTACTGTGACCATTATTGAATGAAGTACATGGTGACTTCTTCGTAAGAATCAAATCAATACCTTAATTATAAACAATTTAAATTCTATTAAAATTAGGGATCAACATCAAATCATATTTATCTCAAATAACATATAAACCAACTAATAATTCATTATTTATTCAAGTTGTCATTATTTATCGCATAAAACCATTATTCACACTCCAAAACTTTAGAAGTGAATAATAAAACTTGAGAAATATAAAACCTCATATATGACAATCCATTATTCTGATATTATCACCATTTTTATTTTAACAAAAATATTATTTTTATTTTTATCATAACTCATTCGTTACTAGTGCGTTTAAATTCCCACACCTCATGAGCTTACTAACACTTCTAAAATATTTAAAAATATGATTCTGAACTTTCCAAATAATTTTCATATTTTTCAGATTATCCAACAATTTTCTATAATTATTTCTATTTATAAAACTATCATTTAATAGCTTCAAAATAGAAATACTAACTTTACATACTTTTATATCTTTAAAACATCATCAATATTAATCTTATATTATTATAATATTTTTCAAAGAAAATTCATAATTTTCCACCATTCATAGAATTTCCTATGACTTTCCTATATTTTTAAACTAACCATAAATAGTTTAAAAATACAATCAATATTTATGTTATTCAATAATTTTCCAAAACTATCTAGAAATTATAAAATAATATTATAATTTTTTCACCAACTTTCATAATTTTTCATCATTCATAGAATTTTCTATGAATTTCTTATATTTTCAAACTAACTATAAATAGTTTAAAATATAATAATTAATTCGCTTTTCAATAATTCATCAAAAATTTACAGAAACTCTAAACTGATATTATAAGAATTCTGTAAAAATATCTCAACCTAAATAATTTTTCTGATAATTTAATTATAAACTCCAATATTTAGAAATTCAATAATTCACAATAATTAGCACTTTTATCAGAAAAATACAGATCTTATGTACTTCCACGTAAAATTTAATTCTCTACAACTTTGTAGAAGAAAGTTTTCCCAAATTCTGACTCTAACATAGAGAGAAAGGCTTATCGAAATTTCTGATACAATAATTTCTAGATCAGTCACCTTATTAAATTTATAACAAATCATTCGTTAATCTTTAACGAATCAAAATTTGTGGACAAATACTCAACTTATATATTCATAACATATCCAAAAATTACAACGATCCAACGGTCGGCTTAAAAATTATAACTCACGCAATAAGGCTTAAGAACACTGATTTTTCGGACTATGAGTCCTTCGGACCAGTTTCACTCAAACTGTCACCACAAAAAATCCACAAAGAATTTTTGGATGATTCAAATTTTTGCATTTAGCTTACTTCTAGGACTTTCTTTTGATATATGGCTCATCACCTAACTCATTATACACAAATAGTTATGGATTTTACAAAATCAAGTAGTAAACTATTTTTTTTGAAATTCTCCATATTTTGTTCTTCTTTTGATTTCTTGATTTCTCTCGCTTGATCTTTGTTTATACAAGTTTAAATCATCTAAATCAAGTATAAGCAAAATCTCTTCATATAAAATTCATGAAAATTTAAATCAGAAAATAATTTAAGAATTTTAAAATTACCTCTTTATCAATTTCCTTTTTCTTTCATCCTTCCTTTCTTCTTTATCTTCTTCTGATTCTCTCTATTTCTCTTTTCTCTTTTTTTTTTCTTATTACTCTTGTGAGGGAATGGGTGAGAGTGATAAGTAATAGGGGTCTTTTGTTTGTTAAATATCTATATATGTATATATATGTATAATACTCCCCCACCAACACTTCTCTCTTCACTCCTTATCTCTTCACGTGAAGCCATTTTCTTTTCTTCCTTTTCCTTTTCTTCCTTTCATCCCCACATGTTCCCCCCATTAATAAATCAACCAATCACAAACAATTTTGGTGAGACAAATGTGAAATGGCTTGGAAGTATATAAAAAATAATTTCAGCATACTCCCCACATGGCTAAAAATTATTTCATTTCCTCTTTATTTTCTCATTTATCCGATTAAATGTTCGTTTGACCAATTATCAATTTAACATTTTAAAATTTTAGAATAATAATCATAAATTAAATTAGACTTTTATTTTATAAAAGCCAGGGTTTTACATGGAACAAAACATCGAGGATCTTCTTCGCGTCGACTTCGCTTCTCTCTCTGTATGTTTGTCTCTCCCGTTGGATCAATTTTAACGATTATTTAAAATATAGAAAGTACAAGCACCAGATTTTAACATTTTTCGAGTACAATCACCAGTTTATAACTTTTTTCACTTCGGGTACCAAATTGTAAGTCGTGTCCCTAATGTTTAACGGAGTGTAACATTTTTCGAGTACAATCACCAGTTTGTAACTTTTTTCACTTTGGGTACCAATTAAATTGTAAGTCGTGTCCCAATATAGGTACCAAAAGTTGATTTATCCCCATGTAAATTTGGAAGACTTTTGCCCTTTCGCAATATATGTACTCATCTGTCCCAAAAGACCAAATGACACTTTTGTCCCTCTAATTTGCCACTTATTTTTAAAGTACTCCCTAAAATTCATTTTTCGTCAGTTCGGTCCTTAAAGTGACATTTTTTGGCCTTTCTGTTCCTCCAACCCGATTTGACCTCAACCCAATTTGACCCAACCCAAATTTTTAATATTTTAAAATAAAATAAATAATTTTAATATTTTCAAATAAATTATTATTTTCAAAATAATTTAAAAATAATAATTATATTTAATATTTTAAAATAAATTATTATTTTTAAAATAATAATTATTTTTAATATTTTAAAATAAATAATAATTTCAAAAATAGTTATTTTCAATATTTTAAAGGAAAATATTATTTTTAAAAATTAAAAAATTATTATATTTAATATTTAAAAATAAATTATTTTTAAAATAATTATTATTTTAATATTTTAAAAAACTAAATTTTAAAATAATAATTATATTTAATATTTTAATATAAAATAATTTGAAAATAATTATTTGTTAATATTTTAAAATAAAATATTATTTCAAAATAATAATTATTTGTTATATTTAAAATAAAATATTATTTTCAAAATTTATAAAAATAATTATTATTTTAAGTTAAAAATATTAGATTTTTTTCAAAAATGAGTAAAGTTTCATAAAATAAAGATTCAAAAAATTAAACAAAAAATAATAATTTATTTTAAGAAAAAGTATATATATATTTTTTATGGAAAATGTAAGACCCCAAAATTTTATAAATAAAGATGAATTTTTCTATAAATATTATTTTTGAATATTATGGAATAAATTTGATATAATGTTATAGTTGTGGGTAATATTTATAAATTTTGCAAAGTATCTGCAAGTTGTTATAAAATATTCGTTTGGTGGGGAATATTCTTTTTGTTAGGGAATATTCGTACAATGGCTCAATCATTGGTGGACCCCTAATAATGTAATTATTGTCGGATTGAAAGCGACGAAAAAATATTTTATAAAAATAACGGCGGAGGTGTTACTGCTTAAAACCGTTGAACAACCCGGTGGTAAAAGTATGCGATGTCTGGCGTAGTTGCATAGTAAGACACGGTATTGATTATTGATGCTTACGTGAGAAGTCACTCAAATATGCTCAATTATTACTCACGATAATTGCTTGCATCATATCTCTTATATTATTGATTCAATTATTGTCACATTATCATCACATATAATATGTTATGGTATTAAATCAATAATTGAGACGACAAGTTATAAATGATTAATAATTGTTGAAAGATTAAATATGTGTTGATGAAAAAAAATGATTTGTGGTAAGTTTGATTATTTTATGGGGGCTCATATGTCATCATCTAAGAGTCTCTTCGTCGATAGTAATTACCTTCATCAATAGTAATTACCCTTGTGAATAGTATTTACCTTAAATCGATAGTAATTACCCTTGTGAATAGTATTTACCTTCATCGATAGTAATTACCTCTGCCAATAGTAATTACCCTTGTGAATAGTATTTACCTTCGTCAATAGTATTTACCTTCGTTAATAGTAATTACCTTTACCGACGTCCGAACCACTTGTCGTTTCATATTACAGTGCGTCGAACCACTTGTCGTTTCACATTACTGAGCGTCGAACCACTTGTCGTTTCACATTACAAAGCGCCAAACCACTTTTCTTTTCACATCATTAGTCGTCGAGCCACTTGCCTTTTCACACTGGCGGTGCTAAGCTAGAAATCTTCAATAAATAGAGGCTGGGGCTTCATTATTTTCACGAATTCATTCAAGCTATAGAGAGAGAAAGTATAGAGAGAATAAGAGAGAAAGAAGAAGAGTATTTTGTTACTACACCTTCTTTGCAGATCAATCTCCTACCAAATGTAAGGGTGTTATTCTTTCTTATTCATGAAGAGAATGTTGTTATTCCATTTATTATTATTCTGCATTGGAATAACTTTGTATACGCCATTACCCTATACTTGGTGACATTCTTCTATTATTCTCGCTGGAACATCCTGCTCATGTGTTTTACACCTACACAGTTCCGCTCTTTATTATTCTGCTGAACATCCTCGCGTGTGTTTTACACCGGACTGGTTTCGTCTTTATTATTCATGGAACATCCTCATGCATGTTTTACACCGGACCGGTTCCGCTCTTTATTATTCTCATTGGAATATCCTATCTCATGTGTTTTACACCGGATCCGGTTCCATCTTTATTATTCTGTTGGAACATCCAGCCGCTTGTGAATTTCACCTTGACCGTTCCGTTATTTATTATTTTGTTGGAATAACCTGTCTGTGCGGTCTATCGCATGCATGGTGATTTCTTTTGTTATTCCATTCTTTATTATACCCAGTTGGTTAAATCTTTGACTTCATACTCCATGAAATTAGTGGAATATCCTTGATATTTCAAGCTTCATCCATATCTTTTCATGAAAATATTCTTCCGATCATTCTTGAATTTTACTCTCTACAAAACAAAGATCATTTGGACGTTAATAGTTCCTGGATAAAATAATTCTTGAACTTGTTTTATTGAGTTCTTATATCATTGTCATCATCCTCATGTTTATATTTTTTAAAGTCATCGTGGCACATAGTGCATAGATGGACTTGGTATGATTATGACCGAGACTATTCCGGTGTAATCATGACCGTAATGTTACAAATGATGTGGTAAAAAAATCCTCGATGGTAGTAGTGCATTGATGGACGATTGTTGGAATGATCATGACCATTAATGAATACACAAATATTCTTGGCCCGTAGTGCATGAATAATTGTGGTCGTGATACTTAAAGAATATCCTCGGCCGTAGTGCGGGGTGATTCGATGATGTGGAATATTTATTAAAATTTGAGTCTCAATTATAACGAAGATGAAAAAACTTTTAAAACCTAAAAGATAGTAGACTTTATTTTCTACTTGACTCTTTTAATGGATTGCGTATTCATTTGGAGTTAAACCGTTTGTCTATTGTATTTTATCGGTTTAACATTGTTGAAGACTATTGATAATTTATTCTCGCATTATCTTAGTCATAATATTTCTTCTTGGGCTAGTTGAGCTCACCCTTTCTTTCACTTTTTTCTCTTGAAATGAGAATATAGGCCGGGGCGAGTCGGGGAAAACGAGTGATGGTCCCGAAGATAGCATTAGTAGTCCTCACTATTCAGTGAAATAGTGTGATAATAATTGTAATGAGGACTCCTTTTTGAGTTTGTATAATATCTAGTAGATTTATATTTGTATTTAAACTCACGATTTACGCAGGTTATACCACAGCATGTTATGTTAAGTTGTATTTAAATTACATACCATGTAAGTGGCGACCCAAGATGGGTGATGTATCCCTAATTTTGGGGCGTCCACAGTTAATATCGAGCTTAGGATATGATCCTGGCTAAGATGTGAGAATAGTACTAGGAGGGGAGAGACGGGAATACCTTGCTAGTATGACCTACCTAAGTTTTGTCTTATTTTATTGGTTGGTCGAAAGATAGGGATAATTTGTTACATGTCAATTAACCTTTTGTTTTGTGGCGATGTCTGAAAATGACATCCGAGAATGTTGAGAATAGCAATGGAGCCTTGACGATCGTTGATTCACCACATATCAATAATCGTGGATAATGTGCATCGTGGAAGGCGACAATCCTCATGCAAACAACAACACCGACCAAATGATGAATGATCAAATGTTCGAGAGGCTTTATGCAATTTATGCAATGAAAGAAAGAGAAACGACTCTGTCCCAAAACATAGGTGGAAACACGGAAAAACTCTCGGTGCGGTCACCGCTAAACAATTCAAGGAGCTGGGACCACCGGAGTTTAAGGAGAGCCAAAACCACTTCAGGCGGAAGCATGGATAAAGCAGATTACCAAGATATTTGATGTCTTGGGATGCTCCGAGGAGCAAAGGTTCCCTTTACCGCCTTTATGTTGCGCGCGAGAGGCGGATTCTTGGTGGGAATCGGTAAACGTACTCAACTTCTTTGTCTTCAAGATATCTTGGGAGAAGTTCCAGAGTTGTTCAACGACAAATACTTTCCGAAAAGTATTCGCCATATGAAGGAGGTGGAATTTATCAAGTTGGAACAAAACAATATGACCGTGTCGCAATACGAGGCAAAATTTGCGAGTTATCACGGTTCATATTCCACTGGGTGGATAATGAAGAGAGAATGGCGCGAATGTTTTTAAGAGGTTTGAAGCGGAGATACGTCGAACATCTTATTTCTCATAAACCGTGTTTGTATTCGATGTTGTAAATAGGGCTCGATTAGTGGAACGCGATAATGAGTCAACACAACTAAAAGAGAGCAAATTTACAAGAAAATTATAATACCAAGGCGAGAGTAGTCATCGGAGCGGTGACAACAAGCGAGGAGGGAATCAATGGGCGGATATGGTAACCACTTCCGTGGTAATCGGGGCCAAAACAATAAGAATGGACATTTCAAGAAAGCGGAGATTCAACAATGGTGGAAAGACGTCGACATCAAAGACCCATTGTTAAGGAAGGAGAAAGACCACCTATCATATGCTTCAAATGCGGAGGAGAGGACACATCGATCCAAACTGCGTCATGCCGTCCAAAGCATGTTATAATTGTGGAAGAGAAGGTCACTTAGCTCGATTTTGTCATTTATCGAAGACAAATTCAACTAGGATGGAGGCACCAAAGGCCATCCCAGAAAATTCAAAACCAGTAGTCTGAGGAGAGCATTTGTTGTGACCTCCCAAAGAGCAAGGAATCCGAATGAGGTCATCACGAGTAAGCTTATCATAAACTCTAATGAAGTGTATACTTTATTTGATACCGGTTCTACCCATTCTTTTATTTCTCCTACTTGCGCTCATCGATTAAATTTGACTCCGGAGAAATTAGACTTTGACTTATCTGTGGAAACTCCGTTGGGAGAAACCTTCATTACATCCACATTGCTTATAAGTCTTGTTTGGTTCAAATCGGTACCCTCACATTACACCTGCGATCTTATTTCATTAAAAATACTTGCATTTGGCGTGATTCTAGGGATTGATTGGTTAACTACTTATCATGCAAAATTGATTGTTTTTAAGTAGGTTGTTAGCTTTCATATTCCTAATCAACCTATTATCTTGAACTCAAACGACCAAACCATTAAAATCAATCACGGTCATCTCAAGCCATAAAGCTATTCGTTTATTGAAAAATGGATGTCAAGCTTTCTTAGCTCATGTCACATATTTAAATAAAAATACGTCAGTTTTAAACGATATTCCTATTGTTAATAAATTTCCTGAAGTATTCCCCGAAGAACTTCCTGGCCTACCCCCAGAGCGTGAAATTGAATTTTGTATCGACCTTGAACCCGGTACAAAACCTATTTCCAAAGCCCCATATCGAATGGCTCCTATTGAACTTCAGGAGTTAAAGACCCAACTGCAGGAATTGTTAGACATTGGCTTTATTCGTCCTAGTACTTCTCCTTGGGGTTCTCCTGTTCTATTCGTGAAGAAGAAAGATGGGAGTATGCGACTTTGTATTGATTATCGGGAGTTGAATCATGTCACCATCAAAAATAGGTATCCATTGCCACGTATTGATGACTGTTTTGACCCGGTTGCAAGGAGCCAAATTCTTTTCAAAGATTGATCTTCGTTCCGGATATCACCAATTGAAGATTAGAACCACGACATTCCAAAGACGGCTTTCGAACTTCGATGACGGGCATTATGAAATTCCTAGTCATGTCCTTTGGATTGACTAATGCTCCTCTTTGCCTTCATGGATATGATGAACCGAGTATTCAATGAATATTTAGATCACTTTGTGGTCGTCTTTATTGATGACATCCTTATTTATTCCAAAAGCCGTGAAGATCATGAGCAACACTTGAGGTCGACACTCCAAAAGCTTCGTGAATATAAGCTTTATGCCAAGTTGAAGAAATCGCGAGTTCGGCTTGAAGAAGTAGCATTCCTTGGGCACGTGGTATCAAATCATGGAATATCTGTTGACCCAAAGAAAGATTGAAGCTATTCAAAGTGGGAACAACCTAAATCGATGACCAAGCACGTAGCTTTCTCGGTTTAGTTGGTTATTATCGGAGATTCGTGGAAGGATTTTCTCGAATCGCTACTCCATCGACTCAAATGACTCGGAAAGATACAAATTTTGGTTGGAGTGAAGAATGTGAGAAGAGTTTTCAAGAACTCAAGAGGAGACTTATTTCAAGACTTGCTACGTGAATACCATCCGGCTCGGAGGGATTTGTCATCTACAAGATGCTTCGCAAAGGGTTGGGATGTGTTCTTATGCAACATGGAAAAGTTATAGCCTTTATGCCTCGCGATAACTCAAAGAATATGAGAGGAATTATCCTACTCATGATCTAGAGTTAGCAAATGTTGTCTTTACACTTAAAATTTGGAGGCATTACTTGTATGGGGAGAAAGTGGAGATCTTTACGGATCATAAAAGCCTCAAATATTTCTTCACTCAAAAGGAACTCAACATGCGACAACGACGTTGGCTTGAATCTGTTGAAAGATTATGATCATATCATCCAATACCATCATGGAAAAGCGAACGTAGTAGTAATGGATGCGTTGAGTAGAAAATCATATGCAAGTACGAAAAGCGATATTGTCAACGCAAAGCCCATTTTGTGTGACTTGCAAAGGATGGAGATAGAGTTAAAGACTCGAGGATGCATGTGATGATAGCGAGCATCTGAGTAGAACCGACTTTAATCGATAAAGTTAAAGCCGCTTTCGAGCTACGACACTGGGAGCCGATGCGTATGAGGAAGAAAGTGCAAGAAGGTGCTATCACCGGGAAGCAAGAATCGATGAAGAAGGAATACTTGAGTCAACTCCGGACTTTGTGTTCCTAACGACCACGATTTAAAGTATAATATCATGATGGAGGCGCATGAACACACCATTTGCAATCCATCTCGGAGTACCAAATGTATCATGATATTCGGGCTCATACATTTTGATGGAGCAATATGAAGAGAGAGATAGCGCATTTGTTTATCTCAAGGTGTCTAACTTGTCAACGAGTTAAAGCGGAGCATCAAGTACCAAAAGGTCCATTGCAACCACTTGAAATTCCGAATGGAAGTGGGAGCACATTACCATGGATTTCGTTCTGGCCTTCTTAAGGTTTCTCAAGGCATTGATGCGATTTGGGTCATTGTTGATAGATTGACCAAGTCCGCTCATTTCTTCCGACACGAGAAACTTATACACTTGAACGTCTTGCTCAGTATGTACATAAACGAGATTGTAAGACTGCATGGTATCTTAGATCCATAGTTTCGATCGAGACCCAAGATTCACTTCACGATTTTGGGTTAGTTTGCAAAAAGCTATGAGCACAGACTTACGATTTAGCTCGGCATATCATCATCCTCGATTGACGACAACAACGGGAGAGGACTATTCAAACTCTTGAAGATCTATTAAGACTCGTGTCCTTGATTTCAAGGGAGTTGGGACAAGTTCTTACCATTGGTGGAGTTTTCCTACAACAACAGCTTATCAAGCAAGTATTGGCATGGCTCCATTCGAGCGTTGTATGGAAGAAAGTGTCGTTCTCCGATGCCGGGATGAGGTGGGTGAAGCAACGTTGTTGGGACCGGAGTTGGTACGTATGATGACTACGGAAAAGATTCAAACGATCCGACAACGTATAAAAACCTCACAAAATCGATAAAAGAGTTATGTTGATCTTCATCGAAAGGGCGTGGAATTCGATATAGGAGATCATGTGTTGTTAAGAGTTGCTCCATGGAAAGGAGTTACAAGATTTGGAAAGAGAGGAAAACTTAACCCTCGATTCATCGGGTCCATTTTAATCCTCGATCGAGTAGGAACTGTGGCCTATAGACTCGCTTTTACCACCAAATATGTCTCGTGTTCATAACGTTTTCACATATCTATGTTACGTAAATATGTGAAAGACCCAACCATATTATTGAGTTAGAACCGGACGAAATAGCGGAAGATTTGACGTATGAAGAGGTTCTGTTCAAATTTTGGATAAGAAGGAACATATTCTACGCTCCAAGGTTATACCTCAAGTCAAAGTTTTGTGGAGGAACCACGATGTTGAGGAAATGACTTGGGAGTTAGAATCAAATGAAATCAAGGTATCCTTACCTCTTCGACATACCAGTATCGCACTAATTTCGAGGGCGAAATTTCATAAGAAGGGAGGTTGTAAGTCCCCAAACTTTTATAAATAAAGATGAATTTTTCTATAAATATTATTTTTGAATATTATGGAATAAATTTGATATAATGTTATAGTTGTGGGTAATATTTATAAATTTTGCAAAGTATGCAAGTTGTTATAAAATATTCGTTTGGTTTGGAATATTCTTTTTGTTAGGAATATTCGTATAATGGCTCAATCATTGGTGGACCCCATAATGTAATTATTGTCGGATTGAGAAAACGACAAAAATATTTTATAAAAATAACTTGGCGGAGGTGTTACTGTTAAAACTGTTGAACTACCCGGTGGTTAAAGTACGCGATGTCTGCCGTAGTTGCATAGTAGCACACCACGATTGATTATTGATGCTTACGTGAGAAGTCACTCACCATGCTCAATTATTGCTACAATAATTCTTGCATCATATCTCTTATATTATTGATTCAATTATTGTCACAATGATCATCTCAGATAATATGTTATGGTATTAAATCAATAATTGAGACGACAAGTTATAAATGATTAATAATTGTTGAAAGATTAAATATGTGTTGATGAAAAAAAATGATTTGTGGTAAGTTTGATTATTTTATGGGGGCTCATATGTCATCATCTAAGAGTCTCTTCAATCGATAGTAATTACCTTCAATCAATAGTAATTACCCTTGTGAATAGTATTTACCTTCGTCAAGAGTAATTACCTTCGTCAATAGTAATTACCCTTTCCGTCTTTATTATTCTGTTGGAACATCCTGTCGGTGTGAATTTCACCTGACCTAGTTCCGTTATTTATTATTTTGTTGGAATAACTCGTATGCATGCGATTACTATCGCATGCATGGTGATTTCTTTTGTTATTCCATTCTTTATTATACCCAGTTGGTTAAATCTTTGACTTCTATACTCCATGAAATTAGTGGAATATCCTTGATATTTGCGCTTCATCTAGTATCTTTTCATGAAAATATTCTTCCGATCATTCTTGAATTTTACTCTACAAAACAAAGATCATTTGGACGTTAATAGTTCCCGGATAAAATAATTCTTGAACTTGTTTTATTGAGTTCTTATATCATTGTCATCATCCTCATGTTTATATTTTTTAAAGTCATCTGGTATTCAGTAGTGCGTAGATGGACTTGGTATGATTATGACCAGAGACTATTCCGGTAATCATCGTGGCCGTAATGTTACAAAAATGATGTGGTAAAAATCCTCGATTAGTAGTAGTGCATTGATGGACGATTGTTGGAATGATCATGACCATTAATGAATACACAAATATTCTTGGCCCGTAGTGCATGAATAATTGTGGTCGTGATACTAAAGAATATCCTCGGCCGTAGTGTGTGGGGTGATTCGATGATGTGGAATATTTATTAAAGTTTGAGTCTCAAATATAACAATGATGAAAAAACCTTTTAAAACCTAAAAGATAGTAGACTTTATTTTCTACTTGACTCTTTTAATGGATTGCATATTCACCGGAGTTAAACCGGTTGTCTATTGTATTTTATCGCTTTAACATTGTTGAAGACTATTGATAATTTATTCGCATTATCTTAGTCATAATATTTCTTCTTGGGCTAGTTGAGCTCACCCTTTCTTTCACCGTTTCTCTTCGTGAAATGAGAATATAGTTTGACGAGAGTCGGAAACGAGTGATGGTCCCGAAGATAGCATTAGTAGTCCTCACTATTCCGTGAAATAGTGTGATAATAATTGTAATGAGGACTCCTTTTGAGTTTTGTATAATATCTAGTAGACATATTTGTATTTAAACTCACGACAGGTTATGTTAGTAAGTTGTATTTAAATTACACTACGTAGTAAGTGGCGACCCAAGATGGGTGATGTATCCCTAATTTTGGGGGCGTCACAGAAAACTTTATTTTCAAAAAAAAAAAGTTAATATCTTTACTATTATTATATGTATTCTTAATAGTAGAATTTTCAAAAACAAAACTAAAAAATAAAAATTAAATTACAAAAAATAGTAAAAGATAAATAAAAAAACTGATTCAACTTTTTAAAAAAAAAAATAAATTAAAAAGTTTTAAAATTATTATTATTTTAAGGGAAATTTTTTGAAAATTTTTCATTTTAAAAAAAAATTGAGTAAGGTTTTGTAAAATATATATTCAAAAAATAAACTTTATTTTCATTAAAAAAAAATAATTTTTTAAAGATGTGTACATTTTCATAAAAATAATTAAGATTTAAATAATTTTAACTTTTACTTTTTTAATCTATATTTTATGAAACTTAACAAATTTTTGAAAAATAAAAAGTTTCTAATATTTTTTCCTTAAAATTATAATTTATTTTTAAAACTTTTAAAAATATTTTTTAAAAAATATAAAAAATATTAATAATTTTAAAAGAATATTTTATTTTAAAATATTAAAAAGAATTATTATTTTCAAATTATTTTAAGAAAATATTTTATATTAAAATATTAAGTCAAATTATTGTTTAAATTTTTTAAAATTTATATTATTTTAAAATATTAAATATAATTATTATTTTAAAAGTAATATTTTCTTTTAAAATTTTTAAAATATTTATTTTATTTTAAATATTAAAAATTTGGGTCGAGTCAAACTGGGTCGGGTTGGGTCAAAATTTGGTTAAAATGGATCGGGTTGGGGGCAAAATGGATAGGAGGAACGCAAACACAAAAAAAAATATTATTTTAAGGATCTAATTGATCAAAAATAAACTTTAGAAAGTGAAAGACAACTGAGGGAAAAAATGACATTCAGCTGTCCTCAAAATTGCTTCAAATTGGTGGACAATTTCTAAGAGTTCAATTTTATATTATTACTACATTCATTCATTCTAATTATTGACTATTTTATTTATATTTAAACACGACACGAAGATAGTCAAGTAAGTTAACATTTCATGTTAAGTAAGATTTGTAATTATCTATGTTTATATCTAAAATATTCCACGTTTTTGCATGTATCTTTAGTACAAGTTTCATAGATTTCATGCTAAAAGTTATTGCAAATAAAAATAAAAAAAAATAGAAAAAAAATAATGATTTGACATTTGGGTAATTATATACATAACAAGAAACATGGGGCAATTTGATCTATGTGAAAATAATGATTTATGTCAGACGATCTAGTAAATTTCAAATTGTTGACAAAAAAAAAAGAAGAAAAAAAAGTCTTGTAAACAATTTTTTACATGGGGCAATTTGATCATTTACTCGTGTGTCAAACAGTTTGTGTATGTCTATAAAATATTATTGTTAACGCCAAGATCTTCTCCAACGTTTTAATCACGTAAGACGCCCTGATCCTGCACAGTAAACACGATAAACACCACAAGCTTGACGGTACGGACCACGGGGGGATAGCTTCGGTAGAGTCAATATCGTGTGTTCACAAGGTTAACAATGGAGAATGTAATGTCTAGTGTATTGAGAGAGATAATAATCCTCAGTGGTGTATATGTGTGAATATGAATGAGAATGTGTATGAGAACGTACCTGTTTGTGAAGACTTAGTTGATAGGTTATACTCTTCGCCTTGGCCATCTGTAGTCACCCACTACTCCGACACTGGCCTCGTGATCCGATGGGTCATGTCACCTCGCCTGCAGCTACTACTCACCTACCTTTAGTCATTGTTTATGCCACCTACCGCTATAATCCCATCCACATTAATGCATGGCGAAGTGTCTTAGTCAACTGTCGTGCTTTTTCATCATTACAAAAAAGTAATAGATATTAAATGATCTAATGGGTTAGTCGAACGAATCCATCTTGGTCTTATAGGGTTAAATAGAATTAATATGGTGACTAGTAGGTGACTTTCAAGGTTCAATAATGATGACCGATAGATTAATTAAACAAGTGGCTAAACTTACTTCGGAGAGTGAAATATCATGACCCAACAATTATGCTTGTGTTGATACAACTTTTTACAATTTTTAGAAATAAAGTTATACGATCTCTTGATTAGAGTCTCATCGAACGATAATGACTCAATTCAAGTCAAAAATTCGTCAAGCAGTTTATGAAATTTGGGTTGAAAATTATTCAAGAAATTCAATATAAAAGTTGTTCTTCGATTAAGTAGCATGACCTAAGTATTAATGGACCATGGAGGCTCAAACGTAATTAAGGAAAACTTTACATATATAATAGCTCATGTAGGCCTTCTCATATTCAGCAAGCTCATCACACTTATTCCTAAAGGAATGCTACAGATTATTCATGTGGGCCTTCTCATATTCTGCAAGCTTCATTCATTCCAATTGGAGGAGGAGTCACGGATTCCTAAAGTCAAGCAGCCCAAGGAGTCATCAAGTACATGCATTCTTATATATGCAGCCCAAGGAATCATCAAGCTAAAGTCACCTCATATTCTGAGAATGTTCCTAAGCAGCCACTTACGGATTCATTTATTCTAATTCACACGGCAATGTATTGAAGGCGTAAAATAAACAAATAGTTCGGACTAGATTTGTATTTGCTCGACAAAATGTTTGATTTAAACTCGATTCGAAATATAAATGAGTTAAATATGAGCAAATTTTAAAGTTTGATAATTTATTCGAACCTTCTTAAATTATAATTTTCTATTGATACTCGGATCATATTCGTTCAAAAAGTTCAAACTGCTTGTGTTTGATTCGAGATCGTGCTCGACTCGGTAGCTAAACGAGCTTCAATCAAACCTTTTTTTACACTCGATAAATTTTATAAATCAAACTAAACAACTTAATACTCAACTCCACTGTTCATTTACACCCTTAAATGTATTACATATCCAATCACGTGGGGTTTTTTAAACTCACATAATTCAGCAACTTGAAGGAATGCTACAAAATATTAAGACTAGCCAATTCATACGTTGGCCTAACATATGTTATTCAGCGGCAATTGATTTTATATGTATTTGGTTTCACGCGGCAAGAAGGATTTCCGAAAGCGACAAGGAAAAAATAATAATTCTACATAATAGCACAAATTGGAGGATTAATGAAACTATTTTTTGCTGATTAAAAAAACTGTGAAAAATATAAGAAACAAAAAAAAAATAAAAAATTTACACTTTATTTTTGGGATCCAGGAAACAAAGTATTTTAAAAATGAATAGGAGCTTTTCATTAGACTGGTAATAAACTGAATGAGGTCATTGCCAACAAGGTAACTTTGTCATCAAATCCGCTAGTAAGTTCTGGCATTCTTATTTTCTTACATGTCATGTTTAGGGGATGAGGTGGTTCTGAAAATTCGCCTGTAACTATCCTCTTGAAAACAATTTGATCAGCTGCTTGTGAGAAAGCAACTCCATCCCAACATATTCGTTCAGAGGGATCTTTACATGGTCCCACAACTATTTGGGTTCCATTTATGGTAGTTGTTTGTCCACAAAATCCATTTTCTCCATAATTATATTTTCCTCCTAAACCGCAACAAGCTTGAAGAGGGAACTTGAATCCTGTATATTGAATAAATTTCATTAAAAAAATATCATACAAATGTATAGATGGAGTATTATTGATATTATGAACTTCTATAACTTTCTAACATGTTGATGATCATTATATTAAGGCATAACAATTATTATTTTATTTGTGTTTTGAGTGAAATAAATTATTCTATATGAGAATTTCTTATATATATGATTAATATATATTCTTGTGGTATTAATTACTCAAATTCGATTCGAGTAAGATGGAGCATGACATACCATATTTTTTTGGTTCCTTGTAGAGATCGTACTTTGGAGTATAAACATCTACATATGTGAACGCCGCCATCAGGGGAAGGTCTTTTCGAAGTTGATCAACGACCTCTTTCAACTTGGAATTGAAATATTGAGCTAAATCATTATGAGGTATTGCGCAACCGACACTATCTTTTTGGTCTTCTGGAACTGGTACCAATGTCAACATATAAGGAAGACAACCAAAGGGTCCAGTGTTTTGGATCCAAAATGATCTAGCTCCCAAATCGTATAGTTTCTGCAAGAATTAATATTCAGTAGAAGGAATTAGTATTAGTTAAGTGAATTTATAAGTTAATTACACATTACGCCAAAATATATACAAATTAAACAATGCTTATATACTTTCACATTCAGTGCGAGGCTGTTGACAGTAGGTGGTATAATTGCTTTAATTTCGTCATATGTCATGTTAGTAATCAATCCTTGGGTGAGGTCATTTTGGCCAATATCAATAGTATACAATGCTTTGGAAAAATATTCCTTCTTGGGCAGCAAATTCTTGAACACCCCTCCTAAAATAATAACCAAAAACTTTTACATTTATAAAAGTACAAGATAAAAAGACATATGAGGAAGAATACAAATTAATTCACATTTAATTAAAAAAATACCTTCTTCCCTAACCGTCTGTGATCTGTTCACGATTTGTTTGAATTGTTCGATTTGAATGTCAAGGAAAAAAGGACTATATGCACGCGGTTGTTGGGCCACCGGAAGAATTAACTTGGGTGGTGCGATTGTAGCCAATAGTTGGGCAAAATTAACACCATAAGAGAAGTTGGCACCCAAGGAATCAAGATAAGGGTGGAGGAATGGTTTACCTAAACTTGAAGCTGCAACATTAAAATTATTTATTAGGTTTGTAAGTAATGTAGTAACTAGAAAGCGAGTGAACTTGTAGGATTTGAATTCTGGAACTGTTAAAATTGGGCAGTTGTTTGGACAGTTTTATAATAACAAATGGCATTTATGTATGTATAGATAAGAGTTGCAAATATATAATACTTGTATAACAAAAGTCATCTATAATGCAAGAATGTGCTATATAAATGCAACTATTTTCTATATATAGACTGTCTAAATAAACTGTTCATTTCAATTGCCGGAAATAAGAATTCAAAAATATTAACCTATAAAGTCGATCAAGATACGCCCATCAGATGCTCTTCCTGATGGCCTTTTAAAGTAGGATTGTCCATAAAATGGAGGTGTCCCTGCAGTGAAGGCAGCAGTAAACCCACCGGTGTCCGAATTCCCGTCACCAAAGGTGAAGATAGCTGGAAAATCACAAGTGTGCACTGCCAAAGCAGGAGGGAAAAAAAGAATGCAAACCAAGGAGAGAGAGAATGCAGTTCGGCTCATGCTTAGGGACTTCATGTTAATTTCTATATTTGCTAGGAAGAAGATATAATATAACTGTGTTGTGTTGTTTTGATATTGAAGCCAAGGCAGGGGGGGTCTAATTTATATAGTAGTTTATACAAATATTTTTAATTCGTGTAAAATTATTTCAAAAGATTAGGTACTTGTAATGCACAGAAAGTCAAAAATTAGGTACTACTCTTGTAATGCACAGCACAGAAAGTCAAAAATTAGGTACTACTCTTGTAATGCACAGAAAGTCAAATATTATTTAAAAAATTAAGACTGGCGAATAGTCTTAGGCATCATGTCAGCAAAAGGCAATATAAGACTTTTGCCCTTTTGCGAGATACATGTTCTCATCCGTCCCAAAATTAGATGCACGCGGGCAGGTGGTGTTTCTTTGTGATCTACTCCAAGCATTTCTTTTAGTTTCATTATTGAATTAAATTATTTCATATATATTTATAAAATATTAAATAGTTTTATTTCTACTCAATGTGGGACTTAAAAAAAATAATTTTTTTAAACAACAATGAACTTTTTCATATTCTCCACTTTGGATACAATTAAAACTTAATATATATTGAATCATATATTACTCTCTATTAATCTCCTTGTAATAGGACTATCAATTGCACTTTTAATTAAATATAAATTCAATCAATTAATGGGTCTAAATTAATCCCCAAATTAATCAAAACTCATGTAAGAAAAAGTTCATTAACACATGATCTAGTAAATTTTAAATTGTTGACAAAAAAAAAATAGAAAGTCTGGTAAACAAATCTTTATTAACATCGTATCACAAATAAAGTGGAAATAAATATTTTACATGGACAATTTTATCATTTACTCCTCCGTCAAACAGTTGATACAATTTTTTATAATTTTTTACACATAAAATTAATACGATCTTGATCAGGGTCGTATCGAACAATAATAACTCAATTCAAATCACATAGATTCGTCAAGTAATTTAAGAAGTTTGAATTCAAAATAATTCAAAAAAAAAATCAATAAAAAATTGTTTTTCAATTAAATAGCATGAGTCAAGTATTAATGGCTCAAACGGGCTCAAACGTGATTAAGGAAAAAATATATATATAACAGCTCATGTGGGCCTTCTCACATTTAGCAAACTCATCACGCTTATTCATGTGGGCCATGCAAATATAATAGAGTCCTTTACAATAATATACAATAAATAGTAAATAATTACAAGAATAGTGCATCAATAAAATAATTACAATAACAGTGAAATAATATACAATAATATCAAGAATAATGCAATACATGTCATATTATCCAACCCAACAAAAATAGAAAACCCTTCAAAGAAGGAGAAATTAAATCCACTTCATAACATTCAAACACTGAAATCATTGGGGAGTAACTGTCATTATCGGCAATTACCAATTCTTTTCAAACTACAGCTTCGAAATTCACAAATCCGTCTGGCGTGTCCGCTCCACCAACGCCAAGTGTGTCGGTCTCCAGTTCCCCGAAGGCCTCCTCATGTACTCACTCCTCATCTCCGACATTCTCACCTCATTCGCCGTCATGGACCGCTGCTTCGTCCTCGGTGACATCACCTACAGCGCCTGCTGCGTCAATGATCTCTCCGCAGCCACCCTGGACGCTGATCTCCTCATCCATTACGACCACAACTGCTATTATGACGAAGGTTGATTTAGTCCAGAAATTAAAAGGAGAAAGAAGATAAATTTTAGTGCAGTTGGTAGCCAAACATTTATACAAAGATAACCATTTTAGTTTTTGTAGGTAACCAAGAGAAATTTCAGTGCAATTGGTAGCCAAAACTTTCATACAAAGGTAACTATTTTAGTTTTTGTTGGTTACATTTGTATTAAGGTTTGACTACCAACTACACTATGAAAAAAAAATTCTATAATATATTTTTTATAATTAATTGGTAACCCAATAAAATTGAATTGGTTACATTTATATTAAGGTTTGGCTACCAACTGCATTATGGAAAAAAAATTTATAATAATTTTTTTTTAGTTAATTGGTAACCCAATAAAACTGAATTGGTTACATTTGTATAAAGGGTTGGCTACCAACTGCACTATTAAATAAAAAATCTATAATAGATTTTTTTAAAATAAATTAGTAACCTAATAACACTGAATTGATTACGTTGGTATGAATGTTTGGCTACCAATTGTATATAAAAAAATTGCAGGTGTAGATATGGATTGGGGGTGAGGGGGTCCGGCAGTACTTTACAAACAAACCTCCCATCATATCTTAGTGCTAATTTTATAGTCAGATGTGTCCATTCTGTAACCGTCCAAGTTCCAATCATATAATCTCTCTCTAAACCCATAATTGGAGTACCACTCTACTTATCCACTATCTTTCTTTTGAGACTCAAGCAAACTTTGTATATACCGCAAATTAAAGCAAAAGAGATAAGGCCCATGAATCTCATTCAAACTAGTTCAATCTTTAATCAACCAAACAAAAATAAATTCGTACTTTTTACTAGCACACTGTACAACCCTTTGAAATTCAGACCCATTTCTCCAAATCTCAAATCCAAACCATCCATTTCATTTCACTCCATATCAGCTATAATCACCCATGCTCTGCATTGCCGCCTGCGAGTTTGTCGGCGACGAAAGCAAGTTCGGCGGAGGGGGATAGAAGGGAGGAGAGAGAAAGTGCTTAATTGCAACCTATTAAAATACTCAACTAAATTAAAGGGTAAGAATGCACTAATTTTGTAAATAAAACTTTAAATATATTAATTGTGTAAATATTTTATGAGTATATTATTATTGTAATAATTTTTAAATATTTAATAGAAAATGTAATTTAGCCAACATAAAATTGTACCCCAACAGATATTTAACCCACTCAGCAGGCAGCCATACAATCCAGTCAAACCCACGAGGTTACTTTTGACCACAACATAAAAAATATTTATGTATTTTCTGTAGTCAAATATCTGTCCAGCTTCTAAGAAAATACCTCGTCTCTATCTCCCTTAATAGACAAGGAGCGATGATGTAACAAAAATAGACCCGCAAATAAATTATATAAATATCTCTACTAATTTAAGTGTTGAACTATATTGCTAATTAAAAATAATAAATTTATTACGAGTAAATAAAATTATATATTCTACAAATAAAAAATATATATGAATAATTAATAGATATGATTGTGAAGTTTAATATTAAATTATAATTATAAAATATACATATCGATACATAAATTTAAATTGAATTATAAATGATAAGAGTTATCCCTTATACTTATTTAGGTAACTAATAACAAAAAAAAATTGATATACAAATTTATATGCAAAGGAATACTAACATAACATAACATTATATGCAGCAACAAGACTAGCACGTGGCTTCCAAAGTACTCCCTCCGTTACTTAATATAAATCGTTTTACAAAATTATTTTTATTTTATAATATAAGTCATTTAAGAATTTTAAATAAATATTAATAGCTTAATTTTTAATATTATCCCAAGTAATAAATATAACTTTTGTTCTCTCACTATTTTTTGTTCAATAAATAATACTCTCTTTTTTTTAATATAAAACAATATAGATAATTAATACTATATTTAATATTATATAATTATTTTTTTAATATTTATACACAGCTCTAAAATGATTTATATTAAAAAATGAAGGGAGTAATAAGCAGCAAGTCAAATGAATTCATGTGGGCTGCCTTTCAAGTCTTCTACTAATAATCATCAAGCTAAAGTTACATAAGCAGCCACGTACGGATTCATTTATTCTAATCACACGGCAAGTATTACCTAACCAATCACGTGGGGCTTTCTAAACTTACATAATTCAGCAACTTGCCAAGGAATGCTATTCATCCGTGGGCATAACATATTCAGCAATTAAAGTAATGCAGCGGGCGGCAAGAAGGATTTTCATTTCAAATTGGTTTTTATTTTCTTATAGAATTTGGGTTATTTTCTCTAGTATAATTGTATAAATAAGGATTTCAACCGAGGTGGAACTAGGGGGAGGGGGGTCATCTGACCCCGGTATA
Organism: Panax quinquefolius; assembly: GCA_020205615.1. Classification (NCBI taxonomy): domain Eukaryota; kingdom Viridiplantae; phylum Streptophyta; class Magnoliopsida; order Apiales; family Araliaceae; genus Panax; species Panax quinquefolius. Next base: position 50,675,084 of record CM035156.1, read on the forward strand.
TCGACATGACTAGGGGCGGGGGGGGGGGGGGGCGGCCAGCGGGCACCAGCCACAGAGCCACTGCTCTAGCTCCAGCCACAGAGCCACTGCTCGTCCGCAGTCTGCTCCGCTGCTCCGGTTTTCTTCCACGCGTTTGGGCTCGGATCTTGCTGGTTGATGGTGATGGGGTTTTGAAAGAGAGCTTTGCTTCGGATTTGGACCATCTGGTACTGTGCGTACCATCTTTCTCCAAATCTCGATTTGATCTCGCCGGTACCTGATAATGGGTTCTTTCTGGTGATCTTTCACGGCTGATTTTCTATCCGTGTGTTCTCGATCTGTCATATGGATTTATTGCTTATCTGTTTGTGTTTTATTGCTTATTTTTTCTTGTATATCTGTATTGATTTCATTATCCTCTGTTCCTTCCCCTGTTCTCGTCATTCATGGTTTGGGTTTTTTGATCTGACCTCGCATGATTGTGAAGGGTTGTGTTCCAATTATCAGATCTTTATTGTTATTTCTTAGCCTCTGATTGATTGGTTTTGTTGGATTTTGATTTATCTTCTGTTGTCCATTTTGCCGGCATCTATGGACTATGGCATGTTTGGACCTGGGATGGCTGGGGTTCATTGTCTTGTTTTTTCCATGTTAGATTCCTTTTTTACCTCTGCTGTTAATTTTTTATGTTGGGATCTGTTTTGTGGAGTGTACTTGTTCATTGCAAATCATGGCTGGAAATGGGTTCTTGCAGGTGAACCACGGTTGCCTTGTCGGGAGTCGCCGGCAGCTAGCCAACGGCATTAATGGCTTAACTCCGCTCCCTCGCCGCTGCAACCTACACGTCGCTGCTCCGGACCTCCGGTAATCTCCCTCAAATTTTGACCCTCCTCAAATTTTGACCCTCCTCAAATTTTGTTCTGGTTCCGCCACTGATTTCAACTGATGTAATTCATATACAGAGATAATTTTTTGAGGAACATCATCTATTCTTAGGTTTTTTAGATACTTAATTTTAACTTATCATACAATAATATATACTCCTTCTGTCTCTTAATATAAAACTTTTTAAAGTTATGCACAAGTATTAAAAAAATAATTGTATTTCATTAAATATAATATCAAATGTCTATATTACTCTTGTATTAGAAAAAGAGATTGTTATTTTTTGGGCAAAAAATAATGAAAGAACCAAATTTATATTTAATACTTGGGGTAATATTAGAAACTAAGCAATTAATGCTTAATTGAAATTCTAAAACGTCATATATTAAGGGACAAAAAAAATTCTCTTAAACGTCTCATATTAAGCGACGGAGGGAGTAGTTGTGTATGATGTTTTTTACCACATCAATTGTCGATTGTACCAAAGTTCTTGATTCCATATAAACATGGGGTTTAGGTGTCGTTGGCATTCCATTCAATGCAACTTCAATACAATATTGATTGTACAGAGTGTAACACTCCCTTCCTGAATAGGAAAAAGAGGTCATGTGCAAAACATAACAAACCTCAAAATAATAAACAGAATAACTTCAAAATATTTATTTAATAATTGATATTCCATCAATGACGAATTAAATACAATTCTTCAAAAATTGGCAGAATAATTAAAACCTAAAATCAATTAAACCTATATGGTCAGATGTAGCTCTCTTCACACAAAATTCTAAACCGCCCCTGTAGACCTATTAGAAGAAAAACACAGTATGAGCAGAGGCGGAACTAGGGGGGCATTTGACCCTGGTAGGGAGGCGGTCAGGCGTAACTAGGCGGGGACAAAGAGCCCAAAGAAGGCCGCCACCATGCCACCGTAAACGAGCTCCGGTCTTCAAACTTCTTCTTCTCCGACTCAACATTTTTTTTAATAATATGAAACGACGTCGTATCATTTTAAAAAAAAACTTTTTTATTAGGGCTTCTTCAGTACTCTTCAATTCCGCCTCTGCTTATTCTAATTTCTAACACTGTAACACATCGTCTCTTCTTTTCCTCTTCATGGCTTACGCCTCATTTTGCCCTCCACTCAGTGATCGACCATCGCTCCTCGCCACGCCTCTCCGCCTCCGCCCCGCTCTCTCACTCTCTGTGGTTTCTGTGATATACTGATATTCATTGTTATTGTTGTTTTTCCCCCTATTTATTTATTTTTTTATTCAGTGGTCGAGTACTCGAGTGTGGTAACATACTAACATGGGCTATTTATTTTTCCCGACTTCCGTTTCTATATATAATAACTCCCAGTTTGGGATTATATCCGGAAAAAAAATTATCCTCTCAATTTGGGATTCTATATTAATCTTTTAGTAATTTAGTTTTCAAAATTGTTTCTGTTGGAGTAATATTTAATTATTATTTAATTTCCGTTTTCTTAAATCCTAAGAGAATTGATGAATGATAAAATTATTATGATTTATGAAATGTTTAAATTGATGAATTATTGATTAGTAATTGATGTTTTTATTTATACTAGATTATGGAGAAATACTTGATTAAGCGAGAAAGAACTGTTAATTCTTCTAATAATCAATTACCAAGTTCCGAAGCAAGTGGTGATATTAATAATTCACGTGTGGAGTTCAATCCGAATGATATTTTTAGTGATCTGGGGTTACGTAAATCAATTGAAGACTTTGCTATTGTGATTAGAGATCAAGTTCGAAGAGAGTATTTGACTAGAGGTCCATGTCAACCAATTGCCCATAATTATCCCCCAAAATACTTTTCTAATGTGAAGAGAAGCTTTTGGCCCGTTTGGTTTAAAATTTTTGAATGGTTGGAGTATAGCATTTTCAAAGGATGCTTGCTATTGTTTTTGCTGATATCTATTTGGAAATTCAAACAGAGTAGATGCTTTTACAAAAAAAAGGTTCAGCAATTAGAAAAAGGCAATTGAAAAATTTCAAGAACATGTGGGTGCTTCGAATAGTGCACAGAATGATGCTAGAATACAACTTCAAGGTTTTAAAAATCAAAGGCGGAGTGTGTCACATATATTACTAGCACAAGGGCAAGAGATGAAGGTTGCTTATCACACCTGTTTAACGGTGACTTTGGATGTCATACGCCTTCTTTTGAAGCAAGGGTTGCCTTTTCGTGGACATGATGAGTCATCGACTTCATCAAATAAGGGAAATTTTCTTGAGTTTTTTGAGTGGTACAGCCTACAAAATGAAGAGGTAGGCAAGGTATTTAATTGGAATGCTCCTAGAAACAATCAAATGACTTCTCCAAAAATTCAAAAAGAACTAACAAGTGCTTGTGCCGTGGAAACTACACTTGCCATCATCAATGATATTGAGGACAACATATTTTCTATTATGGTTGATGAGTCTCGAGATGTTTCAATAAAGGAGCAAATGAGAGTTGTTTTGAGATATGTAAACAACCATGGAGATGTGATTGAAAGGTTTCTTGGTGTGGTACATGTGCCTGACACTTCATCTATTTCTTTGAAGAATGCTATTGATGAATTGTATGCAAAGCATAAATTGTCATTATCGAGGTTGAGGGGTCAAGGATATGATGGGGCTTCAAATATGCGAGGCGAGTTCAATGGATTGAAGGCTCTTATTTTAAAAGAAAATCCATATGCAAGGTATGTCCATTGTTTTTCTCACCAACTCCAATTAGTTGTTGTTCAAGTGTTACAAGAAGCAGTATTGTGAGTGATTTTTTTCAATATGTTACTATGATTGTGAATGTGGCTGGAGCATCATGTAAAATGAAAGATAAACTTAGACAGCTTGAACATGATAGGATCGTGGAGTGTTTGGAAAAGGGAGAAATAGTTAGTGGTAAAGGAAAAAAAATTAAGAAATCAGTTTAAGACGGCCAGGAGATACTCGTTGGGGGTCACATTACATAAAAATAATCCGTCTTATGTCTATGTGGACTTCCGTATTACAAGTGTTTGAAAATGTGCATGATGATGGTGCTTCTGATGATAATAACGACATAGCCATAAGTTTGATTGATAAGATGAAGAATTATGAATTTGTATTTGTGATGCATTTGATGAAATATATATTGAGAATCACAAATGATTTGTCACTTGCCTTGCAACAAAAAGATCAAAACATTGTATATGCTGTGAGATTGATTGGGGTAATGAAAGCTTGACTACAAGATTTTAGGGAGGTGGAATGGGAGAATTTTTTGAAGGAAGTAAATATATTTTGTGAGAAGAACGCGATCCCAATAATTAATATGGAAGACAACATGAGATCCCGCGGTCGTAGCAGGCACAATGGACAAATTATTACTAATTTTCATCATTATCGTGTTGAGATTTTTGTCAGGTATAATCTCTATAAATATTTTTTCATTATTCCTATCTAAATATTTATCTTTTTTAATTTATTTTTCATTATTGCAATGTAGGTTGTTGATTCAATTGTTCAAGAGATGAACAATCGTTTTTCAAGCAAGCACAAAGTTACTTTTATGCATATCATGCCTTGATCCAAGGGATTCGTTCTCTCAATCCAGAAGACTTCTCATTGACTGATCGCATGATACTTGGGGATCAACTTGAAAATTACATTTATGATATGCGATGCGATAGTCAATTTTTTGGGATCGAAAATTTAGGTTTGGAAAGTCTTGCTAAGAAGCTAATTGAAACAAGAAGACATGACTTTTATATTGGTATATCGATTGATCGAGTTGGCTTTGGTTTTACCAGTTGCAACTGCTACTGTTGAAAGAGTATTCTCTGCAATGAAAATTATCAAGACTGACATGCGTAACAAAATGGGAGACGAGTGGATGAATGACAGTCTGGTAGTTTATATTGAGAAGGATATTTTTTCAACAATTGAAAACGAACAAATTTTGAGACGTTTTCAAAACTATGCGCAGACTTCAGAGATATGGTTGTTCCGCTTCTCACTTCGTGATAACCGAAAGAAGCTTTTCAAGCGTCAATAAATAAATTTTTTTATTAATGTATTTTGACCCCCCTTAAAACAAGTTCTGGTTCCGCCACTGAGTATGAGCCAAATGCTCAGTACAGATAAAGATATACAAAAAATGCATAACTTACAAATAAAACTAACTGAACAGAATATGAAAGATAACCTCAAATATAAGTATTAACGATAACAAATTCTTCGAAGCCTGAACAAGATATAACTGAATCTAACAGAATTAACGAACCAAAACAGAAGACTGAATTTAAAATGACAAGTGGTTATTTCATGCCAAATTCAGGACAAAATAGAAATTAATTCATGTGGGCCGCCTTTCAAGTCTTGTAATAATCTAATGTAGCAATTAAGAAGCAACTTGCCAAGGAACCATCAACCTAAAGTCACCTCATAATCTGGTTATGTTCCTCAGCAGCCACGTACGGAATCATTTATTCTAATTCACGCGGCAAGTATTACATATCCAATCACGTGGGGCTTTCTAAACTCACATAATTCAGCTACTAGTACTTGCCAAGGAATGCTATTCAACACGGGCCTAACATATTCAGCAATTAAAGTTATGCAGCGGCAATTGGTTTCATATTTAATTTCACGCGGCAATTAAAGTTATGCAGCGGCAATGTGGCACTGTTAATTTGAACACCGATTTTGTTTTCAGACCATTGCAATTGAAGGAGGTTTCTTGAATGAAGGTTCTAAGCTTGTATTTTGCCCAGCTATTTTATTATATGTTTGGGCTAAATAGTTTGTGCATTGGCTTCCTAATTGTATTTTCAAGAGATTTTAATCTTCGCATACCCTTTTATTCTCTTTTTGTTATGGATTGTAAAAAGTTAAGTGGAGACAAACCTTTCTTTACAGTAAACAAATTTCAAAAGTAGTAAAGGACGGGAAAAATAAATAAGTTGGGTCAAGAAAAACTGAAAAAAAAAAAAGATTTTGGGAAGAATAGAAAAATGATTTGTCTACAAGTTAAGGTCACCTATTTTGCCACTAGCCTAAAAGTAATAGTCACATACTTAGAGTGTAATGCACAGATCGATAAACGCACAACAATCTAACATCTTTTTATTATATTTTAATTTATTAATTGAACGTACATATTTATTATTAAAAAATTAAATAATCCCGCAGTAACGCGCGGGTTTGTATCTAGTAGGTTTCTATTTCCTTATAGAATTCGGGTTATTTTCTCTGGTATAAATAAGAATTTCAACAAATGTAATTCATATAAATATAATTTTTTTTTGTGTGGAACATCATCCATTCTTAGGTTTCTTAGATATTCAATTTTGACTTATTATATAACAATAAGTACAACCATTATCTTCATGCAAATAAAAATTCATCTAACTTATATGTATTTGTTTACTTTGTTGTCGTTGTATTTTTAAGCAGCAGGGTGTCACGGCCTTAGAGATTCCTAATGCCAACCGTGCGGTCTTAGACAACTATCATCCTTTTAGTAAGCCTTACGCCAAGTAAACACCAAGAGAACATGAAAGGAACTTGAAAGGAAGAATGGAAATAAGAAAGCTTTATTAAACAAAAGAGCTTTACAAGTACGCTAGGAGAATGCTTTTTCCTTTGATGCCTTGGATGGCTTGGATGGATGGACAAATGAGACCACCCTCCTATTTATAGGCCTTCACCTCCTAAGGGAAGGTTCTAGAAATTAATATTATAATCCTAGTCCTAGAAGATAGAATATTCTAGATATGTACAAGTTTTATACCTTTCTACCTAAGTTTAGATTATTCTAGGCATGTCTGGAATATACAAGAAAAGTATAGACAAGTGTGGAATATTCTAGAGGCTCCCAAACTATTCTAGAATACTGTACTAATTACAACTATCTGAAATATTCTAGAATATTCCTAGAATACTCCATAATCTTCTTCATTGTTTTAGATTGTTCCACAACCAAGTGGAACTACGTAGCGCATTCTACCATGCTGGAGATCATTCTAGAGACTTCTCCAAATTCTTGCCCCAAATTAAGCCTCACATAAGGGCCTGAACGGCATCCTCGTGGCTTAACCTCTAGAACATTCTGCAGGACGTGACTAGGGGCTTAGCTTAATATAGTCAAGGTTTGTTTTTGGTATCAATACGAGTATGGTAGCCTGTAAAACTACTACACCATCGATCATAACTAGTTATATGGGTCAGATTAATGCTCAACATTTTCCTTAATATTGTGATAGGATATGGGCTCATGACATAATATATTATAGAAAGGAGAACATGTCTTAAGCATGTAATTAGACAATTTAACTTGAACCATGCTAATATCAAAAAAATTCTCCTTTCAATGAGTTAGGTTCAGAGTAATAGAATTCTTAAAATTAAACTATCACATAAAGTACTACAATAAGTCTAGGGGGACATTTTTCTAGTGGCATTCTAATGATTTTTTTTTTTTTTTTTTTTTTTTTTTGTAGTATCTTCTAAAAAATGTATAGTATTTATTCCAACTAGAATTTTTATAAAAAACAATGTTTTAAGTGTAATTTGGATACATATAAGAAATAGGGTATATGCATACCTATACAACCCTGCTTTCTTGTATGTATCCAAATTACACCTAAAACATCTTTTATAAAAAATTTCAAATAAATAAATACTTATATATTTTTAGTAGTATACAAAAAACCCAAAAAAAGAAAAAGAAAAAAAAAGGTCACTAGAATGTCACTAAAAAAAATGTCCCCTTAGAAGGACTCAAAGTACTATCTTACAATCCCACTAATCACCGTAGCAGCCCCACCAACACTTCACTAAAACTTTCCCGCTACAGTAAAATCTCTATTTAGGAATAGACTTGGGACCAAATTATTTGTATTCTAATTGAGAGGTTATTACTAAATAGAGGTATTGGTACAAAATATTTTCCGAACACCCAAAAATATTCACTTTAACAAAAATATCAATAAGAACTCCCTAATAATTATTATTCAAAAAATATTTATGCAAAGTAGTCTTTTATAGAAAAATGTGGTCTTTTATAGAAAATATAGTCTTTTATAGGAAAATGTAGTCATTTATAGGAAATGTAATCTTTTATAGAAAAATATAGTTCTTTATAGAAAATATAGTCTTTTATAGAAAATGTAGTCTTTTAAAATTAATATTGTCTCTCTCTCTCTCATATATATATATATATATAAATGAAATTATTATTATATAGAGGTATATTTTCTTAATACGGGACTTAATAATATATTACAATTTAGAGGTTATTCCTATTTATAACTCGCCCAAATTGGGACCAATTTTTTTTATAATATTATAGAGATTATTCTTATATATAGTATTCCTAAATAGGGGTTTAACTGTATCACAAAATCCCAAAAGTAATAGCTTAATTAGGCTATTCACAGTCTAAACTGATGAACTTATGCTCTCATATATCTATTAATTGTTTTTTAATTTTCTCTAATACAGGAATCCTAATCAGGCCATAGACATGGTTTTATTTTATTTTCTTAAAAACAAAGGTCTCCCAATTTTTTTATTTATGTTGTCTTTCCATTTCATCATCCGTACCACAGACATTCTTGAGAGCAGAAGGAAGAACCTTCTAAAATTCATTAACAATCTCCCTGTAACGACCGCAAAATCTAAAAAATTCCACTCCCGACTTTGCTCGTTAACAATATATTTACATTCTAGCTTTACATTATCAATCAATGATACAATTATTAAAAAATGAGAAATAATTAAAACTTTTTATTACAATATGTTCTCGATCCCAAAATTCACAACCTTTAACATCTTACCCTTAAATTCACTACACACCATTTTATTTACATTTATCTACTTTACAAGATCAGTGTAAAGTTACATTTCATAATCAAATGAACATATATGTTCAACGTCTATTTACTAAGTATCCAACAATTTGTACAACTCAATTAAATCGCATATCATCACATGGCACCAGTTCGGTACAATCTAAATTTAATAACACAATACGTATTATATAACCACATCGCGCTTTGAATCTTCAATGCTATAGTCATATGATAATGCTAATTTTATCTACAAAATTGTTTACAAAATTGAGCACGATGGTCCAGCAAGTCCAACAGTTTACACATTTCATATACTTCACATAACACACATATGTACATCTATTCATGCTTCATAAATCTTAGACAATGTGTCTACATATGCTTTATACATCTCATGATATGCATCAAACTTATCATGTTGTGCATTATAAATTCTACGCGGCTTAACTAGCATATGCTTCTCATATTTTCATACTTTGCATTTAAACATATAACATTCGTACATTCAACTTGTTCATAAAGAACAACAAATCTCATTAACTACCATATATATATGCATGGTTCAATACACATTAGCACATAGGAGCAAGTCATTGAAAAACTTTCCTTCAAGCATTCCTTGCACCGTTATGAAAGCTCGTCCTTCAGATATTATACACAATTAAATGCACATACATACCACAATTAGCCACATAACGACGCTTAATAATCGTCTATGTTAGCTTTAATTTTACACTTCATAATCCGCCTCTTTTAAATCTTAACACATTGTGTTTAATTATGTGTTTAAGTCTTGCTAGGACTTCTTATTGTCCATTTGGTTTAATTATGTTAAACGTCATCTTACTTCGCATTATGTTCCATTTAAATTGACACTTAACATTCGGTTAAGTGTTTAAAGCTTTCCATAACTCCATATTGTGAGTCTCTTGTCCAATATAGTTGATTAGAGTTAAACATAATTATATTTCATAATGTTCAGAACAACATCTTTTCTCTTCAGAAGCACTTCACTTGCATACGTGCATACCCGATGCCCTCCGAATGCACATTGGTCCCAAAGATGGCCATTTTCGACCTTCCTAATTACCTCAAATCTAAAAACTTATTAAATGAAACTTGTAGGTCTACTTCTTTTCTTTCCTAATCATCTTGAATCATCTCAATTGAAGTTCGTATGAAAACGTTATGCCCATTTTACTAAAAAAGATCAAAATAGTCATGCACGACACACATTAAGCGGCCACGCCTGCATTCTCCCGATTCTATGCCCCCATGCGCCATAGATAGCGCCCTCGTGCCCAGCTTCACCCAGATTTTCAGATTTTGCAATTTTTTGATGCACAAACTTCAAATCTTCATAACTCAATCACCAAACGTCTGATTGAGTCTGTTTTCGATCCTACGGACTTCCGACTCATAGAACTACAACATACCAAATATTCAACGAATTCCAAAAACATTAAAAAATCAAAATCTTGACCCAAACTTCTTGTTTATACTCTATTTTTCGTTTCTTGACATGTTTTAGAAAAATCTTCACTACAGATTCGTTTTAACTCCTTTAATTTTTAGTTCATTCAAATTGGGTTGTTTTCGTTTCTTAGAGGAGTATAACACATTGTTACCAATTCAAGGCTCTAGACATCAGATCATATCCATATTAACCTCTAAAATAGGCCAAAATATCCATAATTAGGCCAAGAGTCCAAAACTTCCAATTCATTCACCTTAGTTTTAATTTCATGCTATTATCAGATGATCTACAAATTATCCACCAACTGAAATCATACTATTGAACTTTCTCCAACTCAACAAACCAAAATAATTATAAAAGAAAACTTAGGAAATAGAAATTAGGAGTTTTTTTTAGAATTTCTTTCTTACCTTTAAGTTTTAACAAACATTACAAGAAAATGGCCTAACAGCGACCGCACTGTCTGGTCGCTGATATGACTAATAACGACCACCTTTGGAAACCACTAGTAAATCTTGTTACTAGATGATATTCGAGACCGTATGCGGTCGCTTTTCAGTCGCTGGTATATTTTTGCCGCCTAAAAATTGGTGTAAAATGATGGCGGGTTATTTTATTGCGACCTCTAAGAATCAGCGACCACTAGCGGTTGCGAATACGTCCACATCATTAAAAAGTCAGCGACAGCATGCGGTCGCTGATCCTTTTTAATTAATGTACTCAGCCTCAGGCGCCTCGACAGACCAAATGTAAAGAAAAAAGAGGGAGGCTAGAAGAGGGAGAAGGGGGAGAAGAGAAGAGGGAGACCGCTGCCACCGCCCCCACCGTCGCCGTCACTCTCGTCACATTAGGTATATATTTCCTTTTTTGTATACTAATAATTAATTATACAAAGAATCTGATTAATTTGGGTAATGTATACATATATGCATTGATATGTTGCTATATATATACATGTTGCTATGATATTGATATGTTGCTATGAATATATATATGTATATACACGTAAATTTGATTAATTTGGGTAATGTAAACTCTATATTTAAGAACCATTAATTAGGTTTAAGTGAGACTTTGTTTCTTATCCGAAGTACCCCAACAAAGTAAGGAAACAATAAGTTATATACATATATAAGTTAGTAGCGATTTTAAATTCTTTGTAACATTACTAAGTTACCATTTACTTAGTTTTCAACTAATAAATAAAAAAATTAAAATAAAATAACATGATATAATATAACAATTAAACTAAGTAGCATTTACTTAGTTTCTCATACTAAATTTAGTAACATTTAATATTTGACATATAATATATATTAAATATAATTAAATATATAATTAAATTAAAATATAATATCATATACATATAATAAAAATAGAATATTAAACTTAAATAATATAAAATATATTATTATAATATAATATAATATAAATAATATAGTAAAATTATTAAAAGAAAATATAATAAATTAAAATATAATATCATATAAAAATAATAAAATATAATATTAAACTAGAATCTAATAGCATATTAAATATATTAAAATATAATATAATAAACTAAGTAGCATTTTCTTAGTTCCACTACTAAATATAATAAAAATAATAAAATATAATAAATGATGTATTAAATAAACTAAGTACCATTTATGAAGTTTTCCATTGTTAAAATAAACTAAGACGAATTTCGTTAGATATTCACTGCTAAAAGATATTAATGATCAAAAGCAATATCATACTCTTAAGTTAAAGAACTAAGAGATAAGTGCTCTAATCAAGAGTAAGTTATTTAGCTCATGTGTAAAGTAAAGAAAGAAACTTGCAAAAAAGAAAGCACGAGTTTAGTCTAAAGTAAACTCTGAATTTATATACCCCTAATGTAAGACCCCAAATTTTATGAATAAAGATTAATTTTATCGAAATATTTTTTTTGAGTATTAAGGTGTGGATTTGATATAATATTATAGTTGTGGGTAGTATTTACAAATTTTGTAAAGTATGCAAGTTGTTATAAAATATTCGATTGGTCGGGGAATATTCGTTTTATCAGAGAATATTTGTACAATGACGCAATCATTCGTGGACCACACAACGGAATTACTGTCGGAGTTAGAAAACGACAGAAATATCTTTTATAAAAATAACGGCGAAAATTTTACCGTTAAACTGTTGAACTACCCGATAGTAAAAGTACAGTAATACGCGTGGTTTCATAGTAGCACACGATATTGATTATTGATACTTACGTAAGAAGTCACTCAGTTATACTCAATTATAGCTACAGTAATTGCTGCATAATATCTCTCATATTATTGATTCAATTATTGTCATAGTATCATCTGCATAATATTTTTTATTTTTAAATCAATTATTGAGACGACAAAGTTATTCATATTATTATTTGTAATATTGACGATGTCTAGAAAGTTCTGTCGAGAAAAAGGGTTTGGTCACCTAATTGTGCGTCAATAGGGAGAAATCCTTATCGGAAAGCCCCCTCTTTCCTGAGAATAATCTAGTTGTTAAATATTTTGAGTTATAATATTAATGATGAATAAGTTCGTGTTGATTAAAGATGAAATTGATAGTTTCATTGTGTTGGAATTATTAGTGTGTTTGGAAATCGACATTTATTTCAATAATAATTGATTTCTGGAGGTTATATTGACCAATCGGGTAATTAATCGGATAAATAAGAAATTAATTTCTATTAATTCATATGCTTATAACTATTTGTTCACATGTATGTACTATTGATTCACATGCATGTACTATTAGGGGAGGTGGTGCAAGATTGATAATACTTGCATGACTAAATTAAAAATAGAGGTATAGATGAAAGTAATATATTGTAACTATTTTTTTCACATGTATAGAACTATTGATTCACATGAATGTACTATTGATTCATATGATGTACTATTAGGGGAGGTGGTTCAAATTTGATAATACTTGTAGGACTAAATTAAAAATGGAGGAAAAGATGAAGGTATTATACTGTAATATTTCGAGCCCCAAAATGTGCAATTATCGAAACTATATTTTCCTATAAATAGAAGCTCATTATTCTTTCATTCTCACCAATTCACTAAGACTCACAAGAGCAATTATAGAGAGAGAAGCTATAGAGAAAAAGAAGAAGAGAAGTCTGCTACTTCTTACACTATTCCAAAGATCCAAATCTTCTTACGAGATAAGGGTATTATTTCTTTACAGATTAAGTAAGGGATATTATTTTTGTTCAGTATTCGTATGAAATAATATTTCCTTCCATACTCTGTAGTATGTAAGTAATATTATTTCGTTTCGTATCCCTATTTCTACACTCATTTTGTTGAAGTATTGCTTCCATATTCCATGAAATTAGTGGAATATCCTTGATATTTGTGCTTCATCCAGTATCTTTTCGTGTAAATATTATTATGAGCATTCTTGATAATTATTGATCTTTTTATGCTAAAATACTATTCAAGAATTACTATTCATGGGTTACTATTCACCCGGTTACTATTCACTCAAATAATATTTACTCAGGTATTTGGGGCACTTTTCATGCCAGGGTACTATTCACGAGTTACTATTCACTCGAATATTATTCACTCGGGTATTTGGGGCACTTTTAATGCTGAGGTACTATTCACCAGGTATTATTCCCAAATTACTATTCATGGGGTACTATTCACCAAAAAAATATATTTCTTTTCTGTCCAAATTATTTTTGATACATGAATATTATTCTTGAATTTTACTCCACAAAGCAGTATCATGTTGACAATTTGGATATTTTTAAACTCTGGATAAATTTAAAGTCTTTAATATTTATCCTTGATTTCATTTGATTAATGCTTATATCATTGTCATCATCCTCATGCTTATATTGTGATGAAAGTCATCTTTGGTTTACGTGCATAGATGGACTGTTGAATTGTATGATTATGACCTGGGATCATTCGGTTTATAATCATGACCCGTAATGTTACAAATGATGTGGTAAAAGTCCTCATTGGCCGGTAGTGCATTGATGGATAGTTGTTGGTATGATTATGACAAGGGATTATTCGGTATAATCATGACCATTGATGATTACATGAATATCCTTGGCCCGTAGTGCAGGGATGATTCGATGATAGGGTTTATTTATTAAGCTAAGTCTCAGCGATAAAGTGGATAAAAAACTTTTTAAATCATAGATGATAGTAGATATCATACTCTACTTGACTCTTCTAATGGATTGCTTGTTCTGCTGCAGTTAAACTTGATGTTTAATGTATTTTATCAGTTTAACACTGTTGAAGGCTAATGATAATTTATTCTGCATTATCTTAGTCATAATATTTCTTATTGGGCTAGTTGAGCTCACCCTTTTGCTTTCATTGTTCTCCTCAAGAAATGAGAACGTAGCTGAGACTAGTTGGGGAATGGAGTGACGGTCCGAGATGATTATTTTAGTAGTCCTCACTACTTAGTGTGATAATAAGTGTAATGAGGATTGAATTTGAGTTTGGATATTGTCTATGAGACAATATTCATGTAAAAACTCAGCTATGTTTTGTCGTATTTTTACACGACAATTGTATTAAAGAAGTTTGTATTTAATTTCTGTACCATATATTTGGCGACCCAAGATGGGTGATGTATGTGACGCCCCCAAAATAGGTATACATCACCCATCTTGAGTCGCCAAATACATAATACAAAAAATCAATTATAAACTCCATTTATACAACCGTCGTGCAAAATACTTATATATATATGTGAGTTTTCATACAAATATTAGAACGCATATATATACGACAATATTCATACTCAAATTATTACACCGCCATACAAAGAAGAAATATTTCAAGTCTCCAAAGGGACACGAGAAGATTTCTGTTCTCTTCATTTTAATGCGGTGCACTTTTGACGCTTTCAAGGCTCTGGGTTCTCATCACCTATTGTTGTTCACCAAAATCAATTATTAAGTGACGTATAAAATACGACACACATCTTAGGTCCTCAATGCAATTATATATTGCATATGTCATGCCGCTTTATAATGTATTGAGAAACTTCAAGAGTCTCTCGACCATCTCACTATTTCCACTGCTATCCTCGCTCGACCCAAATTTACACTCTTATTACACGAAAGGAATTGTGAAGCAAAAGGGGTGAGCACAACTAGCCTAGTAAAGAATATCATGACTAAAAATATTTTACATCATCAATAGCCTTTATCCATAATAAATCAGAGATTTAGAACATATGGTATATGATAAAACTTTTCAACCATATTTGCAGCGGAACGAGCAATCCATTAAAAGAGTCAAATAGACCATCAGGTCTATTATCTTCTCCATGTTAAAAGTCCACTAATAATATTTTATCCATGTAACATCAATCAATAATTTCTGTCCACAACTATATGAATAACTCATAATCATAATTGAGATTCTGAATTCCTTTTCGCACTCAGGACGAAGATAATTTACATCACATATCTTCACCTGAAACATCAAAAATTATGGTTATACCAAATCATAATTCCTGCTCATAATCGTACTAATAAATTCATCTTTGCACTACGGCCAAAGATATACAAATCAGATAACTAATAACTAATAACTAACGATTCATCTCTTTGCACTTCTGTGCCAAAGATATACAATCAGAAAACCAATAATGCTTTGAGACTCGACAATAGTATCACGACCATGAATTATCCATGCAGTACAGGCCAAGGATATTCGTGTTTTCAATTACGGTCATGATTATACCGAATAATCCCTGGTCATAATCATACCAAGTCCATCTATGCACTACGGGCCAAAGATGAATTTTACCACATCATTTGTAACATTACTACCATGATCATGCCATAAAATAATTCATCTTTTGCACCTTGTAGTCAAGAGAATCCATAGCCATAATTATACCAAAATCGTCCCATCAATGCACTACGGGCCAACGAGGACTTTTTCACATCATTTGTAACATTACGGTCATGATTATCTTAGAATAATCCACAGTCATAATTGTGACACCCCAAAATAGGTATACATCACTCATTCCGAGTTGTCAATACATGGTATGTAAACAACTACAACTTTATTATTACAACAAGAAACTCGAGTTTAAATACAAATTATTATCTTCTGACAATATCTATACTTAAATAAATCCTCATCACATTTATTGATACATCATTTTACAAAATGGTGAGGACTACTAAACAACTCTCTCTAGAACCTTCATTCCATACCCCGACTGCACTCGCTATATTCTCGCCTCACGAGAAAAATGGAACAAAAAGGAAAAGGGTGAGCTCAACTAGCTCAAGAAAAATATTATGACTAAGATAATATACAACAAATTATCGTTAGTCTTCAACAGGAAAAATCTAATAGAATACAATAGACAACAAATTTTAAATCAATATTCATGATGAAATAATAATTCATTAGAAGAGTTAAGTAGAGAATGCAAACTACTATCTTCTATGTATGAATTTAAAAGTTCATCGCTCTATCTTTTATCCCCGTAACATCAATCAATATACATCTGAATCAAATATTCATCTTTGCACTACTGAGCCAAAGATATTCATCGATTAATCATGTTCATTTAAACACTGCTCATCTTTGCACTACGGGCCAAAGATATTAATCGATCAGTCGTGTTCATCTCAACACTGCTCATCTTTTGCACTACTACAGCCAAAGATATTCAATAATATCATCATTTAAGACCGAGGATGATGAAAAATATTTTTAAAGAAACGAATCCAAAGTGAAACAAAATGACAAGGATTAAGGATTAAGGATTCAGACTTTGTTTTATCCATGTCCAACAATACCTCAAAATAATCATAGTGGTGTAAAATTCAAGAATGATCAAAACATGGATACAATCAAAGCTAGTATCCGAATAGATATTTTGACTAAAAAGAAGAAATTTTATTTTTCTATTGAATAGTCTCAGATATCGTGAATAAGTAACTCACACCACCAAAAGATAGAAATTCCACAAAAACATCTTCACGCTTACGTGAATAGTACTAAATGAATAGTAACTCGTGAATAGTAACTCGTGAATAGTAACTCATGAATAAGAAACCCATGAATAGTAACCCCATATGAAAAAATTCCAAATTTGATAAAAGTTCCAACCAATATTTCAAAGATAATGATATTGAAGAAATAATATCATTTGAGAAGAAAATAACATCCCTTACCTCGAAAGATTAAGACTTCTAAATTTGGAATAATTGGAGATATAGTCTTTGAAAGGAACTTGCACCGCCTAACAATACTCAAAGTATACTTAAAATACTCACAAGAATACGCCGATAATATAGAGAGAAAACTTCATTTACGTGTGATTTTCAATTCTAACCCAAGACCCTATTTATAGGAAATCGCTTAGAACAAAGCGAAGCGTAAAAATTTAATAAATTAATAATATAATTATATAAATTTCCTACACATGCCTAGAATCTGATTTCACCATCAAACACATGCCACATTCTAGAAAAAGTAAGAAAAACGTTTTTCTAATTTAAAATAATTTAAACTTCCAAAATCAATTATTTTGAGCTTGAACTTCAATAATTCATAATAAATATCCCTTTCATCGAAAATTCAAATCTCGCTAGTTTTTATAGGAAATTCAATTCTCTACAACTTTGTAGAAGAAAGGTTTTCCAAATTCCAAATAAAAATTGACCAAAAATCCACAAACGGACAATTTTACAAAGCTATAATCAAATTTCAAATCAATAAATGGGGTCCAATTTACATGTTTAACATGTTTTAAACATTTATTGCAACAAAAATACTCTTCCTCCTTGTATACTCATATATCCCACATTCGTTGTAAAATATCACCATTATTATATTATTAAAATATAATAATACCTTTAAATGAATTATCTTATCGTAAAAGATAATATTTTAATTTTCAACAATTGTCACATTAAAAATTTCTCCATCTATATCCACATAAAATCAATATTTTCCTCATCATATGAATCAATAATTAATTATTCACAAATAATATTACGAGAATCACAATATTGACAACTGAAGCGCTCCCAGAAAGGGGGCTTTCAATAAGAATTTCTTCTTCTTGCGCACAATTAGGTGACCAAACCTCTCCTTAGACGTAACTTTCTAGACATTGCCAATAATGTTATCTAATAATATTATTTAGATAATATGAATTATTGCTTCGATAATGAAAAATACTATGTAATGACAATTATCAAACAACAAAGAATATAAAATATCAACACAAAGAATTATTAACTCAATAAAATAAAATCTTTGAGCAAGAATTATCGTAACCATTATTGAGTAGTGCCTTCAATAATTGGTGCAATACTGTAATATTCTATGTCGCAACAACGCCAGACATCGTGTTTTAACCACCGGTATTCCAATAGTGTTAATTGATAAAATAACTACGCCAAGTTATTTTTAAACAACTTATATTTGTCGCTTTCTTCATCCAATCGCTTTCCGTTATGGGGCTCACATATGGTCACTACCGTCATTTAATATTCCCAACAAGCATCTAATATTCCACGACCAAAACGAATATTCCCCAACAACAATGAATATTTTATAACCACTTGCTTATTTTGAAATATTTATGTATTTTACCCATAACTATCCACATTAATCAAATCCACCCTTACTATTTCAAAATAATAAATAAAGTGTGACGCCCCAAAATTAGGTATACGCCACCCATCTTGGGTCGCCACTTACATGGTACATAAATTCAAATACAACTTATTAACCTAACTCGTCGGTATGCAATACGACATAAACTCGTGAGTTTGAATACAAAT
Source organism: Panax quinquefolius (assembly GCA_020205615.1). Lineage (NCBI taxonomy): Eukaryota > Viridiplantae > Streptophyta > Magnoliopsida > Apiales > Araliaceae > Panax > Panax quinquefolius. The sequence goes on from CM035156.1 coordinate 50,694,104, forward strand.
ATTGTCTACTAGATATTATACAAACTCAAAAGGAGTCCTCATTACAACTATTATCACACTATTTCACGTATAGTGTGGACTACTAATGCTATCCTTTGGACCATTACTCCGCTCCCGACTCGTCTCCAAATTTATGTTCTCATTTCCACAAGAGAACAAAGGAAAGAAAAAGGTGAGCTCAACTAGCCCAAGAAGAAATATTATGACTAAGATAATGCGAATAAATTATCATTAGCCTTCAACAAAGGTTAAACCGATAAAATACAATGACAACCGCTTTAATCTGCAGTGAATATGCAATCCATTAAAAGAGTCAAGTAGAGAATAAAATCTACTATCTTTTAGGTTTTAAAAGGTTTTTATCAATTTTTATCACGAGACTCAAATTTTAATAAATAAACCACCACATCTAATCATCCTCGTATTACTACCAAGGATTTTCATCAAGTTATCAATGGTCATGACTATACCGAATCACCCCGGTCATAATCATACCAAAAATCTATCCATCACCGCATTACAGCCAATCGAGAACTTTTGTCACATCATTTATATCAAGTCATGATTATACCGATTGATCCTCGGTCATAATCATACTAAGTTCATCTATGCACGTAAGCCAAAGATAACATAATATAACATGAGGATGATGACAATGACATAATAATTCAATAAAACAAATTCAAGAATTATTTAATCCATGAATTATTAACGTCCAAATTGTCAACATAATACTTGCTTTACAGAGTAAAATTCAAGAATGATCGGAAGAATATTTCCATGAGAAGATATCGGATGAAACGCAAATATCGAGGATATTCTACTAATTTCATGGAGTATAGAAGTCAAAGTTTTAACCAACCGAGTATAATAAAGAATGGAATAACAAAAGAAATCACCATGCATGCAGTGCTTGTGATGATAAAGTTATTCCAATGTAATAATAATAATCGGAACCAGTCGTGAAATTCACAATCGACAGGATGTTCCAACGTAATAATAAAGATGGAACCGGATCCTGTGTAAAAACACACGCAGATAGGATATTCCAACAGAATGATAAAGATTTTAACCAGTCCTGTAAAACACATGCATGTGATGTTCCAACAGAATAATAAAATCGGAACCAGTCCTGTAAAAAACACATGCATGTGATGTTCCAATGTAATAATAGAAGAATGTCACCAAGTATAGGGGATTCACAGATACAAAGTTATTCCAATGTAATAAATAAGAATGGAATAACATAAGGATTTCACCAAGTATAGGTATGCTGCATATATACAAAGTTATGTATAGGGTATACCACTTTTACAAAGTTATTCCAATGTAATAATAGTGAATGGAATAATGTGTTCTCTTCAAGAAGAAAGAATAACACCTCACTACAATTACAACAAATAATACCCCTACCTTAGAAGAATGAATATTGGCAAAGTGAAGTAGCGGAATACTTTTCTTCTTTCTCTCTATAGATTTTCTCTCTATAGCTTTTCTCTATAAGTTCTCTCTCTAGTAGTTTCAAATGAATTAAATAAGAAAATAATGAAGGAATGAGCTTTTATTTATAGAAAAATAGAATGCATAGTAATTAATCCATGAACGGTCCAGATTGATTTACTTTAATCGACGGTCCATATTTAAAAGCAAAATCTTTTAAATAAAATATAATATATTCTATTTATATAAAAATATTTTACTATGCAAACACTATGCAACACTATGCAAAAACCACTATGCAAAAACACAATGCAACACTATGCATAATAAAATATAATATATTCTATTTATAGAATAACTTTAATAAAGTATTACATTTTATATAAAAAGATGTTTCGCTTTTATTACGTTAATAATACGAATAAAACAAAACGTCATTATCGCTATAATAATTCATATTATTAATCGACAATAATGGAATCAAACCGTGGTGACTTCTCACATAAGCATCAATAATCAATACCGGTAATGCTTCTATGCAACCACACGACATCGTACTTTTACTACCGAGTAGTTCAACAAAGATCAACCAGTAAAACTTCCGTTGTTATTTCAATAAAATATTTTTATCGCTTTCTCAATCCGATAATAATTACATTGTGGGGTCCACTAATGATTGAGTCGTTGTATAATATTCCCTCGCTAAACCGAATATTCCCCACCAATCGAATATAATATAACCACTTGCATACTTTTGCAAAATTTATAAATACTACCCACAACTATAATATTATCTCAAATTCACACCATAATATTAAAAATTATTTCGACAAAATTTAAATCTTTATTGATAAAATCTGGGGTCTCACAATCTCCCTCCTTATGGAATTTCTCCCTCTAAATTAGGGTAAGTACACGGTATGATAAAGAGGTGAGGATACCTTGAATACCTTTATCGTTGAAAACATTAAATTCATTTTTGCAATCCTACCAAAGATATTCATTAACAATTCATCTTTTTGCACTACAGCCAAAGATATACAATCAGAAAACCAATAATCTTTGAGACTCGACAATAATAGTATCACAACCATGAATTATCCATGCACTACCGGCTAAGGATATTCGTGTTTTAAATTACTACGTGATTATACCCGAATAATCCGTGGTCATAATCATACCAAGTCTATCAATGCACTACTACCAAAGATGACTTTTACCATATCCATGAATTAATATTTCATTGCTTGAGACTCACTTTCAATAATTAATCCATATCATCGAATCATCCCCGCACTACGTGCCAAGGATATTCATTAGTATCACGACCACGAATTATCCATGCACTACTACTGAAAAGATAATTGTGTATTCATTAAGATCATCGACCCACAAATTATCCATGCACTACTACCAAAGATAATTGTGTATTCATTAAGATCACGACCACAAATTATCCATGCACTACTACCAAAGATAATTGTGTATTCATTAAGATATCACGACCACAAATTATCCATGCACTACTACCAAAGATAATTGTGTATTCATTAGTATCACGACCACAAATTATCCATGCACTACATAATTGTGTATTCATTAGTATCACGACCACAAATTATCCATGCACTACTACCAAAGATAATTGTGTATTCATTAAGATCACGACCACAAATTATCCATGCACTACTACCAAAGATAATTGTGTTTTCAATTACTGGTTATGATTATACCCCAACAATCCTCGGTCATAATCATCATACCAAGTCCATCTATGCACTACAAAGCCACGTATGACTTTCAACATAATATAAGCGTGAGGATAATGATATAAAGAATCAATCAAATGAGATAAAGGATAAATATTAAACATTTATAATATAATTTATCCAGATTCAAGAATATCCCCATGTTATCAATCACTTAATAATCTCATAATCTAATATCATTAATATTATAACAATATTTTAATCACTTTTTAAATTTATAAACAATTTATCTCAATTGTTTACGCTTTTACCATATAATGCATTTAATCATTCAAAAGTGTCATACTCATAAGATATCATCACCAATTATCAAATCCTCATCAAAAAATATGCATATACTCTATATAGGATTCTCTAGCCATAAAATCCTATTTTCAACTTTGTTATTTCACATAACATATTTAACTCATATGTTCAGAATTAAACTATTTTCATGAAAAACCAAATCAGTCCCAAAAATATTTCTTTTCTGGGATTTAGCATAATATAGTCCCATAATGAAAATATATTTTTCTCGAATTTTTAAAATTCATTTACTATTTTTCAAAATCAATTTCCAATTAATTCTTTAAGAAATTAGCTACCTCAAGGATAACTCCAAAATTCCCAAATCTTGGCAGAATCTTACACATGTTAACGTGAGCTTCTAGTTTAAATTTCATGGTCATCGGAGTTATAGAACTCCGGGTTATAGCGTTCATTTAAAAAAAACATAAATATTGAAATAGTCATAACTTGCTCATTTTAAGTCAAAATGAGCTCATTTTTGGACAGGAGGTACTTTATACCATATACTTTCATGTCCCAAAAGGCCAGAATTTTTCTCATAATTTAAGTGGCCGAAACAGCCCCTTAAAGTTTCTGGGCAGTAGCATTTTCGAAATTTACAGCTTTGGCCTCCTTTGCTAAAATCAGTCCTCACAAAAATCTACAACACCTTTTCTAGTAATTCCACTTGGATTAGTTAGGTAACTTATAGATCTAACTCTAGGACTTGACCACATTCAAAAATTCAAAATATAATAGGAGATATGGTCAATTGAATTTCATGTTACGTTTTTCACCAAAATCTGATTTTCAACTCTTTGTGATTTCTAAGAAACTTTCATGTTTTCACATACTAACCAACATAACTCATCATAACACTTACTAATACCACGTATACCCATGATTTTTATTAGTCCAATGCTTTTATTATGACTTTCATCATAATCCACGTAAACAGATCCTTTTAGTTGAAGAAATATTTGAGGGTTTAAGAAATGGGTTTTTGTACTGGGGTCAATACAAAATTCGATTTCACGCTCTAAGTAGGCTAAGAAGTCTTCAAGAATACGCCAAGAAATTTATTAATAATAGAAATATCATTCAAAACCGACTCTCATCCAAGACTTGGATAAGACGTCACATTGATACCAACCGTGACTTCTATCCCTTAACCTAGTTAGCACCTCACAATGATACCTATAAACTTGCCATCTTCATTCACGATGTTGCCTCTGAAAAGTCCGGCTTCTTTGCATTCCACACAAGGAAGTCAACAACGAAAGGTTTCGGGGCTCTTTACTTATGGCTTGATATGACAATGATTAATTTTAGGGTTTGGTTACTTTGAATTAGGTATATGTGGTTGTTATAAATATAAAAGCTAACAACCTTACAAAAAGCATGATGAGTAGTTAACCAATTGATTCCTAAAATCAAAGGCAAGTATTTTCAAAGAGATAAGATTGATGTAACGTGAAAGTTTCGATTTGAATCAACAAGATTTATAAACAATTGGAGGTAACGAAGGTTTCTCCCAACTAAGTTTAAACAGATAAATCAAAGTCCAATTTCTCCGAGTCAAATTTAAACGTTGAACGCAAGCAAGAGAGATAAAATAATAGGTAGAACCCAGATCGAATACGATATAGACTTCGCAAGAGCTTATGATTAACTTACCCGTGATAATTTTATTCGTGTTCCTCGTCACGAGAAAAAAACGCTCTCTTTTAAACTACCGCCTTTGGCTTGTTCTCTCGACATCCTTTGGCATCACTATCTCAACTGGACTTGACTTCACCATACGACAAAATCGAGCTAAGTGACCTTCTCTTCCGCAATTAAAACACGCTTTGGATTGTCATTGTGGTACAGTTTAGACGGATGTGTCCTCTCGTCTCAAGATTTGAAACATACGACCGGTGGTCGTTCTTCTTCCTTTGAAACGGGTCTTGATGCCGACGTCTTCACGTCATTATTGAACCTCTCTTCTTGAAATGTCCATTCTTATTATCTTGGCCATGATTACCACCAAATGGTTACCATTCTTGACATGATAATTTCCCCACGATGGTTATCATTGTTCAGATGGCCGGCTGCCACCCGTATGATTATTATCGTGTTGTTGCTTTCATTACCTTTTGGTTGAAATGACTCAACTGGCCTCATGTGCTTCATTGCTTATCTCAATATTTTCGGATGTCATTTTCAAATCACCGCCACCAAACATGGGTTAAATAACATATCACATATTATCCCTATACTCGAATGACCGACTAAATAAATACCACATAAACTTAGGTAGGTCATACTAGCGGAAGGAATTCTCCGCCTCCTCCTCCTAGTTCTTGTCTCACATCTTAGCCAGGGGATCATATCCCTAAGCTCGATACTGCATCATGACTCTGGACACCAACTTGTGTCAAGACCTCACATTGGTACTCTATCACTTTACCACCGAAGATTCGGCGTCCCCTACGGAGAGTCCGGCTTCTGTGCATTCCCCATCAACAGAAGTCACCAAATGAGAGGCTCGGGGCTCTTCACACTTATGGCTCGATACCAACCGTGACTCGGACACCAACTTGTGCCAAGACCTCACATTGATACCTATCGGTTTGCCACCGCAGAATCAAGGCGTCCCCTACGGAGAGTCCGCCTTTGCATCCCCCATCAACAGAAGTCACCAAATGAGAGGCTCGGGGCTCTTTACTTATAGCTCGATACCAACCGTGACGCCCCCAAAATTAGGTATATCGCCACCCATCTTGGGTCGCCACTTACATGGTACATAAATTCAAATACAACTTATTAACCTAACTCGTCGTGGTATAATAATACGACATAAACCGTGAGTTTGAATACAAATATTGTCTACTAGATATTATACAAACTCAAAAGGAGTCCTCATTACAACTATTATCACACTATTTCACGTAATAGTGAGGACTACTAATGCTATCCTCTCGACCATTACTCTGCTCCCCGACTCGTCCCAAATATGTTCTCATTTCAAGAGAATAAAGAAAGAAAGGGTGAGCTCAACTAGCCCAAGAAAAATATTATGACTAAGATAATGCGTAATAAATTATCATTAGCCTTCAACAATGTTAAAACCGATAAAATACAATAGATAAACCCAGCTTTAATCTGCAATGGAATATGCAATCCATTAAAAGAGTCAAGTAGAGAATAAAATCTACTATCTTTTAGGTTTTAAAAGGTTTTTATCAATTTTTATCATTTGAGACTCGACTTTAATAAATAAACCACCACATCTAATCATCCCCGTACCACTTGCGGTCCAGGATTTTCATCAAGTTATCAATGGTCATGACTATACCGAATCACCCCTCGTCATAATCATACCAAAACTATCCATCACCGCATTACAAAGCACCGAACTTTTGTCACATCATTTATATCAAGTCACGATTATACCGATTGATCCTCGGTCATAATCATACTAAGTTCATCTACGCACGTAAGCCAAAGATAACATAATATAACATGAGGATGATGACAATGACATAATAATTCAATAAAACAAATTCAAGAATTATTTAATCCATGAATTATTAACGTCCAAATTGTCAACATAATATCGTTTAGTGAGTAAAATTCAAGAATGATCGTAAGAATATTTCCATGAGAAGATATCGGATGAAACGCAAATATCGAGGATATTCTATTAATTTCATGGAGTATAGAAGTCAAAGTTTTAACCAACCGAGTATAATAAAGAATGGAATAACAAAAGAAATCACCACGCATGCGGTATTTCAGATAGACAGTTATTCCAACGTAATAATAATAACGGAACCAAAGTCAGTGAAATTCACAATGCAACAGATGTTCCAATGTAATAATAAAGATGGAACCGGATCCGGTAAAAACACATGATAGGATATTCCAATGTAATGATAAAGATTTTAACCAGTCCTGTAAAACACACGCATGATCGAGGATGTTCCAACAGAATAATAAAAAGCGGAACCAGTCCTAAAAAAACATGCATGTGATGTTCCAATGTAATAATAGAAGAATGTCACCAAGTATAGGGGATTCATGATACAAAGTTATTCCAATGTAATAAATAAGAATGGAATAACATAAGATTTCACCAAGTATAGGGTATCTGGCATATATACAAAGTTATGTATAGGGTATACCACTTTTACAAAAGTTATTCCAATGTAATAATAGTGAATGGAATAATGTAAGTTCTCTTCAAGAAGAAAGAATAACACCCACTACGGGTCCAACAAAAAATACCCCTTCCCTTAGAAGACCTGATTTTGGGCAAGGTGAGGTAGCAGAATACTTTTCTTCTTTCTCTCTAGATTTTCTCTCTATAGCTTCTCTCTATAAGTTCTCTCTCTAAGAGTTTCAGTGAATTGTAAGAAAATAATGAAGGAATGAGCTTCTATTTATAGAAAAATAGAATGCATAGTAATTAATCCATGAACGGTCCAGATTGATTTACTTTAATCTGACGGTCCATATTTAAAGCAAAATCTTTTAAATAAAATATAATATATTCTATTTATATAAAACATTTTACTATGCAAACACTATGCAACACTATACAAAACACTATGCAAAAACACAATGCAACATTATGCATAATAAAATATAATATATTCTATTTATAGAATAACTTTAATAAAGTATTCTCATTTTATATAAAAGATGTTTCGCTTTTATTACGTTAATAATACGAATAAAACAAAACGCCATTATCGCTATAATAATTCATATTATTAATCGACAATAATGGAATCAAACCGAGTGACTTCTCACATAAGCATCAATAATCAATACTGGTGCTACTACGCAACCACCACATCGTATTCTTGTACTTTTACTACCGAGTAGTTCAACAAAGATCAACCAGTAAAACTTCCGTCGTTATTTCAATAAAATATTTTTGTCGCTTTCTCGATCCGAATAATAATTACATTGTGGGGTCCACCAATGATTGAGTCGTTGTCGAATATTCCCCGCTAAACCGAATATTCCCCACCAATCGAATATAATATAACCACTTGCATACTTTTGCAAAATTTATAAATACTACCCACAACTATAATATTATCTCAAATTCACACCATAATATTAAAATTATTTCACAAAATTTAAATCTTTATCGATAAAATTTGGGGTCTCACATAAAGGAAATTCCTTTTTATTTAAAAAATTTCTGGTCTTACAACCTCCCTCCTTATGAAATTTCGTCCTCGAAATTGACGTACGATACTGTGTTTTTCAAAGGTGAGGATACCTCGCTTTCATTTCCGCTTCCAATTCCCGTGTCATTTCCTCTATAGAATGATTCCTCCACAAAACTTTAACTTGTGGTATGACCTTTCATGGCGTAGGACATGCTCCTTCCTATCCAAAATCTTGACAGTACCTCCTCATACGTTAAGTCTTCTTGGCTATCTCGTCCGATTCTAACTCTATAACGTGGTTCGGTCTTTCACATATTTACGAAGTATGATATGTGAAACACATTATGAACACGAGACATACTTTTGAGGTAATGCGAGTCTATAGGCTACATTTCCTACTCGGTCAAGAATTTGAAATGGACCAATAAATTGTGGATTGAGCTTTCCTCTCTTCCCAAATCTTGTAACTCCCTTCCATGGAGCAACTCGCAATAATACATGATCCCCACACTAAATTCCACGTCCTTTCGATGAAGATCCGCATAACTCTTTTGTCGATCTTGTGCCGCTTTGTATACGCTTGTCGAATCATTTGGATCTTTTCCGTAGTCATACGTACTCAACTCGGGTCCCAACAAAGTGTTGCTTCACCCACCTCATCCCAACATATTGGAGAACGACACTTTCGTCCCATATAATGCTTCAAATGGAGCTACACCTATACTTTCACGATAATCGTTGTTGTAGGAGAATTCCACCAATGGTAAATACTTATCCCAACCGCCTTGAAGTCTAGGACACGAGTCTTAATAAATCTTCAAGAGTTTGAATAGTCCTTTCGATTGTCCGTCTGCTTTGAGGATGGTATGCTTAATCAATCGTAAATCCGCGCCATAGCTTTTTGCAAGCTAACCCAAAATCTTGAAGTGAATCTTGGGTCACGATCCAAACTATGGATACAGTATGCCATGCAACCTCACAATCTCATTCACGTACATACTAGCAAGACGTTCAAGTGAATAAGTCTCCGTGTCAAAGAAATGAGCGGACTTGGTTAATCTATCAACAATAACCCAAATAGCATTGATGCCTTGAGAAACCGTAGGAAGAAGACCAGTAAATGAAAATCCATGGTAATGTGTTCCCACTTCCATTTCGAATCTCAAGTGGTTGCAACGGACCCTTAGGTACTAGATGCTCCGCCTTTACACGCTGGCAAGTTAAACACATCGAGATAAACTTTGCAATCTCTCTCTTCATATTGTTCCACCAAAATGTATGTCAAGATCACGATACATTTTAGTACTTCCAGATGGATTGCAAATGGCGTATTGTGTGCCTCAGATCATAATCTTGTACTTCAAATCGTAGTCGCTATGACTTTCCCACGTTGCATGAGAACACATCCTAACCCTTTGCTCAAGCATCGTCAGAGATAACAAATCCATCCGAACCGGATGGTATTGTTGTAACAGAGAGCCAAATAAGTCTCCTCTTAAGCTCTTGGAAACTTTTCTCGCATTCTTCGCTCCAAACGAATTTTGTATCCTTCCGAGTTAGTGAAGTTAATGGAGTAGCGATTCGAGAAAACCTTCCACGAATCTCCGATAATAACCAAATAAGCCCAAAAAGCTACGTGATTTCACCACCGACTTTTGTCTGTTGCTCCCAACTTTGTATTGCTTCAATCTTCACGGATCAACAGATACTCCATGTTTCGACACCACGCGCCCCAAGGAATGCTACTTCCTCAAGCCGTAACTCGCATTTCTTTAATTTGGCATATAGTTTGTTTTCACGGAAGCCTTTGGAGTACCACTTTAAATGGTGCTCATGATCTTCACGACTTTTGGAATATATAAGGATGTCATCAATAAAGACAACAACAAATCGATCCAAATATTCCTTGAATACTCGGTTCATCATATCCATGAAAGTCAAGAAGAGCATTAGTCGATCAAAAAGACATGACTAAGAATTCATAATGCCCGCACTCGGTGTTCTAAAGGCGGTGTTTAGAATATCCTCGCTAATCTTCACCGATGATATCCAGAACGAAGATCGATTTTTGAAAAAAAATTGTGCCCTCAGAATCGTCAAACAAGTCATCAATACGAGGTAGAGGATACCTATTCTTGATGGTGACATGGTTCAATTCCCGATAGTCAATACAAAGTCGCATACTCCCGCCTTTCTTCTTTACTGAATAAAATAAGAGCACCCCAAGGAGATGTACACGAATGAAACCGATGTCCAACAATTCCTCGTAGTTGGACCTTTAACTCCCCGGGTTCAATAGAGCCATTCGATATGGGTTTTAGAAATGGGCTTTGTACCAGTTCAAGATCAATAAAGAATTCAACTTCACGCTCGGGGTAGAATTTCGGAAGTTCTTCGTGAAATATGTCGGAAAGTCAATAACAACAGGAATATTATTCAAATTTGACGTGTCTTTATTCAAATCCATAACATGGGCTAAGAAAGCTTGACATCCGCTTTTCAATAAACGAATAGCTTTATGATTAAATATGATAGTGATTGATTTTAATGGTTTAGTTGCTTGAATTGCATAAATGTGTTGGTTAGGAATATGAAAACTAACAACCTTACGAAAATAATCAATTTTGGCATGATGAGTAGTTAACCAATCAATCCCTAAAATCACATCAAAAGCAAGTATCTTTAAAGAGATAAGGTCAACGGGTGTAAGGTAATGGTGCCAACTTGAATCAAACAAGATTTATAAACAAAGGATGTGATGAAAGTTTCTCCTAACGGAGTTTCCACAGATAGGTCAAAGTCTAATTTCTCCTGAGTCAAGTTTAAACGCTGAGCACATGCGGGAGAGATAAATGAATGGGTAGCACCCCAGATCAAGTAAGGTATAAACTTCGCAAGAATTTATAAATAGCTTACCCGTGATAACCTCGTTTGGGTTCCTCGCATTATGACCAAATACAACAAACGCTCTTCCTAATCGTTGACTTTGACTTTTTCTCGATGATCTTTTAGTCACCGCCTCAATGAACTAGGTTTCGCCATCGTATAATCTCGAGCGATATGTCCTTCCTTTCCACAATTATAGCATACCTTGAACTGTTGTGGGACGGTTTGACCGATATGTCCCTCTTTCCGCATTTATAGCATATGACCGGTGGTCGTTCTCCTCCCTTAGAACCGATTCTTGCCAAAAGACCGCTGTCTTCACATGGTCGTTGTTAAATCTCCTTTTTAAAATCTCCTCCCGACTCGCTTCTTCTATTTTCATGGCCATGATTACCACCAGAGTGGTTACCATTTTTGTCCGTCTGCTTTCTTTCTCCACCGGTTATCATTATTCTCGCTGACCGCTATCTCCGTACGATCCTCGGTTGTGGTCCTCGCTTAACTGCATCAAGTATCTCGCTCCAATAATTGAGCCCTGCTTACAACATCTCGAATAAAGAGAAAATTTATGAGAAATGAGATATCGACGTATCTGCCGTTTCAAACCTCTAAGAAACATCCGCGTCATACGCTCCTCATTCTCCACCAAATGAGGTGCAAACTCGGATAACTCTGCAAACTTTGCCTCGTCTTTGAGACACCGCCATGTTGTTTTATTCTAATCGATGAACTCCACTTCCTTCATATAGACGAACACTTTCGGAAAGTATTTGTCATTAATTAATCTCTGAAATGTCTCCCAAGACATGCCGAGTGCGGTTGGATGGAGTACGCTTCACGGACTCCCACCAATGATCCGCTTTTCGCCACGGAACATAAAGGTGGCGAATGGAACCTTCTGTTCTCCGCATCCCAAGACATCGAATATCTTGGTAATTTTCTTGACCTATGTTTCCGCCATGATCGGATCTGGCTTTCCTTAAATTCGTGGTCCCAACTCTTTGAATCGCTTGGGTCATGGTGACAACCCGGAATTGCTATCATTTCCTTCAGTATTTTGAATACGAGTCTCCTCGTCTGATTTTGCATGAATCGCAAAAAACTTCTAAACATCCCCTCGCTCATCATCGCTTTCAATGGTGTTGTTCACAGGAGGAACATTGCCACTGTTGCCGCGCTCTCCTCGTTGGTGAGTACAAAGGCTCCACTCTGTCTCATTTCCATTGTTAATATTCTCAATCGACATTCTCAAATCGCTATAAAACAAGGGTTAATTAAGGAAATCAATATATCACATAATATCCCTATATATCGACCAACTAACAAATAAGCTTAGGTAGGACACACTAGCGAAGGATTTACTCGCCTCTCCTCCTAGTTCTATTCCCCGATCTCCGCCAGAGAGATCATATCCCTAAGCTCGATACCAACCGCGACGCCCCCAAAATAGGTATACATCACCCATTCGAAGTTGTCAATACATGGTACGTAAACAACTACAACTTTATTATTATAACAAGAAAAGCGTGAGTTTAAATACAAATATTATCTTCTGACAATATCTATACTTAAATAAATCCTCATCACATTTATTGATACATTATTTTACAAAATGGTGAGGACTATTAAACAACTCTCTCTAGAACCTTCATTCCATACCCCGCTCAAGCTCGCTCGCTATATTCTCGCCTCCCGAGAAAAATGGAACAAAAGGAAAAGGGTGAGCTCAACTAGCTCAAGAAAGAATATTATGACTAAGATAATATACAACAAATTATCGTTAGTCTTCAACAGGAAAAATCTAATAGAATACAATAGACAACAAATTTTAAATCAATAATCGCAATGAAATAATAATTCATTAGAAGAGTTAAGTAGAAATGCAAACTACTATCTTCTATGTATGAATTTAAAAGTTCATCGCTCATCTTTTATCCCCGTAACATCAATCAATATACATCCGAATCAAATATTCATCTTTTGCACTACAGCCAAAGATATTCATCACTTAATCATGTTCATTTAAACACTGCTCATCTTTGCACTACTGGCCAAAGATATTAATCATCGATTAATATTTCATCTCAACACTGCTCATCTTTGCACTGGGTGCCAAAGATATTCAATAATATCATCATTTAAGACCGAGGATGATGAAAATATTTTTAAAGAAACGAATCCAAAGTGAAACAAAATGACAAGGATTAAGGATTAAGGATTCGTACTTTGTTTTATCCATGTTCAAAAAATACCTCAAAATAATCATAGTGGTGTAAAATTCAAGAATGATCAAAACACGGATATAATCAAAGCTAGTATCCGTAATAGATATTTTGACAAAAAAAGAAATTTTATTTTTCTATGAATAAGTGTCGATATTATCGTGAATAGTGTCAGTATCGTGAATAAGACTCAACACCAAAAGATAGAAATTTCACAAAAAACATCTTCACGCTTCATGAATAGTACTTTTAATGAATAGTAACTCGTGAATAAGAAACTCATGAATAGTAACTCGTGAATACTAACTCATGAATAAGTAACCCATGAATAAGTAACCCCAGGCATGAAAAAAGTTCCAAATTTGATAAAAGTTCCAACCAATATTTCAAAGATAATGATATTGAAGAAATAATATCATTTGAGAAGAAAATAACATCCCTTACCTCGAAAGATTAAGTACTTCTAAATTTGGAATACCGGGATATAGTCAAGAAGGAACTTACTTGACCGTCTAACAATACTCAAAGTATACTCAAAATACTCACAAGAATACGCTCGATAATATAGAGAGAAAACTTCATTTACAATGTGATTTTCAATTCTAACCTAAGCACCCTATTTATAGGAAATTGCTTAGAACACCAAAAACAGTAAAATTTAATAAATTAGTAATATAATTATATAAATTTCCTACACATGCCTAGAATCTGATTTCAGCCATCAAACACATGCCACATTCTAGAAAAGTAAGAAAAACGTTTTTCTAATTTAAAATAATTTAAACTTCCAAAATCAATTATTTTGAGCTTCTGAACTTCAATAATTCATAATAAATAGCCCTTTCATCAGAAAATTCAAATCTCATGAGTTTTTATAGGAAATTCAATTCTCTACAACTTTGCGAAGAAAGGTTTTCCAAATTCCAAATAGAAATTGACCAAAAATCCACCACAACCAAGCGATTTTTAAAAGTATAATCAAATTTCAAATAATAAATGGGGTCCACCGACATGTTTAACATGTTTTAAACATTTATTGCAACAAAAATACTCTTCCTCCTTGTATACTCATATATCCCACATTCGTTGTAAAATATCACCATTATTATATTATTAAAATATAATAATACCTTTAAATGAATTATCTTATCGTAAAAAGATAATATTTTAATTTTCAACAATTGTCACATTAAAATTTTCTCCATCTATATCCACATAAAATCAATATTTTCCTCATCATATGAATCAATAATTAATTATTCACAAATAATATTACGTAATCACAATATCGACAACCGTGCAGCTTCTGTGAGCAGGGGCTTTCGATAAGAATTTCTTCTTCTTGGTAGCCGCAATTAGGTGACCAAACCTCTCCTTAGACGTAACTTTCTAGACATTGCCAATAATGTTATCTAATAATATTATTCGGATAATATGAATTATTGCTTCGATAATGAAAAATACCGTGTAATGACAATTATCAAACAACAATGATATAAAATATCAACGCAAAGAATTATTAACTCAATAAAATAAAATACCGAATAAGAATTATCGTAACCATTATTGAGTAGTGCCTTCAATAATTGGTGCAATACCGTGTAATCTTCTTGTGCAACAACGCGACATCGTGTTTTTTAACCACCGGGTATTCCAATAGTGTTAATTGTGTAATAACTACGCCAGTTATTTTTAAACAACTTATATTTGTCGCTTTCTTTCATCCAATCGCTTTTCCATTATGGGGCCCACACACATTATCTGCTTGCGCCATCGCATTTAATATTCTCTGACAAGATTTAATATTCCACGACCAAACGAATATTCTCCGACAACAATGAATATTTTATAACCACTTGCTTATTTTGAAATATTTGCGTATTTTACCCATAACTATCCACATTAATCAAATCCACCCTTACTATTTCAAAATAATAAATAAAGGAAATTCCTTTTTATTTAAAAAAATTTCGGGGTCTTACAATAATCATACCAAGTCCATCTATGCACGTAAGCCAAATATGACTTTCATCACAATATAAGCTTGAGGATGATGACAATAATATAAACATTAATCAAACGAAAATGAGGATAAATATTAAAGACTTTAAATTTATCCAAATATTATCAATCACTTAATAAACTCATAATCTAATATTGTTAATATTATAATAATATTTTAATCACTTCTTAAACTTATAAACAATTTATTTTAATTATTTTTATTTTACCAAATAATGCATTTAATTATTCAAAAATGTCATACTCATAAGATTTCATCACCAATGATCAAATTCCTCATCAAAAATCTGTACATACCCTATATAGGATTCCCAAGCCATAAAATCCTATTTTCCAATTTTGTTATTTCACATAACACATTTAACTCATTTACTCATAACTAGATTATTTTCATGAAAAATATCAAATCAGTCCCAAAAATATTTCTTTTATGGGATTTAGCAGAATATAGTCCCATATTGATCATATATTTTTTTTCGAATTTTTAAAATTCATTTACTATTTTTCAAAAATCAATTTCTAATTAATTCTTTAAGAAATTAGCTACCTCAAGTTTAACTTCAGAAATTCCCAAATCTTGGCAGGATCTTACATATGTTAATGTGAGCTTCCAGTTTAAATTTCATGGTCATCAGAGTTATAGAACTCTGGTTATAGCATTTTTTGTCGGAAAAACCTAAATATTGAAATGGTCATAACATGCTCATTTTAAGTCGGAATGAGCTCATTTTTGGACAAGATGTTCTTTATACAATATAATTTTATGTCCCAAAAGGCCGGAATTTTTCTCATAAATTAAGTGGCCGAAACAACCATTTTAAAATTTTGTACAGTAGCTTTTTCAAAATTTGCAGCTTTAGACTCCTTTGCTAAAATCAGTCCACACGAAAAACTACAATACCTTTTCCAGTGATTCCACTTGGATAAATTATAAGACTCATAGATCTAAGTCTAGAACTTGACCACACTCAAAAATTCAAAATATAATAAGAGATATGGTCAATTGAATTTCTTGTTCCATTTTCACCAAAATCTGATTTTTCAACCCTTTGTGATTTCTAAGAAACTTTCATGTTTTCACATATTAACCAACATAACTTATCATAACACTTACTAATACTACATATACCCATGGTTTTCATCAATCCATTGCTTTTATTATGACTTTCTTCATAATCCACGTAAACCGATCATTTCCACAATTTAATAAGGAATGAATACAAAGGATCATTCACCATGCACGTGGTAATCCACATAAACAGGTTATTCCAACAGAATAATAAAGAATGGAATAACAGAAGGATTCACCATGCATACGATATAGAGACCAGATAGACAAAGTTATTCCTAACGAATAATAAAGAATCGGAACAGTCAAAGCGTAAACGCATGCATACGATATATTCGACGTAATAATAAATACGAAATAATAAATAATGGAACCAGGTCCTGCGTAAATGTACAGACAGGATATTCCGACAAAATAATAAATACGAAATAATAAATAATGGAACCAGGTCCGGCTTAAATGCACGAACATGGATATTCCGAAGAGAATAATAAAGAATGGAATAACAATGTAATTTCACCACGATGCGGTGATTGGCATAAAACAAAGCTATTCCAATGAATAATAAAGAATGGAATAACAACTCTTACGAGTATTGAAATAAAGTAATTCTCTTCATGAATACAAAAGAATAATATCCCTTACCTCAAAAGAAGACTGGATACTGGAATAGTGAGGTAGCAGACTTCTCTTTTTATTTCTCTCTATAATTTCTCTCTATAATAATGGCTTTAAAGCTTTAGTGAATTGGTGAGAAATGAAGGAAGAATGAGCTTCTATTTATAGGAAAATATAGTTTCGATAATTGCACATTTTGGGGCTCGAAATATTACAATACAATACCTCCAACTTTTCTTTCATTTTTAATTCAGTCATCCAAGTATTATCAAACTTGCACCACCTCCCCTAATAGTAAATCATGTGAATAAATTGTAAATCATGTGACTCAATAGTTCTAAACATGTGAAAAATTAATTACAACATAGTACCTCCATCTATACCTCAATTTTTAACTTAGTCATGCAAGTATAATCAATCTTGCACCAACTCCCCTAATAGTAATTGAATGTGACTCAATAGTAACTCGTGAATAGTAACTCATGAATAGTAACTCATGAATAGTAACTTGTAAATAGTAACTTGTGAATAGTAACTCGTGAATAGTATTTCGACACAAAAAGTGCCCTGAATACCCGATTGAACAATATAATCTCTAGACATTAATTATTATCGAAATAAATGTCAATTTCTACTAACACAAATAATTCCAACACAATGGAACTATCAAATTCATCTTTGATCAACGCGAACTTATTCATCATTAATATTGTAACTCACAATATTTAACAACCAGGTCGTTCCCAGGAAAGTGGGGGCTTTTCAATAAGGATTTCTCCCTATCAAGCGCAATTAGGTGACCAAACTCTCCTCCTGATGAAACTTCTAGACATTGTAAATATTGCAATTTAATAATATGAATAACTTTGTCATCTCAATTATTGATTTAATAATATAACATATTATACAAAAGATACTATGACAATAATTGAATCAATAATATGAGAGATATGATGCAGCAATTACTATTGCAATAATTGAGTATAACTGAGTGACTTTTCAAATAAGCATCAATAATCGATACCATGTGCTACTATGCAACCACGCGTATTTTACCTCTGATTATTTTATAACAACTTGCTTACTTTGCAAAATTTTAAATATCACCCTTAACTTTAACCTTTATCCATTCAACCATTTACTAAATATAAAAATTAAATACTTTCATTTCGTAAAATTTGGGGTCTTACAATCTCCCCTCCTTATGAAATTTCGCCCTCGAAATTTACGTACCTGGTAGTTCGAAGAGATGAGAATACCTCGCTTTCTTTTCAGATTGTACCTTCCTGGTTATATCCTCTGTATCATGATTTTTCCATTGCTCAGCTCCTGTATTTCAGATATCATTCTAGAATATATCTTCAAAATAAGGGTTAATTGACATGTCACATATTATCCCTATACTCTGACCGACCAATTAAATACCAAATAACATAGGTAGGTCATACTAGCGAAGGAATTCCCCATCTCTCCCCTCCTAGTTCTTATCTCACATCTCAGCCAGGAATCATATCCCTAAGCTTTGATACCAACTGTGATGCCCCCAAAGTAGGTATACATCACCCATCTTGAGTCGCCAAATACATGGTACACAAATCAATTATAAACTCCATTTATACAACTGTCGTGCAAAATACGATGACATATATATTGTGAGTTTCAATACAAATATTGTAACGTATATAATACGACAATATTCATACTCAAATTATTACTTGCCATATAAAGTACAACAACAAATATTTCAAGTCTCTAAAGGGACACGAGAAGATTTCTGTTCTCTTCATTTTAATGCGGTGCACTTTTGACGCTTTCAAGGTCGGGTTCTCATCACCCTATTGTTGTTCACCAAAATCAATTATTAAGTGACGTATAAAATACGACACACACATCTTAGGTCCTCAATGTAATTATATATTGTATGTCATGCCGTTTTATAATGTATTGAGAAACTTCAGTAGTCTCGGACCATCTCACTATTTCCCTGCTATCCTCGTTCGACCCATCTACACTCTTATTACCTGAAAGGAATTGTGAAGCAAAATGGGTGACCACAACTAACCACAACTAGCCCAGTAAAGAATATCATGACTAAAGATATTTTACATCATCAATAGCCTTTATCCATAATAAATCAGAGATCTAGAACATATGGTAGATGATAAAACTTTTCAACCATAGTTGCAGCGGAACGAGCAATCCATTAAAAGAGTCAAATAGACCATCAACTCTATTATCTTCTCCATGTTAAAAGTCCACCAATAATGTTTTATCCATGTAACATCAATCAATAATTTTTGTCCACAATTATATGAATAACTCATAATCATAATTGTGATTCTGAATTCCTTTTCGCACCCAGGACGAAGATAATTTACATCACATATCTTCACCTGAAACATCAAAAATTATGGTTATACCAAATCATAATTCCTGCTCATAATCGTACTAATAAATTCATCTTTGCACGACGGCCAAAGATATATAACTGTATAACCAATAACCAACAGTTCATCTTTGCACTACAGGCCAAAGATATACAACTGTAAAACCAATAATCAACAGTTCATCTTTGCACTATCGGCCAAAAGATATATAATCAGAAACTAATAATCAACAGCTTCATCTTTGCACTAAAGGCCAAAGATATACAACTCAGAAAACCAATAATCTTTGAGACTCACTTAATAGTATCACGACCACGAATTATCCATACCACTTTCACGGGCGAGGATATTCGTGTTTTCAATCTGGTCATGATTATACCGAATAATCCCTGGTCATAATCATACCAAGTCCATCTATGCACTACGGGCCAAAGATGACTTTTACCACATCATTTGTAACATTACGGTCATGATCATGCCATAAAATAATTCATCTTTGCACCCTTGGCCTAAAAGACATCCATAGCCATAATCATACCAAAACTCGTCCCATCAATGCACTACACGCCAATGAGGACTTTTTTCACATCATTTGTAACATTACGGTCATGATTATACCGAATAATCCCTGGTCATAATCATACCAAGTCCATCTATGCACGTAAGCCAAAGATGACTTTCATCACAATATAAGCATGAGGATGATGACAATAATATAAGCATTAATCAAACGAAAACGAGGATAAATATTAAAGACTTTAAATTTATCCAAATATTATCAATCACTTAATAAACTCATAATCTAATATTGTTAATATTATAATAATATTTTAATCACTTCTTAAACTTATAAACAATTTATTTCAATTGTTTTCACTTTACCAAATAATGCATTTAATCATTTAAAAATGTCATACTCATAAGATTTCATCGCCAATGATCAAATTCCTTATAAAAAATCTGCATATACCCTATATAGGATTCCCAAGCCATAAAATCCTATTTTCCAATTTTGTTACTTCACATAACACATTTAACTCATTTACTCATAACTAGATTATTTTCATGAAAAATATCAAATCAGTCCCAAAAATATTTCTTTTATGGGATTTAGCAGAATATAGTTCCATATTGAACATATATTTTTTTTTGGAATTTTTAAAATTCATTTACTATTTTTCAAAAATCAATTTCTAATTATTTTTTTAAGAAATTAGCTACCTCAAGTTTAACTCTAGAAATTTCCAAATCTTGGCAGAATCTTACACATGTTAATGTGAGCTTCCAGTTTAAATTTCATGGTCATCAGAGTTATAGAATTACGGTTATAGCGTTTTTCGTCGGAAAAACGTAAATATTGAAATGGTTATAACATGATCATTTTAAGTTGGAATGAGCTCATTTTTGGACAAGATGTTCTTTATACAATATAATTTCATGTCCCAAAAGGCCGAAATTTTTCTCATAAATTAAGTGACCGAAACAACCATTTTAAAATTCTGGACAGTAGCTTTTTCAAAATTTACAGCTTTTAACTCCTTTGCTAAAATCAGTCCACACGAAAAACTACAATACCTTTTCCAGTGATTCCACTTGGATAAGTTATAAGACTCATAGATCTAAGTCTAGAACTTGACCACACTCAAAAATTCGAAATATAATAGGAGATATGGTCAATTGAATTTCTTGTTCCATTTTCACCAAAATCTAATTTTTCAACCCTTTGTGATTTCTAATAAACTTTCATGTTTTCACATATTAACCAACATAACTTATCATAACACTTACTAATACTACATATACCCATGGTTTTCATCAATCCATTACTTTTATTATGACTTTCTTCATAATCCACGTAAACCGGTCATTTCCACAATTTAATAAGGAATGAATACAAAGGATCATTCACCATGCACGTGGTAATCCACATAGACAGGTTATTCCAATAGAATAATAAAGAATGGAATAACAGAAGGATTCACCATGCATGCGATAGAGATCAGATAGGCAAAGTTATTCATAATGAAATAATAAAGAACGGAACCGGTTAGGCGTAAACGCATGTATTGTGATATTCGACGAGATAATAAATACGGAATAATAAATAATGGAACCAGGTCCTGCGTAAATGTACAGAAAGGATATTCCGATAAAATAATAAATACGGAATAATAAATAATGGAACCAGGTCCGATGTAAATGCACAGACAGGATATTCCGACAGAATAATAAAGAATGGAATAACAACAGAATTTCACCATATATGCGGTACGTCGCATAAACAGGTTATTCCAACAGAATAATAAAGAATGGAATAAAAACTCTTACGATTATTGAAATAAAGTAATTCTCTTCATTAATGCGAAATAATAATATCCCTTACCTCAAAAGAAGACTGGATACTGGAATAGTGAGGTAGCAGACTTCTCTTCTTCTTTCTCTCTATAATTTCTATCTATAATAATGGCTCTAAAGCTTTAGTGAATTGGTGAGAAATGAAGGAAGAATGAGCTTCTATTTATAGGAAAATATAGTTTCGATAATTGCACATCTTGGGGCTCAAAATATTACAATACAATACCTCCAACCTTTCTTTCATTTTTAATCAGTCATCCAAGTATTATCAAACTTGCACCACCTCCCCTAATAGTAAATCATGTGAATCAATATTAAATAATGTGACTCAATAGTTTTAAACATGTGAAAAATTAATTACAACATAGTACCTCCATTTTTAACTTAGTCATGCAAGTATCATCAATCTTGCACCAACTCCCCTAATAGTAAGTGAATGTGACTCAATAGTAACTCGTGAATAATAACTCATGAATAGTAACTCGTGAATAGTACTTCAAACCACCTAAAAGTGCCCTACGAATACTTCGATTGAACAATATAATCTCCAGACATTAATTATTATCGAAATAAATGTCGATTTCTACTAACACAAATAATCCTAACACAATGGAACTATCAAATTCATCTTTAATCAACACGAACTTATTCATCATTAATATTATAACTCACAATATTTAACAACCAGGTCGTTCCCAGGAAAAAGGGGGCTTTCCAATAAGGATTTCTCCCTATTGGCGCACAATTAGGTGACCAAACCTCTCATTGACAGAACTTCTAGACATTGTAAATATTGCAATTTAATAATATGAATAACTTTGCCATCTCAATTATTGATTTAATAATATAACATATTATACAAAAGATACTGTGACAATAATTGAATCAATAATATGAGAGATATGATGCAGTAATTACTGTTGCAATAATTGAGTATAACTGAGTAACTTCTCAAATAAGCATCAATAATCGATACCATGTGCTACTATGCAACCACGCGTATTTTACCTCCGATTATTTTATAACAACTTACTTACTTTGCAAAATTTTCAAATATCACCCTTAACTTTAACCTTTATCCATTTAACCATTTACTAAATATAAAAATTAAATACTTTCATTTCATAAAATTCGGGGTCTTACAATGTATACCTATTTTGGGGGCGTCACAGTTGGTATCAATGCCATAGAAAAGAGCCCCGGGCCTTTATTTGGTGACTTCTAAGTCTTAGGATGCACCAAAGCCAGACTTTCTGTAGGGGACGTCGTGAGTAACAGTGGTAAGTTGATAGGTATCATTGTGAGGTGCTATCCAAGTCTTGGATGCGGGTCACAGTTGGTATCAAAGCTTAGGGATATGATCCCTGGCTGAGATGTGAGACTAGAACTAGGAGGGGAGAGACCGGGTAATTCCTTCGCTAATATGACCTACCTAAGTTTATTTGTTATTTAATTGGTCGGTCAGAATATAGGGGTATATGTGGCATATCAATTAACCCTTATTTTATGACAGTGTTTGAGAATGACATCTGAAAATGTTGAGATAAACAATGTAGCACATGAGACCATTGAGTCACCGACGATCAATAACCAAGATAATGTGCATCAAGAAGGCAATAATCCTCGTGTAAACAACAACACCGACCAAATGATGAACGATCATATGTTTAGGAACTTTTTAAAATTTATGCAAAACCAAATGAGAGAGACTCCTGTTCAAAATGCAGGTGTAAACACTGGAAACTCATGGATGGTCACCGTTAAGCAGTTCAAGGAGCTGGGACCGCCAGAAATTTTGGGAAAGCCAGAACCACTTAAGGTAGAGACGTGGATAAAGTAGATCAATCACCAAGATATTTGATGTCTTGGAATGCTCAGAGGAGCAAAAGGTTCCCTTCGCCACCTTTATGTTGCGTGAAGAGGCAGATCATTGGTGGGAATCTATAAAGCGTACTCAACCTGCTGCACTAAAGATATCTTGGGAGAAGTTCCAAGAATTGTTCAATGAAAAGTACTTTTCTTAAAGTATTCGTCACATGAAGGAGGTGGAGTTCATCAAGCTGGAGCAAAACAATATAACCGTGTCGTAGTACGAGGCTAAGTTTGCGGAGTTATCCCAGTTTCCATCCCATTTGGTTGATAATGAGAAGCGAATGACGCGAATATTTCTACAAGGTTTGAAACTTGAAATACGTCAATACCTCATTTCTCACAAACTTTGTTTATATTTAGATGTTGTGAATAGGGCTCAGTTATTAGAACGCGATTATGAGTCAGCTCAACCAAAAGGTAACGACCAACATCACGATAATAATCATACCGGTGGCAACGGCCATCAGAACAATGATAACCATCGTGGAGGAAATTATAATGCCAGAAATGGTAACCACTTCGGTGGAAATCATGGCCAAGATAATAGGAAAGATGAACTAAGTGAAAACAACTTCAAGAAGAGAAGGTTCAATAATGATGGAAAGACAATAGCACCAGCACCCGTTTCAAAGGAAGAAGAACGACCACCGGTATTATGTTTCAAATGCGGACATGAGGGACACATCCGTCCAAATTGTACGCAGCAACCTAAAGCGTATTTCAATTGCGGATCGATGCGCACAGTTGGTATCAAAGCTTAGGTATATGATCCCTAGCTGAGATGTGAGACTAAAATTAGGAGGGGAGAGTTCGGGTAATTCCTTCGCTAATATGACCTACCTAAGTTTATTTGTTATTTAATTGGTCGGTCAGAATATAGGGGTATATGTGGCATATAAATTAACCCTTATTTTATGTCAGTGTTTGAGAATGACATATAAAAATGTTGAGATAAGAAATGAAGCACAGGAGACCGTTTAGTCACCGATGATTAATAACCAGGATAATGTGCATCAGGAAGGCAATAATCCTCGTGTAAACAACAACACCGACCAAATAACGAACGATCGTATGTTTAGGACCTTTTTAGAATTTATGCAAAACCAAACGAGAGAGACTCCTGTTCAAAATGCAGGTGTAAACACTGGAAACTCACGGCTGGTCACCGCTAAGCAGTTCAAAGAGGTGGGACCGTCAAAAATTTTGGGAAGGCCAGAACCACTTAAGGCAGAGACGTGGATAAAGCAGATCACCAAGATATTTGATGTCTTGGAATGCTCAGAGGAGCAAAAGGTTCCCTTTAACACCTTTATGTTGCGTGAAGAGGTAGATCATTGGTGGGAATCTATAAAGCGTACTCAACTTGCTGCACTAAAGATGTCTTGGGAGAAGTTCCAAGAATTGTTCAACGACAAGTACTTTCCTGAAAGTATTCATCACATGAAAGAGATGGAGTTCATCAAGCTGGAGCAAAACAATATGACCTTGTCGTAGTTTGAGGCTAAGTTTGCGGAGTTATCCCAGTTTCCATCCCATTTGGTTGATAATGAGAAGTGAATGACGCGAATATTTCTACAAGGTTTGAAACCCGAAATACGTCAATACCTCATTTCTCACAAACTTTGTTTATATTTAGATGTTGTGAATAGGGCTCAGTTATTAGAACGCGATTATGAGTCAGCTCAACCAAAAGGTAACGACCAACAACACATTAATAATCATACCAGTTGCAACGACCATCGGAACAATGATAACCATCGTGGAGGAAATTATCATGCCAGAAATGGTAACCACTTCGGTGGAAATCATGGCCAAGATAATAGGAAAAATGAACTAAGTGAAAATAACTTCAAGAAGAGAAGGTTCAATAATGATGGAAAGACAGTAGCACCAGCACCCATTTCAAAGGAAGAAGAACGACCACCGGTCGTATGTTTCAAATGCGGACAGGAGGGACACATCCGTCCAAACTGTACGCAGCAACCCAAAGCATATTTCAATTGCGGAAGAGAAGGTCACCTAGCTTGATTTTATCGTGTTGTGAAGTCAAGTCCAGCTGGGATGGTGACGACAAAGGATGTCCCAGACAAGTTAAAGCCGGTAGTTTAAGTGAGAGCATTTATCGAGGAACCCAAACAAAGTTATCACGGGTAAGTTAATCATAATTACTTACGAAGTCTATACCTTATTCGATGCGGTTCTTCCTACTCTTTTATTTCTCCTACTTGCGCTTAACGTTTAAATTTGACTCCAGAGAAATTAGACTTTGACTTATATATTGAAACTCCGTTACATCCACTGTTTATAAATCTTGTTTGATTTAAATCGGCACTCTCACGTTACCTGTCAATCTTATTTCTTTGAAAATACTTTCCTTTGATGTGATTTTAGGAATCGACTGGTTAACTACTCATCATGCTAAAATTGATTGTTTTCGTAAAGTTATTAGCCTTCCTAACCAACCTGTTATGCGAATTCAAATAACCAAACCACTAAAGTCAATCATTGTCATATTAAGCCATAAGTAAAGAGCCTTAAACCTTTCGCTGGTGACTTCCAAGTCTTGGAATGCACCGAAGCCAGACTTTCCGTAAGGGAAGCTGTGAATAACGTTGGAAAGTTGATAGGTATCAATGTGATGTGTTATCCAAGTCTTGGATGAGAGTCACAGTTTTGAATGATAATTCTATTGTTAATAAATTTTTTGACGTATTCCCTGAAGACTTCATGGCCAACCCCCAGAGCGTGAAATCGAATTTTGTATTTACCACAGTACAAAACCCATTTCTAAAACCCTCAAATATTTCTTCACCCAAAACTAATGTAACTCGCACCGAAGACGTTGTCTCGAGCTGTTGAAGATTACGACTATACCATTCAATATCATTGTGGAAGAGCGAACGTGATAGCTGACGAGTTAAGTAGAAGATCGTATGCGGTTACGATTGTGACGTTGTTAACACAAAGACCCATTTCATACGACTTACAAAAGATGGAGATAGAGTTAAAGGCTCCAAGAACCTACGTGAAGATAGTGAATATACGATTAAAACCGACTTTAATCGATAAAGTTAAATCCGCTTAAGCTACAGAGTCAGAGCTGATGAATGTGAAGAAGAAGGTGCAAAAAGGCATTATTTTAGAAGCAAGAATCGACGAAGAGAGGAAATCTCAACCCTCGATTTTATTGGTCTATTTGAAATCCTCAATTGAGTATGAATTGTGCCCTATAGACTCACTTTACCGCCAAGTATGTCGCGTGTGCATAACGTTTTTTACGTATCAATTTTACGTAAATATGTGGACAAACCCAACTACATTATTGAATTAGAACTAGACGAGATAGCAGAAGATTTAACGTATGAGGAGATACCTGTTAAAATCTTAGATAAGAAGGATCATATTCTACGCTCAAAGGTTATACCTCAAGAGTTAGAATCTGACGAGGTATCCTCACCTCTTCGACATACCAAGTATGTACGTCAATTTTGAAGACAAAATTTCATAAGAAGGGGAGGTTGTAAGACCCCAAATTTTATGAATAAAGATTAATTTTCTCGATATATTTTTTTTAGTATTAATGTGTGGATTTGATATAATGTTATAGTTGTGGGTAGTATTTATAAATTTTACAAAGTATGCAAGTTGTTATAAAATATTAGATTGGTCGTGGAATATTCGTTTTATCAGAGAATATTCGTACAATGGCGCAATCATTCATGGATCCCACAACAGAATTACTGTCGGAGTTAGAAAAAGATAGAAATATCTTTTATAAAATAACGATGAAAGTTTTACCGTTAAACTGTTGAACTACTCAGTAATAAAAGTACAGTAATACGCGTGGTTGCATAGCAGCACACG
Organism: Panax quinquefolius; assembly: GCA_020205615.1. Lineage (NCBI taxonomy): Eukaryota > Viridiplantae > Streptophyta > Magnoliopsida > Apiales > Araliaceae > Panax > Panax quinquefolius. Next base: position 50,722,046 of record CM035156.1, read on the forward strand.
ATATTGATTATTGATGCTTACGTAAGAAGTCACTCAGTTATACTCAATTATTGCTACGGTAATTGCTGCATAATATCTCTCATATTATTGATTCAATTATTGTCATAGTATCATCTGCATAATATTTATATTTTTAAATCAATTATTGAGACGACAAAGTTATTCATATTATTATTTGCAATATTGGTGATGTCTAGAAAATTTTGTCAAGGAAAGGGGTTTGGTCACCTAATTACGCGTGAATAGGGAGAAATCCTTATCAAAAAGCCCCATCTTTCCTGGGAATAATCTAGTTGTTAAATATTGTGAGTTATAATATTAATGATGAATAAGTTCGTGTTGATTAAAGATGAAATTGATAGTTTCATTGTGTTGGAATTATTAGTGTGTTTGGAAATCGACATTTATTTCAATAATAATTGATTTCTGGAGGTTATATTGACCAATCGGGTAATTAATCGGATAAATAAGCAATTAATTTCTATTAATTCATATGCACGAACTATATTTTCCTATAAATAAGCAATTAATTTCTATTAAATAAGCAATTAATTTCTAATAATTAATTTCTATTATCGAAACTATATTTTTCTATAAATAGAAGCTCATTCTTCTTTTATTCTCACCAATTCACTAAGACTAGTAAGAGAAATTATAGAGAGAGAATAGAGAGAAGAAGAAGAAGAGAAGTCTCACATTCACTATTCCAAAGATTCATCTAGTCTTCTTCTGAGGTAAGGGGTATTATTTCTTTCGTATTCGTAAGTGATATTATTTTTGTTCAGTATTCGTATGAAATAATATTTTCTTCTATACTCTGTAGTATGTAAGTAATATTATTTCGTTTCGTATCCCTAGTTCGACACTCATTTTGTTGAAGTATTGCTTCTATATTCCATGAAATTAGTAGAATATCCTTGATATTTGCGCTTCATCCAGTACTTTTCATGAAAATATTATTCTGAGCATTCTTGATAATTATTGATCTTTTTATGCTAAAATACTATTCACAAGTTACTATTAACCTAGTTACTATTTACCTAAATAATATTCACTCGTGTATTTGTGGCACTTTTCATGCCGGGGTACTATTCATGAGTTACTATTCATCCAGTTACTATTCACTCAAATATTATTCAGTCGGGTATTTGGGGCACTTTTAATGCTAGAGTACTATTCACGAGGTACTATTCCCGAAGTACTATTCATAGGGTACTATTCACGGGGTACTATTCACCCTAAAAATATATTTCTTTTCTGTCCAAATTATTTTTGATACATGAATATTATTTTTGAATTTTACTCCACAAAGTAGTATCATGTTGACAATTTGGATATTTTTAAACTCTGGATAAATTTAAAGTCTTTAATATTTATCCTTGATTTTGTTTGATTAATGCTTATATCATTGTCATCATTCTCATGCTTATATTGTGATGAAAGTCATCTTTGGCTTACGTGCATAGATGGACTATTGATTGGTATATGATTATGACCAGGGATCATTCGGTATAATCATGACCCATAATGTTACAAATGATGTGGTAAAAGTCCTTATTGGCCCGTAGTGCATTGATGGACAGTTGTTGGTATGATTATGACCAGGGATTATTCGATATAATCATGACAATTGATGATTACATGAATATCCTGGCCCGTAGTGCAGGGATGATTCGATGATGTGGTTTATTTATTAATCTGAGTCTCAGCGATAAAGTGGATGAAAATTTTTTAAATCATAAAGATAGTAGATATCATGCTCTACTTGACTCTTTTAATGGATTGCTTGTTCCACTGCAGTTAAACTTGATGTTTATTGTATTTTATAAGTTTAACACTGTTGAAGGCTAATGATAATTTATTCTGCATTATTTTAGTCATAATATTTCTTACCGGGCTAGTTGAGCTCGCCCTTTTGCTTTCATTGTTCTCCTCAGGAAATGAGAACGTAGTCGGGACTAGTCGGGGAATGGAGTGACGGTCCAAGATGGTATTTGATTTATGTACCATGTATCTGGTGACCCAAGATGGGTGATGTATACCTATTTTGGGGGCGTTACACCTGAACTTTTTACTACTTTAATTTGCATTCATTCATTTTTGTTTTGGTCTTATTATATTGGGAATTTCTATATTTTTCTTTGGTTGTGTCTTGGGTGCCTAGAAATGACCATATATGCATGTCGTCGTGCATGTGGATAGTCCATATTATAGGGGAGATTCTGGCAAAAAAAATTTGTTGGTCTGGTAACTAATGTAATGAGAACATGAAGTATTTACTAATGTTGTTTCTCAAGAGTAAATAAAATAAAATAAACAAAATAAGAGACTTTCTTTTAATAGTAGTTACGAACATTTATAATACTAACCTTTTTAGAGACAAAAGAGAGATAATACAATTGGACAACCAATAAGTCTACAATTGTCACTTGTGCTTTGAATTTGCTAATTCTATGAACCCTAAAGATGAGTAATAAAGACCCGTTCTTTCTTTGTCTATCAATTAGGTTTCCAACTAATTTGGACCTTCCCTATATATGATTATTGATCCCAATCGTTTTCTCTTCTTTTCTTTCTTTTCTTTCGGTTTTGACTTGTTTTGTGCTAAGTTCGAGTTGCACAACATGAATAAATCTTACCGTGATAATGAATCTTAGCATATTAAGAGACATCTAGTTAGTCAAATCGCTAACCCCTAAACTCGACTCGATTCATGAGTCAACTCATCCAAGTCGAGCGAGTTTAACATCTATGGTTACTTGTTAGAATCATTGATCCATATGAATGAGAGAGTCATATAGTCTATTCATATGTATAACCCTAAACTCAGCTTGATTCGTGAGTCAACTCATCCAGAAGTAAGCGAGTTGAACATCTATGGTTACATACTTACATGTTACCCATAATTATAAGAAAGAGGCTAAGTCATATGCTTACAATTATGCTCAAGTCATATTCTTACAAGTATGCTAAAGTCATATGCTTACAAGTATGCTTAAATGTTAATCAGATTCTAACAAGTATCACTACAAGAAAAATCTCTATCTGCGAACAAAGATTTCAGCGACCGCCCTATACGGTCGTTGATAGTAGTAATAACGACTTCCATCTGCGACCGGTATTGATTCTAGTCACTAATTTATATCAGCGACGGCATGGGGTCGCTGAGCGGCCGCTGACATGAAATTCCCTCCCAAAAATTGGTGCGAAACATTGGCGCGAATGTCTTGTGTGACCAATCTCTATCAGCGACCGCATGCAGTCGCTGATGACGGTCGCTGATCCTCTTAAACGTAATCAGACTCAAGCATTCGCTTGACCAGCAGAAGAAAAGAAAAAGAGGGAGAACAGAAGAGGGAGAAAAGGGAGAAGGGGGAGAAGAGAAGAGGGAGGGAGAAATTGTTCACCACCGCCGCCCGTCTTGATAACTCAGGTAGCACACTAGTAATTGTTAAGTGTTTATGCAAGAGATTTCGTCAATTGGGTTTTGCAAAAGTAAAACGGACAACTACTGAGTTTTGATTTTCAATTAGGTTTTGATTTTCAATTGGGTTTCAAGAGCTTGCAATCAAGAGAGCTACTAATTTTCTACAGGTAATCACTACCCCTTAACTGCTAAATTCATCACCAAAGTTTCTAATCATTTATGGCTGAGATAATTTGTTGGTAATCTTTTTAGGGTTTGTGCAATTTGTTGAACTACTAAATTAGTGTCTTTTCATTGCATTGTCTTACTAGGATTTTAGCTTCTTACTTTAGAGTGTTGTCCGAGGAGAGAAAAGGGAGTGAATTCGCAGAATCAGATATGTGGAAAGACAATATATTTTTAAATTGTTAAGTGGCATTGTAAGTATGACATATTTATGTTTCACCATGTCATTAGATTCTGCAGTAAACAGTACATGTGTTTCAAGCTTTTCTATTAATTTATGTGCTCTCTAGATGGGTGTCTTAATCAAATTACAAAATAGTATACGCAACATAAAAATGGAAGAAGAACCTTCCCACTGTGATAAGGCCCTTCTACTTTATATTTTGAATTCCAGAGAGGAACTCTAAGGATCCTAGCACATCAAAGTGGCAACATTTCCTCTTTGTTTCCCTTTTATTGTCTTTAAGCATGTTGGTTAGTAACTTAGTATGAGATGTTCTTCAAAATACGGTGTTTGTGAAAATGAAGTAGCACACCGTTTAAGTCCAATAATAGGATGATCACCTTTCTCAAAATAAAACGACCTGTCGTGTGAATTTTCGTAAAAAATTACTTCATGCACCTGTCTTCATGAAGAATGGCACATACACTAGTACCTAGAGGTCCAAATTGATACCAACAATAACAGGAAGGTATATGTTGACCCGTAGGCTGTATACTTTTTTGGGCTAATACTAAACCTAGAGTGGGCAATAATCTGGAATCACGTGCTATTTGTAATTTAAGCAGAAAACTTCTTTATCTGGCTGCAGTGCATCAAATACATCAGGATGCAAGAGCATAGCCAATATATTTCATTAAGGAGGGAAAGATTTTAAGAAATCTTTTGTCAGATTGGACAACATAAAAGACAAAATTGTCCTTTTTTATTTCCCTATAGGAGGATAAGTCTAATAATTATTTCAAAGTTCTTTTTCCTTTCCAAATGCACAAGGGGAAAAGCCAAAAAATTCAAAAACAAAGCCAAAAAGAAACTGCATGAATTCTTTTAATATAACACCTGCATCCTTAATTCTTATCACAAACCAAATTCCAACATACAAGGAAAAGTTAAAGGTTAAAATTTTTAAAAAAAAACATACATGTGAAAACACAAAATCTGTGTGTTTCATATAGCTAACATTTAGGCTAAAGCTTACCTCACCATATTACAAAAATATGAGTAGAAACTTTGACAATAATTCCAAGATATATCAATAGACGAATAATGGTGTGAGTGGGACAATACCACGAGATCTAAGTAAACGATTAGTCAATTACTAGTATTCAACTAGAAAGAGAAAAGTAAAGCAGGCCTATATCGAGATGAGGGTGATGGATTGATAAGGAAATGTTATGAACAGTAATTGAGCATGCATACATACATAGACATACTAAGAATTTACATTATTCTCCCAACAGATCTACATGAAATTATTGGAATTTGGAAAGATCAAACCTTTCTGAACATACTAAGAGTGTATCAATTGTCGAGTATACTCCAGGTATTAGAGGTTGTTGGAGTGGTTTATTGTGGGGATAGATAGACATACGAGGAGCGTAATCTATTTTGTACCAATATAAGAGCATACAAGCTGTTAGTTGGATTAACATTGTATCTTACATATATAAGGTTGTGATATATCTCATCCATTCTAAATCGCCAAATACATAAAACAACTTAATTATACAACTGTCGTGTAAAGTATGACAAAACATAAGCTGAGAGTTTCAACACGAATATTGTCTTCTAAACAATATCCAAACTCAAATTCAATATTATTACAATTATTATCACACTATTTCACAGAATAGTGAGGACTACTAATGCACCACTTCGGACCATTACTCCGTTCCCCGATTAGTCCCGACTATGTTCTCATTTCCTGAAGAGAACAATAAAATCAAAGGTGAGCTCAACTAGCCCAGTAAGAAATATTGTGACTAAGATAATGCAGAATAAATTATCGTTAGCCTTCAATAGTATTAAACTGATAAAATACAATAAACATCAAGTTTAACTGCAGCGGAATAAGCAATCCATTATAAGAGTCAAGTAGAAGAGGATATCTACTATCTTCTATGATTTAAAAAATTTATCATCTATTTTATCGCTGAGACTCAGCTTAATAAATAATTCACATCATCGAATCGTCCCTGCACTACGGCCAAGAATATTCATTAGTATCACGACCACGAATTATCCATGCACTACAGGCCAAAGATATTCATGTTTTCATCAATGGTCATGATCATGCCAACAACTGTCCACCAATGCATTACGGGCCAATGAGGACTTTTACCACATCATTTTTAACATTACGGTTATGATTATACCGAATAATCCCTGGTCATAATCATACCAAGTCCATCTATGGACTACGAAACACAAATGACTTTCATCATAATATAAGCATGAGGATGATGACAATGATATAAGAACTCAATTAAAAGAAAGCAAATGATAAAATTTTAAAGATCTATAAATTAATTTATCCAGAATTCAATAATATCCAAATTATAACATGATACTATTTTGTCAAGTAAAATTCAAAAATAATATTGTATCAAAAATGATTTGGATCGAAAAGAAATCAATTTTTGTCATAAATAGTACCCCGGGTGAATAGTACCCGAGTGAATAGTACCTCGTGAATAGTACTTCAGGAATAGTAACCCCGTGAATAGTACTCAGACATGAATAAGTTAAAAATTATCAAGAATGCTCAGAACAATATTTCCATAAAAAAATACTGGATGAAGCACAAATATCAAAGATATTTTACTAATTTCATGGAGTATAGAAGCCAAAACTTTAACAAAATGAGTGTAGAATTCAAAATCTGAAACGAAATAATATTACTTACATAACTATAGAGTATGGAAGAAAATATTATTTCTTACGAGTATTAAACAAAAATAACATCACTTATGTGACGCCCCCAAAATAGGTATACAACACCCATTCTGAGTCGCTAAATACATGGTACAGAAAGCAAACTACAACTTCAATAATACAATTATCGTGAAAAATACGACAACACATACTGTGAGTTTAAATACAAATATTGTCTTCTAGACAATATCCACACTCAAATAAGTCCTCATTACAATTATTCATACACTATTTTATAAAAATAGTGAGGACTGCTAAAACATCTCTCTAGAACCATCACTCCATACCCCGACTAGATCCTGCTATGTTCTCACCTTCTGAGAAGAAAAATAAAACAAAACGGAAAAGGGTGAGCTCAACTAGCCCAGTAAAGAATATTATGACTAAGATAATATACAACAAATTATCATTAGTCTTCAATAGGGAAAAATCTGATAGAATATAATAGACAACAAGTTTTAGATCAACAAATACAAATAAAACAAAGAAACCATTAGTAGAGTCAATGTAGAGAATGAGTTCTACTATCTTCCAAGATTTAAAAGTCCATCATCAATATTTTATTCCCCAACAACAATCAATATACATCTTTAATCAAATATTCATCTTTTTGCTACCAGGGCAAAGATATTCATTTTAGATCACCAAATGATCATGTTCATCTCAACACTGCTCATCTTTGCACTACAGCCAAAGATATTCATCGATTAATCATTCATCTTTTACTACAGAGCCAAAGATATTCAAGAACATCATCATTGAAGACCGAGGATGATGAAAAATATTTAAAAGAAAATGAATCCAAAGGAGATGAAGGGCCTAATATTAGGGATTCAGATTACAGCTTTATCCAAGATCAATAATACTCCATAATAACAAATTTTTGAAGCGAATTCAAAAATAAAGATCAAAACATGGATACAATCAAAGATAGTAACCATAATAGACATCTTGGACAAAAGGAAAAATTTCATTTTTCTATGAATAAAGTGTCATATATACATGAATAATGTAGGTCGTATCGTGAATAGTAACCCCGACACAAAAAGTTCTAAATTTGATTAAAAAGTTTAAACCAATATTTTGGCGTAATGATATTGAAGAAAAAATATCATTTAAGAAGAAAATAAATCCCTTACCTCAAAATAACGGTACTTCTGATCGGAATATCGGATAGAAAGCCGAAGGAAACTTGTACTGAACAAGAACTCTCAAAGTATCAAAATACTCATAAAAATACACTCGATAATCTAGAGAGAAAGAAAACTTATTTTTGGTGTGATTTTCAATTCTAACCTAAGCGTCTATTTATAGGAAAATGCTAGAACGCCATAGGAGACTAAAATAATAAAATATTATTTTATTTATTCTTCATTATACGCATGCTAGCCATCAAAGACCAGCATGCCACTCTTGAAAAATCCCAGCAGTCCTCATGCTTTAAATCACAAAAGTGGGTCCCACCCAATTTTAATAAAAATTATTTTATTTTCTGAAACTTCAACAATTCATAGAAAATAGCCCGTTTATCAGAAAAATACGAATTTTATATCCATTCCACACGAAATCGAATTCTCTACAACTTTGTAGCTTTGGGTTTTTCCAAATTCCAAACAAAAAATATCTGAAATCCACAAACGGATGATTTTTAATACCTCCATTTCGACAAAATACTGATAAAATATCTCAGCATTAATTCCTTCATTTATAACCACATAAATAAATCCATCATTTATATCCACATCAAATAAATATTTCCTTATCATATAAATCAATAATTAATTATTCATAAATAATATTATAGAATCACAATTATGATGACCAGGCGGGTTCGTGAAAGAGGGGCTTTCAATAAGGATTTCTCCTCATCGACGCCGCATTAGGTGACCAAACCTCTCATTGATGAACTTTCTAGACATTGCCAATAATGATATCTAATAATATTATCCAAATAATATGAATTATTGATCTGATAATGGGAAATATTGTGCAGTGACAATTATTGAAACAACAATAATATAAAATAACAACGCAACAATTATTGAATCAATAAAATAAAATATTGAATAAAGAATTACGTAATAATTATTGAGTAGTGCCTTCTTATGTAAGAATCAATAATTCAACAATATTGTGCAATAACGTGTCTAACACATGCGAACCACACGACATCGTAATTTAACCATCGTTATTCCAACAAATAAGTTAAAGGTAACAATTACGCCGTTATTTATAAAAACTCATACTTTGTCATTTTCCTTCATCCAACCATTTTCCGTTATGGGGCCCACAAATGGCTACGCCGTCGTATGAATATTCCCCGATAACAAGAATATTCCACGACCAAACAAATATTCCCCGACAACAATGAATATTTTATAACCACTTGTTTATTTTGTAAAATTTTCACATTTCACCCATAACCAAAGCATTATATCAAATTAACACCTTATTAATTTAGAATAATGAATAGAGGAAAATTTTGATTTTATTTATAATAAGATGGGGTCTTACAACCTCCCCTTCTTATAAAATTTCGTCCTCGAAATTGACGTACGTACTTGGTGTTTCGAACAAGTGAGGGTACCTCGCTTTCATTTCTGATTCCAACTCCCAGGTCATTTCCTCAATAGCATGGTTCCTCCATAAAACTTTAACTTGTGGTATAATCTTGGTGCGTAGGACATGCTCTTTCCTATCCAAGATCTTAACAGGTACCTCCTCGTACGTTAAATCTTCGGTTATCTCATCTGGTTCCAACTCAATAATGTGGTTTGGGTCTTTCATATATTTACGAAGCATGGATATGTGAAAAATATTATGAATACGAGACATGTTTGGAGGTAATGCGAATCTATAGGCCACATTTCCTATTCGGTCAAGAATCTCAAATGGACCAAAAAATCTTGGATTGAGCTTTCCTCTCTTTCCAAATCTTATAACTCCCTTCCATGGAGCAACACATAACAATACATGATCCCCAATATTAAATTCCATGTCCTTTCGATGAAGATCATCATAACTCTTTTGTCGATCCTGTGAGGTTAGAATACGTTGTCGAATCATTTGAATTTTTTCTGTAGTCATGCGTACCAACTCTGGTCCCAACAAATTTGCTTCACCCACCTCCTCCCAGCATACTGAAGAATGACACTTTCGTCCATACAACGCCTCAAATGGAGCCATGCCTATACTTGCTTGATAACTGTTGTTGTAGGAGAATTCCACCAATGGTAAATACTTATCCCAGCTCCCTTTGAAGTCTAGAACACAGAGTCTTAATAGATATTCAAGAGTTTGAATAGTCCTCTCTGATTGTCCGTCAGTTTGAGGATGGTATGCCGAACTGAATCGTAAGTTCGTGCCCATAGCTTTCTGCAAGCTAACCCAAAATCATGAAGTGAATCTTGGGTCACGATCCGAAACTATGGATACTGGCATGCCATGCAATCTCACAATCTCATTCACGTACATACGAGTAAGACGTTCAAGGGAATAAGTCTCATGTATCGGCAAGAAATGAGCAGACTTGGTTAATCTATCAACAATGACCCAAATCGCATCTATACCTTGAGAAACTTTGGGAAGACCAGTAACAAAATCTATGGTAATGTGTTCCCACTTCCATTTCGGAATCTCAAGTAGTTGCAATGGACCCTTTGGAACTTGATGTCTCACCTTTACACGCCGACAAAGTTAAACACCTCGAGATAAACTCCGCGATCTCTCTCTTCATATTGTTCCACCAAAATGTATGTCGAAGATCATGATACATTTTTGTACTCCCAGGATGGATTGCAAATGGGGTGTTGTGTGCCTCCATCATGATTATATGCTTCAAGTCAGGATCGTTAGGAACATAAAGTCTAGAGTTGACTCGAAGTATTCCTTCTTCATCGATTCTTGCTTCTAGAATAGCACCTTCTTGCACTTTCTTCTTCATACGCATCAGCCCCAGGTCTATAGCTTGAGCAGCTTTAACTTTATCGATCAAAGTTGGTTCTACTCGTATATTCGCCATCATCACGTGGTTCCCTGGAGTCTTTAATTCTACCTCCATCCTTTGCAAGTCATACAAAATGGGCCTTTGCGTTGACAATATCGCACTCGTACTCGCATATGATCTTCTACTCAATGCGGCAGCTACTACGTTTACTTTTCCAAGATGATATTGAATAGTCTGATCGTAATTTTTCAACAGCTCAAGCCAACAACGTTGCCGCATGTTGAGTTCTTTTTGGGTGAAGAAATATTTGGGGCTTTTATGGTCCGTATAAATCTCCACTTTCTCCCCATACAAGTAGTGTCTCCAGATTTTCAACACAAAAACAACTGATGCCAAGTCCAAATCATGAGTAGGATAATTCCTCTAATATTCTTTGATTTTTCGCGAGGCATAGGCTATGACTTTTCCATGTTGCATGAGAACACATCCTAACCCTTTACCTGAAGCATCGTTGGATATAACAAATCCATCCGAACCAGATGGTATTGCGGATCAAAGTCTTAGAAATGAGTCTCCTTTTGAGCTCTTGAAACTCTTCTCGCATTCCTCGCTTCTATACTGAATTTTGTATCTTTTCGAGTCACCGAGTTAATCTGAGATGGTGTGACGCCCCAAAATAGGTCCAATCCATCCAACCTATTACGAGTCACCAAATACATGGTACGTAAAAAACAACTACAACTTTATTACTACAATTGTCGTGCAAAATACAACAACACATATATCTTTGTGAGTTTTAATACCAACTATGACTCATGTCCCAACTATGGACAAAGACTCTCACAAGGATACCTTACATAAAGGTACAATCTAGAACCTGCTTTAGAAATTAAAATCTTTGGGAAGTGCTCAAGAGAAACCTTCGTACATGGAGGCTACGAATCTAAGTTATGGTAGATATCATATGTCCGTAGAATTATCCTTGGTTGATCCAATAGACCCCAAAGAAAAACGAGAAGATTACTATCATGTTCCTTCCAATGGTGAGTCTTCTCTTGACATATAACTATCTCCACCGTCTGCGATTGAACATTATGTTTTAACCCAACTCCAAGATCATATAGGTAGTGCTCGTAGATATACTCAGCAAGTGGATGTGCACAACCCTTTCTTATGATAACACGAGATTATATGTCATTAGACATCTTGTATGATAGTGGCAAAACACCCTTCCAAAGTTGGGTTCGCCTCACCCTATTCGGTTCACCAAAATTAAATATTAAATGACGTATACAATACGACACACTTATTAAAAGTTCTCAATAAAATTATTTCCATACTATTTAGGGAGAACCTCAACAAATTTATGTACCACCATTCTATTTCTCTCATTACTCCACTTCGACAAATACCACACTCTTATTACATGAAAGGAATTATGAAGCAAAAGGGTGAGCACAACTAGCCTAGTAAAGGATATCATGACTAAAGATAATTAAATTATCAATAGCCTTCGTCAGTAATAAATCAGAGATTTAGAACATATGGTAGATAATAAAACTTTTCAACCATAGTTGCAGCAGAACGAACAATCCATTAGAAGAGTCAAATAGACCATAAAGTCTATTATCTTCTCCATGTTAAAATTCCACCAACAATGCTTTAACCATGTAACATTAATCAACAGATCCTGTTCACAGTCTTGTGAATAACTCATAATCATAATTGTAGTTCTAATTTTCTCTTCTCATCCAAAACGAAGATATTTTTCATCACATGTCTTTACCTGAAACATCAAAGATCATGGTTATACCAAATCCCAAATCCTATTCATAATCATACTAATAAGTTCATCTTTGCACTACGGGCCAAAGATATTCATTAGTAGTTCATCTTTGCACTACATGCCAAAGATATTCAATAACAGGTCATCTTTGCACTACAGGCCAAAGATATTTAACAACAAGTCATCTTTGCACTACGGGCCAAAGATATTCATCAATAATTCATCTTTGCACTGCAGGCCAAAGATATTAATATCTCAAAGAAACATACAATCATTTCAGAATTTATATTAACCATAATTATAATCATGTTGATCAATTCACCTTTGCACTTAAGCTAAAAATATTCAATTGTAAATTCAATGGTCATGATCATATCAGTCAATGATTCAACTTTGCACTACTGGCCAAAGAGAACCCATAGTCACGATCATACCAATAATCTACCCATCTTTACACTTAAGTCAAAGAGAAATTTCTTCACTAGGATTATAAAAATGTTATACATGATAATAAAAACAATACGATCAACAATTGCATTTAATTTCAAGAGTAAGATTCATAAATCAATAATTTCATAACACCTTAATCCAAATATTATAAATCACTTAATAATCTCACACTCTAATATTATTAATACTACCATAATATTTTAATCATTTCTTAAACTTATAAATAATTTATTTTAATTGTTTACACTTTACTAATTAATGCATTTAATCATACTAAAATGCCAAACTCATAAGATTTCATCACCAATAACCAACAACCTTATCAAAAGTCTGCATATACCTTATAAAGGATTCTCAAGCCATAAAATCTTATTTTCCAATTTTGTTACTTCACATAACATATTTAATTCATTTACTCATAAGTAGTCTATTTTCATGAAAAATACCAAATCAGTTCCAAAAATATTTCTTTTTTGGGATTTAGCATAACATAGTCCCATATTGAACATATATTTTTCTCGGAATTTTTAAAATTCATTTACTATTTTTCACATGGCCAAAACTGCCGAATATTTAGAAATTTATCATAAATTGTATGTTTGTCCAAAAATTCCGGAATTTATAGAGTATACTGATATTATATAGATGTACTCCCAATAAAAATTTCATCAATTTTGAAGTTAACCACAAGGAGTTATAAGGGTCTACTTTTAAAATAGTCTTTTCTCATAAAATCCATAACTCATAATCTATACATAAAAAAATCACCATTTTTGGACACAATCAATAAAACTCATCAAATTATCATTTCAAAATTTTCCAGAATTTTTGAAGGTCGGAAAAATTACGAAACATGAAAAACATAACAACCCTTAAAATCCCTTACCTCAAAAGAGCGTGATTTCCGACCCGTAATGGAAAGTCAAGGAACCTTGCAGACCGAATAAAGAACTCTCAAAGTATCTAAATACTCACAAAATATGCTTGATAATATAGAGAGAGAAAGAGAGAAAACTTATGTTTCTGGTGTGATTTTCAATTCTAACTTAGCCCTCTATTTATAGGAAAATGTTAGCCCGCCGAAGCAGACTTGACCTGCTACCTGATGGCTTTACCTACTACTATTGCCACCCACCACATTTGAAATAAAATTCAGCACATTTCTTCACCAACCACAAGTGGGGCCCACTCAATTATAGAATTTTCCACCAAGATCATTTATAAACCTAATTTTCGAATCAGTCACCTCTTAAAATTCATAACAAATCATTCATTCATTTTTAACGGTTCAAAATTTGTGGATATATACTCAACTCATATATGTATAACATTTCCAAAAATCACAACAATCTAACGGTCGGATTAAAATTATAACTCACGCAATAGAGCTTTAAGAACACCGATTTGATCTTTTAATACCTCCAATCTGACAAAATACTGATAAAACACCTCAACATTAAGCCCTTCATTTATAACCACATAAATAAATCCATCATTTATATCCGCATCAAATAAATATTTCCTTATCAATAATTAATTATTCACAAATAATATTACAGAATCACAATAATGATAACCAGGCAGTTCCCAGGAAAGAGGGGGCTTTTTAATAAGAATTTCTCCTTACTAGCGCGTAATTAGATAACCAAACCTCTCCTTGACAGAACTTTATAGACATTGTCAATAATGTTCTCTAATAATATTATTCAAATAATATGAATTATTGATCTAATAATGGGAAATACTTTGCAGTGACAATTATTGAAACAACAATAATATAAAATATCAACGGAACAATTATTGAATCAATAAAATAGAATATTGAAAAGTAATTACTGTAACAATTATTGAGTAGTGCATTCTTATGTAAGAATCAATAATTCAAAAATACTGTGCAATACCGTGTGCTACTGTGCAACCACGCATATTACTGTATTTTAACCACCGGGTATTCCAACAAAGTGTTAATCAGTGAATTACTACACCGCTTTTATATAAAACTCAAACTTGTCATTTTCTTCATCCGATGCTTATTTTGTTATATGGGCCCATTAAATGATCAAGGCTGTCGTATTTAATATTCCCCGACAACAAGAATATTCCACGACCAAACGAATATTCCCCGATAACAATAAATATTTTATAACCACTTGCTTATTTTGAAAAAAAAATTCATATGTCACCCTTTACTTTAATTTCTATCAATTTAACCATTTACTAAATAGGAAAATTTAATACTTTTATTTCATAAAATTTGGGGTCTTACAGTAGCGATTCAAGAAAATCCTTCCATGAATCTTCGATAATAACCAGTTAAGCCCAGAAAGCTACGCACCTCGTTCATCGACTTCGGTTGCTCCCAACTTTGTATTGGTTCAATCTTCACCGGGTCAACAGTTACTCCATGTTTTGACACCACATGCCCAAAGAATGCTACTTCCTCAAGCCAGAACTCACATTTCTTCAGCTTGGCATAAAGCTTATTTCCACGAAGCCTTTCAAGTATCAGCTTCAAATGGTGCTCATGATCTTCACGGCTTTTGGAATAGATGAGGATGTCATCAATAAAGACAACAACGAACTGATCCAAGAATTCCTTGAATATACAGTTCATCATATCCATGAAAGCAATAGGAGCATTAGTCAATCCAAAAGACATGACTAAGAATTCATAATGCCCGTCATCGGGAGTTCGAAGGCGCTTTGGAATATCCTCAGTTTTAATCTTCAGCTGATGATATCCAGAACGAAGATCGATCTTTGAAAAGAATTGTGCTCCTTGTAACTGGTCAAACAGGTCATCAATGCGAGGTAGCGGATACCTATTCTTGATGGTGACATGGTTTAATTCTCGGTAGTTAATACAAAGTCGCATACTCCCGTCTTTCTTCTTTATGAATAAAACAGGAGCACCCCAAGGAGATGTACTAGGACGAATGAAACCAATGTCTAATAACTCCTGTAGTTGGACTTTTAACTCCTGAAGTTCAATAGGAGCCATTCGATATGGGGTTTTATAAATGGGCTTTGTACCCGGTTCAAGGTCAATAAAGAATTCAACATCACGTTCTGGGGGTAGACCGGGAAGTTTTTCAGGAAATACATCAGGAAATTCTCTAACCACAGAAATATTATTCAAATCTGACTTGTCTTTATTCAAATCCATAACATGGGATAAGAAAGCTTGACATCCATTTTTCAATAAACGAATAGCTTTGTGGCTTGATATGACAGTGACTGGTTTTAGTGGTTTAGTTGCTTGAATTCGCATAATAGGTTGGTTAGGAATATGAAAACTAACAACCTTACGAAAACAATCAATTTTGGCATGATGATTGGTTAACCAATCAATTCCTAAAATCACATCAAAAGCAAGTATCGTTAAAGAGATAAGATCAACAGGTAATGTGATAGTGCCAACTTGGATCAAGCAAGATTTATAAACTGTAGATGTAACAAAGGTTTCACCCAACGGAGTTTCAACAGATAAGTTAAAGTCCAATTTCTCCGGAGTCAAGTTTAAACGTTGAGCACAAGCAGGAGAGATAAAAGAATGGGTAGAACCGATATCTAGTAAGGTATAAACTTTGCAAGAATTCAAGATTAGCTTACTCGTGATCACCTCGTTTGTGTTCTTCACATTTTGGCCAGTCACGACAAACGCTATTCCAGGAACCGCTGATTTTGACTTATCCGGGATAGCTTTTGGAGTCACCATCCCCGCTGAACTTGGTTTTGTTACAGAACATTCTCGGGCTATATGACCCTCATTTCCACAGTTATAACATACCTTGGATTGTTGTGGGAAGTTTGGGCTGATATGTCCCTATTTCCCGCATTTGTAACACACGACCGGTGGTCGTTCTCCTCCCCTTGCAATAGTTGATGCTGGTGTTGCTGCTGATGTCTTCCCGTCATTGTTGAATCTCCTCTTTTTGAAATTTCTACTAGACTCACCTCTTCTATTATCATGGCCACGATTACCACCCGAGTGGTTACCGTTTTTGTCCATATTCTTCCCTCCTCGCTGGTTATCATCGCTCCGATGACTGCTGTCACCGGTACGACCCTAGTTGTGGTCCCTCGGTTGAGTATAATCATTATCTCACTCTAATAATTGAGCCCTGTTAACAACATCTGAATACAGAGAAAATTTATGAGAGATATGGTATTGACGAATCTCAGGTTTTAAACCTCTCAAAAACATCCACGTCATACGTTCCTCATTCTCTACCAAATTAGGTGCAAACCTGGATAACTCCGTAAACTTCACCTCGTACTGAGACACCGTCATGTTAGTCTATTCCAGTCTAATAAACTCTACCTCTTTCATATGAAGAATACTTTCAGGAAAGTACATGTCATTGAACAGTTTCTGAAATCTTTCCCAAGACATGTTGAAAAGTACCGGTCAATGGGGTACGCGCTTCACAGATTCCCACCATTAATCTGCCTCTCCACTGAACATAAAGGTGGCGAATGGAACCTTCTGTTCCTCCGTGCATGCTAAGACATCGAATATCTTGGTAATTTTCTTAACCCATGTTTTCGCCTTAATCGGATCGTGCTTTCCCCAGAAATTTGGTGGTCCCAACTCCTTGAATCGCTTGGTCAGTGTGATGAATCAAGCGTTGCCATCATTTTCACCCGTATTTTGTACACGAGTCTCCCTCGTCTAATTTTGCATGAACTGCAAAAAGCTCCTAAACATTCCATCATTCATCGTTTGCTCGGTAGCATTGTTTATAGGAGGAATATTGCCTTCCTGTTGCACGTTCTCCTAGTTTGTGACTAAAGGTTATTCCACAGTCTCATACACTCCATTGTTAATGTTCTCAGCAGCCATTCTTAAATACTGCCATAAAACAAGGGTTAATTAAATAAATTAACATATCACATAATATCCCTATATTATGACTAACCAACAAATAAGCTTAGATAGGACACATTAGCGAAGGATTTGCTCGTCTCTCTCCTCCTAGTTCTATTCCCCGATCTCCGCCAGAGACCATATCCCTAAGCTTTGATACCAACTGCGACACCCCCAAAATATGTATACAACACCCATTCTGAGTCGCCAAATACATGGAACAGAAAGCAAACTACAAGTTCAATAATACAATTATCGTGCAAAATACGACAACACATATTGTGAGTTTAAATACAAATATTGTCTTTTAGACAATATCCACACTCAAATAAGTCCTCATTACAATTATTCATACACTATTTTATAGAAATAGTGAGGACTGCTAAAACATCTTTCTAGAACCATCACTCCATACCCCATTAGATCCTCGCCATGTTCTCACCTCCTGAGAAGAAAAATGGAACAAAAAGGAAAAGGGTGAGCTCAACTAGCCCAGTAAAGAATATTATGACTAAGATAATATAAAACAAATTATCATTAGTCTTCAACAGGGAAAAATCTTATAGAATATAATGAGCAACAAGTTTTTAGATCAACAAATGCAAAGGAAACAATAATCCATTAGAAGAGTCACGTAGAGAATGAGTTCTACTATCTTCTAATATTTAAAAGTCCATCATCAATATTTTATCCTCAGTAACAACAATCAATATACATCTTTAATCAAATATTCATCTTTGCACTACAGCCAAAGATATTCATTTAGATCACCAAATGGTCATGTTCATCTCAACACTGCTCATCTTTGACTCTACGGGCAAAAGATATTCATCGGTTAATCATTCATCTTTGCACTACAGGCCAAAGATATTCAGTAACATCATCATTTAAGACTGAGAATGATGAAAAGTATTTTAAAGTAAACGAATCCAGTGAGACAGAAGGACGAATATTAGGGATTCGTATTACAGTTTATCCAAGATCAATAATACTCCATAATAACAAATTTTGAAGCAGAATTCAAAAATAAAGATCAAAATATGGATACAATCAAAGAGAGTAACCATAATAGACATCTTGGATAAAAAGAAAAAATTTCATTTTTCGATGAATAGTGTCGTATTCGTGAATAGTGTCGTATATGTGAATAGTGCCGTATACGTGAATAGTAACTCTGACATAAAAAGTTCTAAATTTGATTAAAAAGTTCAAACTAATATTTTGGCATAACGATATTGAAGAAAATAATATCATTTAAGAAGAAAATAACATCCCTCACCTCAAAATAACGGTACTTCTGATCTGAATATTGGATAGAAAGCCGAAGGAAACTTATACCAAACAGCAACTCTCAAAGTATCAAAATACTCATAAAAATACGCTCGATAATCTAGAGAGAAAGAAAACTTGTTTTTGGTGTGATTTTCAATTCTAACATAAGCGTCTATTTATAGGAAAATGTTAGAACGCCATAGGAGACAAAAATAATAAAATATTATTTTATTTATTCTTTATTCTACGCATGCTAGCCATCAAAGACCAAAGATGCCACTCTTGAAAAATCCCAAAGACCCTCATGCTTTTTAAATCACAAAAGTGGGTCCCACCCAATTTTAATAAAATTATTTTATTTTTCAAACTTCATAATTCATAGAAAATAGCCCGTTTATCGTAAAAATACTGAATTTTATGTCCATTCCACACGAAATCGAATTCTCTACAACTTTGTAGCTTTGAGTTTTTCCAAATTCCAAACAAAAAATATCCGAAATCCACAAACGGATGATTTTTAATACCTCCATTCCGACAAAATACTGATAAAATACCTCAGCATTAATTCCTTCATTTATAATCACATAAATAAATCCATCATTTATATCCACATCTAATAAATATTTCCTTATCATATAAATCAATAATTAATTATTCACAAATAATATTATAGAATCACAATTATGATAACCGTGTAGTTCGAGAAAGAGGGGCTTTCTAATAAGGATTTCTCCTTCTTGGCGCCGCATTAGGTGACCAAACCTCTCCTTGATGTAACTTTCTAGACATTGCCAATAATGCTATCTAATAATATTATTCAAATAATATGAATTATTGATCTGATAATGGGAAATATTGTGCAGTGACAATTATTGAAACAACAATAATATAAAATAACAACGCATCAATTATTGAATCAATAAAATAAAATATTGAACAGTAACTACTGTAACAATTATTGAGTAGTGCCTTCTTATGTACAAATCAATAATTCAACAACATTTGTCTGGTGCAATCTTTTATGCGACCACGTGTATTACTATAATTTAAACACCAGGTATTCCAACAGTGTTAACGGTAACAATTACGCCGTTATTTATAAAAACTCATACTTTGTCGTTTTCCTTCATCCAACCGTTTTCCGTTATGGGGCCCACAAATGGCTGCGCCATCGTACGAATATTCTCCTACAACAAGAATATTCAACGACCAAATGAATATTCCCCGACAACAATGAATATTTTATAACCACTTGCTTATTTTGTAAAATTTTCACATTTCACCCATAACCAAAGCATTATATCAAATTAACACCTTATTAATTTAGAATAATGAATAGAGGAAAAATTCAATTTTATTTATAATAAGATGGGGTTTTACACCTTACCTTAAAAAGGAGAGTATTCCAACTGGTATAGCGTGGATATTCTTGAAGAAAACTTGAACTGTTTTCTACGCTCAAAGCTTCTTTAAACTCTAAAGAAATACGCTCAATATTATTGAAGAAGAATTCTCTAATTCTGGTATGATTTTCAAATCTAACTAAGCATCCTATTTATAGGAGAATGAAATGATACTACTTAGAAACGGACTACACAGTAGAAATTCGAAAGATTCACGGGCGTAAAATAAAAATTTGTCTGATTTTTAAATTGGTTACTATGCACTTACTATACAGACACTATACAAACACTATGCATAATAAAATATAATATATCCAATATTTCATATAAAACAAAACTTGTTATAATATATATATATATATATATACACACACACACACACACACACATAATAACAAAAAAAACTCCCTCCCATGATTGCTTTAGTTTCCCCCCCCCTCCCATTTTCATTTTCTTCCACATGGGCCCCACGTGGGCCCCACATGTTCCCCTCCCACCAACATGTCACCATCATAGGTGGGTCCTACCATATTATATATATACTGATTAACTTTCTACTGATTATTTTGAAAAATGGGTAAATGAGGGTCCAAATAATAAGCAAATTTTACATCAAATACTTCATAAAAATCCCCTCAATATTTTTAACAATATTTATTCATCATTATTATTATTATTCACAATATTTAACAACTAGATTATTTCCAGGAAAGAGGGGGCTTTTCGATAAGGATTTCTCCCTATTGGCGTGCAATTAGGTGACCAAACCTCTCCTCGACAGAACTTTCTAGACATCGCCAATATTATAAATAATAATATGAATAACTGTATCGTCTGTATTATTGATTTAATAGTATAAAATATTGCAACAATAATTGAATAAATTAACGTGAGATACTATGCAGCAATTACTGTGGCAATAATTGAATAAAACTGAGTGACTTTTTATGTAAGCATCAATAATCAATATTGTGTGCTACTATGCAATCACACGTATTACTGTACATTTAACACCGGGTATTTCAACAGTTAACGGTAAAACTTTCGCCATTATTTTTATAAAAAGATATTTCTGTCTCATTCCAACAATAATTCCGTTGTGGGGTCCACCAATGATTATGCCGTCGTACGAATATTCCCCAACCAATCGAATATTTTATAACAACTTGCTTACTTTGCAACTTTATAAATATTATCCACAACTATAACATTATAACAATTTCATACCATAATATTCAAAAATGTATTTCGAGAAAATTATATCTTTATTCATGAAAGTTGGGGTCTTAGAAAGGCTATAAATGAATCGAGTCGAGCTAAGTATTGAGTTGCTCATATCTAGTTTACAAAATTTATCGAGTATAAAATAAGGTTTGATTGAGACTTGTTTAACTACCGAGTCGAGCACGATCTCAATCGAGCCCGAGCAGTTTGAACTTTGTAGTATACTTCTAAACTTTATACTATTTTAATTTGCATTCATTCGTTATTGTTTTGGTCTTATTATATTGGAAATTTATATATTTCTCTTGGTTTGTGTATTGGGTGCCTTGAAATGACTATATATGGATGCCGTCGTGCATGTGGCTAGTCCATATTATAGGGGAGACTCTGGCAAAAAAGAATTTGTTGGTCGGGTAGTTGCGAACATTTATAATATTAACGACCTCTTTATGTGCTTACTAGTATGCTCAAGTCATATGCTCACTAGCTAGTATATATGCTCAAACAGTATGGTTACAAGTATGCTCAAGTCATATTCTTACAATCATGCTATACATTAATAAGCTCATGTTGTCTATAGTAGGTACCGTGGTATCATGGACCTCTATTCAGACCGTAGTTGGATGAGACGACGAAAGTCAAGTGCCCTGATAGGTGCTATAAAAGAATCTAGAATTGGTTGCCAAATATTTCTAGATTATGCGTATAGTCACCCAAAATGTGTTAATGGTCAGGACAAGATAAGATGTCCTTGTTTGAAGTGTAAGAATATAAATTCTATGGACAGAGACATAGTAAACTATCATTTACTTATTTCTGGGTTCATGAACGATTACGAAGAATGTTGGTGGGCACATGGGCAGAGAAGAGATAGTGGCATCGCACAAGTACATAATCCAGGCAGCAGTACCCATCGTATGAATGACACGGTTCATGATATTGTAGGGCCAGATTTTGATTGGGAATCAGGCAAAGAGTAACCTATGAATTATGATGCCAAATCATTCTTTAAGTTATTAGACGAGGGTAGCGAACCGCTGTGGCATGGTTGCATGAAGCACATTACATTGTCTACATTACTTAACATCAAAGCTGATCACAACATGAGCCATGAGTGTTTTGAGTCACACTTGAGGTCCATTAAGAGTATGTTGCCTGTCGGTGAAAAAAATTGCCCAATAACTACTCTATTGTAAAAAAATGGTGAAGAAGTTGGGTCTTGGATATCAAAAGATTGATGCATGTCCGAAAGATTGCATGTTATTTTATAAGGAAAATGAACAGAAGATAAAGTGCACGTTTTGCAGTCATGATCGATTTAGGCCTAATAAAGAGGGTGTGACTACAAAAAAGATAAATGTACCTTTTAAGATTTTAAGGTATTTTACATTTACACCTCAGCTCAAAAGATTGTACATGTCTTCAAGAACAACTAAACATATGACTTGGCCTGCGAAATCTCCAACCAAAGACGGAGAACTTAACCATCTAGTAGATGGGAGGGCTTAGAAAGATTTCAACTTAGCATATCCCAGGTTTGCATTGGAACCTAGAATTGTGAGGCTTGAATTGTCCACTGATTATTTCAACCCGTTCAGCCACTCAGCTGTTCTGTACTCCTGCTAGCCTGTGATTGTTATTCCGTATAACTTGCCTCCTTGGATTGTATGAAACAGCCATACTTGTTTCTTTCACTCGTGATTCCTGGTCCTAAGAGTCCTGGAAAGAACCTAGATGTTTACTTGAGACCTCTTATAGATGAGTTGAAAGTACTGTAGGAGGATGGAGTACAGACTTGGGATGTTTCCACGAAAACACATTTTAACCTTAGGGCAGTGGTTATGTGGACTATAAGTGACTTTTCATCTTATGGTATGTTATCTAGATGGAGTACACATGGGAAGTTGGCTTATCCATATTGTATGGATCATACAAAGTCTTTCAATCTATCAAATCGTTGAAAGCCATGTTGGTTTGATTGTCATCGTCGTTTCTTGTCGGTAGATCACCCGTTTCGAAGAAATAGAGAAAACTTTAGGAAATGAAAAGTAGAGAATGATATGCCTGCACCGCGACTATCGGGGACGAAGATTCGTGACCGTGTGATGAGATTGTCGGTCATCCCATTCAGTAAGATTGTTTCTTCTGACATTATCGATGGGGTTGGCGTATCTCATAATTGGGTTCGGAGAAGTATATTTTGGGAACTGCCTTATTGGTCTATAAATTTGATTCGTCATAATCTAGACATGATGTATATTGAGAAGAATGTGTTCGACAATGTGTTTAACACTGTGATGGGTGTTGCGGACAAGACGAAAGATAATGATAAGGCACAATTGGACATGAAAGATATTTGTAAGCGTCTTGGATTAGAACTTTATGAATCTACTAATGGTAAGATGGTCAAACCGCATACAAGGTACACATTATCCAAAAAATAGGTTGAAGATGTGTGCACATGGATAAAGTCTTTGAAACTACCAGATGGATATACGTCAAACATTGCAAGGTGTGTTACAGATGGGAAATTGCAAGGGATGAAGAGTCATGACTATTATGTGTTCATGGAGAGAATCATGCCTATAGCATTTTGGGACATATGTTCAAAAACATTAAATGGAAAGGACATGTCTATACTTGAGAAGAACATCATTAAGATCACGTGTAAGCTTAAAAAAATATTCCCACCTAGTTTTTTTGACTCTATGGAGCATTTGTAAATCCATCTACCCTATGAAGCTCGTGTTGGTGGCCCAGTTCAATATAGATGGATGTACCCTTTCGAGAGGGTCATGGGAAACCTTAAGAGGAAGGTGACGAATAGAGCTTATGTCGAGGGGTCGATATGTGAGGCATATAGTTTCGATGAGATATCTACGTTAGTCTTAGACTATTTTCCCGACGAAGTCTTGACAAAGGCCAATCGAGTCCTGAGACATGATAATGAGGGCAATGTTGAACCAAATGGTCAGCTTTCTGTATGTATTTGGTTTACCAGGTCGCGCTTATGGAAAAGAGAAACACACATTCCTTTATGAGCAAGAATTACATGTGGTGCATACTTACATTCTTCTCAATTGCGAGGAGATTGATGAATTTGTGAGGTATACATATAAAATTCATATCTTAACCTGCAATCTCATATTAATATATGTTAATGTTTATAAAATTGAATAGAACATACGATGACGAGTTAAAAGCAAATTAGTCCGGCATCATTGATAAAGATATTCAAGTTAGTCGTGATTAAAAATTTTCTGTTTGGCTAAAGGACAAAGTAAGTTAAGTTAATTAAGCATGACATATATCGTATTAATTTATGAATTTATTTAATTTAATAGAATTTTTGTAGGCTCTTAATGAGGGAATGATTCCTCCAAATATATAAGTCCTAGCTATGGGTCCAGACAGAGACCAAGTCATTCGGAATGGTTACAAAATAAATGGCTTTGAATTTCATACAAAGACATATGCTCGCGATAAAAAAATAACTAATACTAGAGTGTGTGTTCAAGGAGATTGTTACAATGAGCTTGGTCGTGCCTTTTATGGGGAGTTGGAGGAAATCATCTAGTTGCCGTACAAGGTTACTTATGAGGATTATATTAACTTGTTCAAGTGTTGTTGGTTTGATTCAGAAAAAGGGATACGTGCCGATCGACATGGAATCGTCGATATTGACCTCCATAAATCCACTTACGTCAATGCACTATTTGTGTTATCAACCCAAACAGTACAAGTATATTACACTCCTAGTCCTGTTAGGAAAAGGGATAGACCGCCTGTAAATTGGTAAGTTATAATTCATACTCCCGCACGCAGTCTTGTCCAAGTAGTAGACATGGATTTCTACCAAGAGGAGATGCTTCATAGACCTCCTATAATAAATATGGAGGAAAAAATGAATTAATCTAGTTAGAGAGTGGAGATGAACCAGGTGAATTGGATCCCGAGATAGTTATTGTGCCAGATGACATTGATACTAAGGAAGAGTTATTGACTGACACTGACACTGACACTGAATCTGAAGAAGAAGATGGTTATGAATCTTTGATACTTATACAAAATGATTCTGACTCAGACAATGATTTTCATTAAAATGTATGTTTAATTTTAATTGTATTACATACAATTACATATATACATGCTTCTCTATATCCTTGACATGTTTATGTATCTTTCATTTATAGTTTTCGTAGTTAACTATTTCATACAATTATTTGTCATTACTTGTCATTTTATTTATATATATAAATCATATAAATTATAATAACATTACTTGTCATTATAGATGTCTTCTGAACCAGCGTAATGAAAACGCGGGTTGGGTTGGGGCCTTAATTATGTGTCGAAGGCCCCGACTAATTCGGATGATCGGATTCTCATACAGATTTGTCCTCCTCCGGAGAGCACGTAAGTTAAACATCGTGTATATATAACCATTTTATATCTCCATTGTTATAGATACATACTAATGTATATTATTTTTCATATTATAATAAAATTACTTATCTTTAATATAAATTGTTGTATATTGTAGTGATTTTCAAGATAGTAAGATTGTGAAGTGCATTTCACAATTATGCTTACAGAACTGGCCTACGCTAGGGATTACTTGGGGGAGCACACCTCTCGCCCATAAGGATGCAGTTTGAGTTGAATTTCAGGTATATTTTTTTATCACTCTAATAGATAATATAGTAATGTTGTTTAATAATGTTTAGTTAATCAAATAATATTGTTTAGTGATGTTGGATTATGGTAATATCACCGTATTAATATTATTATTGTTGTTTTATTTACAAAAAAAGTATAGATGAGATGACACACAAGCATCAGTTATTCAGACACTGTTATGGCAGAAGTGCGCCATCTGAACTAAAGATAATCTGAATAAGGACCAATAGAATTCCCTATATAATGCAGAGATATTGACCATCTAAGACAGAGTGAGTAGTATATGCATGAGCATAGCCCCTGGTGGTGCGCACAACCCATATGGGTGCAGGTGTGTGACCAGTGGAAAGCTGAGAGCTGGGTTAAGAGATGCAAGACTGCCGCCTCGAACAGATCCTCAGGTATACCTAAAGGCGAAAAGGAAAAAGGCACGTATCAGGGAGGCAATATATCACAGCTGCAACATATTACTGCTAGGGTATGTATATATAGCAAGCTTATTGGCTTAGTTATTTTATTTTATATTTATAGTTATGTTTTGTAGCTAAAATATCATATGTTTACATATTAATATGAGAACATGAACTGTAGGAGTCTCAGTCTCAAGGTTAACCTTTCAATTGGTTGGATGTGTATGTGGCCACTCGCGATGGTCTGCCTGAGGCTATTCAGATAGCAGTAATAAGTTAACTTTATAATAATATGTTGTTTATAAATTGTGACGACCTTTTTAGCATTTTTTTATTTTTTTAACTATTTAATTGTTAACCTTCTGATAAGACACTTATAAGAGCTGAATGAACGAGTGATATCTTGAAGGCACCCAGCGTCCGCCGATTGATCAAGAATTATGGGAGAGAGCGTTAGTCATGAAGAAAAACTATGTTAAAGGCCAATGACAAAAATGATGCTCGACCATCAGTGGCACAGACAACTTTGCTACCCAGTCTACACAGTTATCCAGCCTATCATACTCCTACTGACTGTGTGAGAGCGATCTGTCGAGATAGTGATCTTCTTCATATACTAGGTGGGCATCTGCAGTCTCTGAGTCCTGATGAGTTGGCGGATGCAGTGGCGGCAGCAGCACGACATCAGGATGGCGATGAGGTATACATAGATATTGTTCCCGTCATTATCTTACTTATGTTTCACTACATTGTCAATTGTTTAGCTTTCCCTAAGTCATAGCAGTATCAACACATGTAACATGTTTTATTCTTTTGTTAATTACAGGGTCCTACTAATTTAGATGACGCATGAAGATCTAGACTTGTTTTTTAGATATTTAAAGCCTTGTACTTTTATATTCATTCTTTGGACAATTATATTGGTTGAATATTGTGTTGGTTTATGATTCTATCATATGGATGGATGTTTATATATACTATTGTGGATGTGTTGGGATATATATAAATTATGGATGGATGTTTATATGGATGCTTATATATACTGCTGTGTGTTGGGATAGAAAGCAGGTACAAAGCAATGTATAGTTTTTTGGGAAATCCATAAAACAGGAAAAAAATCAAAAACAAAATCAATATTAGCGATCGCGTGCGGTCGCTAATACTAGAGAGCGGTCGTTGATGTCCTTTGGGAACGTAGCAACCACATCGGTCGCTATTGTTGGTCGCTGACACATATGCCGCGTCAGCCCTAACTACTGACACATCATGACTTAGATTAGCGACGACGTCGGTCGTTGATAAATTGGTCGCTACTAATGGTCTCTGATGGCCACCCAGCGACCAGATTATGTGTGAATAATATTAGCAACTGCATTCGGTCGCTACTAATCATCTGCGACCATATACGGTCGCAGATATGCGATCGCTGATAAGCTTTTTTGTTGTAGTGTATGCTCAATTAAGTCATATACTTACAAAGTATGATTTAATGTTAATCAAATTCTAACAAGTATACTCAAGTCATATGCTTATAAAGTATGCTTAAATGTTAATCATATACTTATAAGTATGCTCAAGTCATATTCTTAGAGATCCTGACCATCCTATACATTCATAAACTCATGTTATCTGTAGTAGGTACCGTGGTATCATGGACCTCTATTTAGACCGTAGTTAGATGACACAAAAAAAAAATCAAGTGCCCAGATAGGTGTTACAACTAAATTTAGATTTGGTTGCCAAGTGTTTTTGGAGTATACGTATAGTCACCCGGAATGAGTGAATCGTAAAAACAAGATAAGATGCCCTTGTTTGAAGTGTAATAATGTAAATTATATGGACAAAGACGTGGTAAACTATCATTTTATTATTTCTAGGTTCATGAAAAATTACAAAGAATGTTGGTGGGCACATGGGCAGAGAAGAGATGGTGGCATCACAGAAGTACACACTCCAGGAAGTAGTACTCATCGTATGAATGAAATGGTTCATAATATTACAGGACTAGATTTTGATTGGGAACAAGGCAGAGAGCAACCTATGAATTTTGATGCCAAAGCCTTCTTTAAGTTGTTAGATGAGGTAGCGAGCCATTGTGGCATGGTTGCACCAAACACACTACATTGTCTGCAGTGGTGACATTACTTAACATCAAGACTGATCACAACATGAGCCATGAGTGTTTTAAGTCCCTCTTGAAGGCCATTAAGAGTATGTTACCTGAAGGTGAGAAATTACCTGATAAATATTACTATTGTAATAAAATAGTGAAGAAGTTGGGTCTTGGATAACAAAAGATCGATGCATGTCCCAACGATTGCATGTTTTTTTATAAGAAAAATGAACAGATGACCCAGTACACGTTTTGTAGTCATGATCGTTTTAGGCCTAATAAAGAGGGTGTGACTACAAAACAAATCAACTATATCATTCAAGATTTTAAGGTATTTTCCAATTACACATTGGCTAAAAATATTGTACATGTCTTCAAGAACAGCTGAAGATATGAGCTGGCATACAAAATCTCCAACTAAAGATGGAGAACTAAATCATCCCGCAGATGGGCAGGCTTAGAAAGATTTAAACTTAGCACATCCTAGGTTTGCGTTGGAACCTAGAAATGTGAGGCTTTGATTGTCCACTAATGGTTTCAACCCGTTTGGCCACTCATCTGTTCCGTACTCATGTTAGCCTATGATTGTTACTCCGTACAAATTGCCTCCTTGGATGTGTATGAAACAACCATACTTATTTCTTTCACTCGTGGTTCCTGGTCTTAAGAGTCCTGGAAAGAACTTAGATGTTTAATTAAGACCTCTTATAGACAAGTTGAAAGTATTGTGGGAGGATGGAGTACAGACTTGGGATGTTACAACGAAAAAAAATTTCAACTTTAGGGCAGCGATTATGTGGACTATAAGTGACTTCCCAGCTTATGGTATGTTAGCTGGATGGAGTACACATGGGAAGTTGGCTTGTACGTATTGTATGGAGCATACAAAGTCTTTCAATCTATCAAAAGGTCGAAAGCCTTGCTGGTTTGACTGTCATCGTTGGTTCTTGCCAGTAGATCACTCATTTAGATGAAATAGATAACACTTTAGGAAAAGGAAAGTAGACAATGATATGCCTGCATCGTGATTGTTAGGAAAAGAGATGCGAGACCGTGTGATGAGATTTTTGGTCATCCCATTCGGTAAGATTGATGTCACAAACATAATCAATGGTTTTGGCAAATCGCATAACTAGGTTCGGAGAAGCATCTTTTGAGAATTGCCTTATTGGTCTACAAATTTGATTCGTCATAATCTAAATGTGATTTATATTGAGAAGAATGTGTTTGAAAATGTGTTTAACACCGTGATGAATGTTACGGGGTACAAAAAAGATAATGATAAGGCACGGTTGGACATGAAAGATATTTGTACGTGTCTTGGATTAGAACTTTATGAATCTCCAAATGGTAAGATTGTCAAACCTCATGCAAGGTACTTATTGTCCAAAAAGCAAGTTGAAGATGTGTGCACATGGGTTAAGTCTCTGAAACTACTAGATGGATATACGTCAAACATTGCAAGGTGTGTTACGGATGGAAAATTTCAAGGGATCAAAAGTCATGCCAGTTATATGTTTTGGTTGAGACTCATACCTATAGCATTTCAGGATCTGCTTGATAAACCAATATGGGATGCTTTGACAGATCTTAGTCGTTTCTTCAGAGACTTATGTTCAAAAATATTAAATGAGAAGAACATCTTCGTACTTGAGAAGAACATCATATAGAGATCACATATAAACTTGAAAAAAATATTCCCACCTGGTTTTTTTAACTCCATGGAGCATTTGCAAATCCATCTTCCTAATGAAGCTCGTGTTGGGGGTCTAGTTCAATATAGATGGATGTACTCTTTCGAGAGGGTGATGGGAAACCTTAAGAGGAAGGAGAAGAATAGAGCTTATTCCGGGGGGGTTGATATGTAGGGCATACAATTTCGATGAGATATCTACGTTTGTCTCAGACTATTTTTTGGATGAAGTCTTGACAAAGGCCAATCGAGTCTCAAGATATGATGATGGGGGCAATGTTGAACTAAATAGTCGGCTTTCTGTATTTGGTCTATCGGGTCGCACTTATGGAAAAGGGAAGCACATATTCCTCTCTAGGCAAGAATTACATGCTGCACATACTTACATTCTTCTCAATTGCAAAGAGATTAACGAATTTGTGAGGTACACATGTAAAATTCATATTTATCCCTTAAATTTCAATAACATTTAATATACATTCCAATATGTTAATCACTACTAGAATAACAAGAATACATGACGGAATTTTGTGATAGTTTTTAAAAATAATCATAAAAGATAGTAATTTGTGATGGACTTTTTAAGCAATCACAAAGTAATAGTATATATGATGGCTCTTAGTGATGACTAATCTTGCCATCAATGTATTATAATTGTGATGGCCATGTCAATCACACCAATTTTTTCGCACAAAATTTTTTTTCTTTTTGACACGCACTAAGTTATCACTTATAGATATACCCTTTTCGTGATTGCATTTAAGCTATCACTAATATTTTAATGTTAGAAATAATCAAAACAATATTTTATGACGGTCATGATAATCATTAAAAAAGATAGATTTTTGTGACGACTTTTATTTGCAATTAAAAAAAGAAGGTATTATGTGATGGAATTTTCAAGCCATCACAAAACAATAAAATATATGATGGCTCTAAAACACTTTGTATAGATCATACGATGACGAGTTAAAAGTGAAGTGATAAGTGGTATTTTTACCTACTTATTGCATACCAATTCATGCGAATTGTGCCCAACTCAAGTACATTTTATTGTGTTTTAGTTGCATTTCACGTTATTTCGCATTGCATTTACTTAAAACTCCTTTTGGTGAATAAGTGCAGGAATTGGCTTAATTTTGGTGGTAATAGAGGCCCGAAGCTAATGCGTATGTGAAGGTGAGGCACAAAGCGAGGATGTGCATAAGCATGGAGGTGAAATGGAACAAGGAGATCAAGCAATGAAAGAACAAATAGCAAGCAGCAGTAACGTAAACAAATCCAGAGCGAGCTCTGCAGCGAGTGCAAGCACAGGGAGTCACGCGGCTCTTGCGAATACCGGTCGACACTCACGACTTTCTGCAGAGATTCTTGGTGTGAAGGCGAGAGACACGTGCCCACGCGAGAGAATAACTGAACAAGAGCAGATTTTCTGTAAGTCTCGCGGCTGCGAGACGGTGAGGCTATCGAGGCGCGCGGCCACGCGCGATGCTTATGCTGTAATTTTGTTTTATTTTTAATCCTAAATTAAATGATGTGTAATGGTTTTTAAAACGATTCTGACTGGTGTCAGACACACACTTGATAATTTTTTAGCATATTCTTTTCATAGAAACTAGGGTTTACACCTTGGGAGAGATTCCAACGTAGAACGAAGCCAAAACGTCTACTTCTCTACTTCTTGTTGGAATTCTCTATCATCGTGGATTTTGATTATTATCTATTGGATTTCTGTGAGGATTTAATAGTTGATCATTGGTTTCTATCCAGCGATTGGGTTTGATCGTTCTATCTTTCTTACTTCAATTGTTTATTTATTGATCATGGTCAGCGTTGATCCCATAATGGCTTTTGGTTCAGTCGTGAACTAAACTCTGTTATGGGATTCTAAGGGATTTTAATATGTAGTTTGGTTGTACGCTTAAATGCTAGAGATGTTTTATATATCATATGGAATATCTCATCATGGTTGTTTTTTACATGTATGAATGCTTGATCACCATTCGTTTCAGTATTTGTATGGAATTGACAATGAACATATAAATATGGATTGTAATCATGATAGCATGCAAATATGGGGCTGTTATAATGGCTTGCGTATTTTGTGAACCAGATAGACATATATTGTTTCACCATATGAGCTAGAATAAGGGCTTGGGTTTAAAATCAATATAATTGCAATTTCACATAGACATATAGTGATTTTGGTTGTATTGGTGATTACATAGAGTCTAACATCTATAGATGCTGTGTAAGTAGGTTATAGTGCATTAAAAAATGGTTATAACTCTATTCGTGC
This sequence comes from Panax quinquefolius, assembly GCA_020205615.1. Lineage (NCBI taxonomy): Eukaryota > Viridiplantae > Streptophyta > Magnoliopsida > Apiales > Araliaceae > Panax > Panax quinquefolius. The sequence goes on from CM035156.1 coordinate 50,754,779, forward strand.
TCTTGGCTATTTTCTTGTGATATGTGAACACTTCTTGCATGATAGTGGCGATTGAATGAAATATTAAATGAAGTTAGGATCCCATTATTTCCAAATTATATTTATTTCCTTATTATTCTTGTTTTCAGTTGTTATTCATAATTAGTTTAATTCAACACTTTTAGTCATCAGTCTAGGCATATAAATTTGGTGAGTTAATTGATGCATGATAGTTTAAATTTAACAATTTTCTCTGTGGGATCGATACTCTACTTACTCTGTATTACTTGTTGACCAGTGTATGCTTGTATGAGTTAGAGCTCTTTTATTAGAATTATAAAAGAGGCAACAAGTTTTTGGCGCCGTTGCCGGGGAAAGGTGTTAATTTAAATAATTATCATCAGTTTAAAGCTAAATTGTATGACTTAGACAAATCTATTCATTTCTTATTTCTATTTTTGTTTCGTTTTGGGTTGCAGGTACTTGTAGATTTTTATGCACACAAGATCCTCTAATTCCGAATTAACACCAGCACAGGAAAACATCAACAGGAGAGGTTGGAAAGCTAGCGTGCGAAGAATTCTACAAGCTCAGTTAGAGAGTACTATACCGATATGGCGTAAGAACGAGAAATCGAGCAAAGAGAAGAGAAGATCGGGCTCTAAGGGGTATTCTATGCCAAACATAAATGGACTATAGTCAAGCATAGTCAGACCGACCGATAGCAAAAAAACACCTTAGAAATCAAAGCGCACGATTCAGATGGTACAGAACTCGATTCATTTGGGTGCTGCTTCTTCTGATGATCCGAATGAGCATCTATTGAGCTTTTTATCGAGATCTGCGCAACAAATTCGAGATAATCTGCATGCGACGGAAGATTCCATCGATTACTGGCTATTTCCATTTTCATTGAGAGATAAGGCTAGAGTTGGCTACATTCTTTGCCTTGAATTGGTCAATAACCACATGGGAGGATTTATCACAGAAATTCTTAGCCAAGTTCTTCCCAATGGCTAAGACTACAAAGATGAGGACAACTATCTCTAAGTTTGAGCAACAACAGGGCGAGTCCTTATATGAGGCATGGGAGCATTACAAAGAGATGCTAAAAAAATGTCTGCATCACGGTATGCCAGATTGGATGGTGATAAATTCCTTTTACAATGGGTTAGGATGGCAATGAGACCGATTTTGGATGCGGTAAACAGGAGAGGGCATTATGGGCAAAGAGCTATGACGATGCCTATACGCTTATCGAGACTACGGGCGCAAAATGACTATCGAATCCTATAGCTCGGATGCCATGCACCCTAAGGTTGCGGTGTGTGTTGGAGGTAGATGTGATTACGCAGCTTGTCGCCTGAGATGGCGACTATGGCTAAAAAGATAGATACTTTGCGCGAGAAAGAAAGTGAAAAAAGTTGCTTTCGTTTGTGAGATTTGTAAGGGGTCACACTCCACGGATCAATGTGCTATCACCAGTAGAGTCGGTCTGATATATGAGCAACTACAGAAAAGACCAAGGTCAATTTCAAACACATACCATCCCAAAAACTGAAATCATCCAAACTTTAGTTGGTCAAATAATTAAGGATAACAACAGCAAAATCAGTTTCAGCCATAGTCATCTCAACCACAGTTTGCACCAAAACCACCATTTCCACCAGGATTTCCTCAACAACAACAACATCACACTCTTGCTACACCACAGCCCGAGAAGAAATTAGAGATGGAGGAGCTGATGTTGAAATACATGGCAAACACTAAAGTCATGATCAAAAGCCAAGTAGTGGCTATCAAGAATTTTGAGACTCAAATGGGGCAAATGGCGAGTATGCTCAACAACAGGCCCCAGGGTGCATTGCCAAGTAACACTGAGACAAATCCTAGGAGAGACAGAAAGGAGCAATGTCAAGCAATCACATTGCGATCAGGAAAAGATTTGTGATGTGACAACTAATCGCGCATGCTGCTGTGAGTTACAAAAGGACATCGCATGCAACAGCGAGGCGTAGTAGTAAGTTCTTGACGAGGAAGAAAATCTGGAAAATTCTGAGGGTCAGCAGCAAGAGATGGACAAGGTAAATTCATAAGAGAAGATCAAGAGTCCAGTACAATCAATGCAGCCCCAAGTACCATATCCGCAGAGGTTAGTTAAGCAGAAAGAAGACAAACAGTTCAGTAAGTTTCTGGAGGTGTTCAAAAAGTTACAAATTAATATACCATTCGCCGAGGCATTGGAACAAATGCCAAGCTACACAAAGTTCATGAAAGGTATATTGTCAAGGAAAAGAAGATTAGATGAGTTTGAGACAGTGGCCTTGACAGAGGAATGCAGTGCAGTGCTCTAACGCAAATTACCTCCAAAGCTGAAAGATCCAGTCAGCTTCACAATTCCGTGCACCATTGGGAAGATGAACTTTAGCAAGTGTTTATGTGATCTGGGGGCAAGTATAAACTTGATGCCCCGCCGGTTTTCAATCGATTGGGACCGCTTACCCAAGGCCGACGAACATCACTACTGAATGGTACGGATCCATCACATATCCACGGGAAATTGTTGCAGATGTTTTGGTAAAGGTGGACAAGTTCATTTTTTCGGCTGACTTTATCATCCTAGATTTCGAAGAGGACAAGAGTATACCAATAATACTGGGAAGACCATTCTTAGCCACGGGCAGAACTCTGATAGATGTGCTAAAAGGGGAACTCACGATGCACGTTCATGATCAGGAGGTCATCTTCAATGTCTTCAAAACCATGAAATTCCCAATAGATGGAGAGGACTGTTTCTTAGTTGATTGGGAGAATCGAGTTCTAAATGATGGCATACAGAGTCTAGTGGATGATGATCCTTTGAAGAATATCACTGATGAAAATTCAGATTTAGATGATGAGGAAGTCAATGAATTTGTGCAATATCTGGGTACCACTCCACAATTCAGAAGAGTTAGACCACATGCGGAGCCATTGACAAAAGCTGGGGAAGCCTCAATAAAGTTAAAGCCATCTCTTGAGACACCTCCAGAGTTGGAGTTAAAACCACTCCCAGAACATCTCAGGTATGCATTCTTAAGTTCAGATTCAAAATTACCTGTGATCTTTGCTTCTACACTAACATCTTGTCAGGAAGAAAAATTACTTCGTGTTCTTCGAGAGTTCAAATCAGCTATTGGATGGACCATAGCAGATATCAAAGGGATCAGCCCTTTATATTGCATGCACAAGATCCTGATGGAAGATGGTAGTAAACCTACAGTTGAGCAACAAAGGAGGCTTAATCCGATAATGAAAGAAGTGGTTAAGAAGGAGGTGCTAAAATGGCTAGATGCAGGAATAATTTATCCGATCTCAGATAGTTCATGGGTGATCCCAGTACAGTGTGTTCCAAAAACGGGGAGCATGACAGTCGTGACAAATGAGAATAATGAGTTAATTCCAACACGAACAGTAACAGGGTGGAGAGTTTGCATGGATTACCTCAAGCTCAATAAAGATACGAGGAAAGATCATTTCCCACTCCCGTTCATTGATCAAATATTGGACAGATTATCAGGTCATGAGTACTATTGCCTTCTGGACAGATATTCGGGCTACAATCAAATTATGATAGCTCCAGAAGACCAGGAAGAGACTACCTTCACATGTCCGTACGAAACTTTTGCTTTCAGAAAGATGTCTTTTGGACTGTACAATGCTCCAACCACGTTTCAGAGATGCATGATGGCTATATTTTTAGACATAGTGGAACAGAATGTGGAGGTGTTTATGGATGACTTCTCAGTCTTCGGGGACTCATTTGATTTATGCCTTGAGAATCTAGTTATGGTTTTGAAGAGGTGCGTTGAATGCGGACAGGCAGGTTTCTACCGCAAATTCATTAAGGACTTCTCCAAAATCACTAAACCACTATGCAGCCTATTGGGGAAGGATGCACAGTTTAGCTTCGATGAATCCTGCATATCGGCATTTGAACACTTGAAGAGAAAATTGATTTCAGCACCAATGATCACTGGACCAGATTGGACTTTGCCATTTGAATTAATGTGTGATGCCAGTGATTACGCCGTAGGGGCTTTTTTGGGGCAACGGAAAGAAAAGATATTTCATGTGATTTATTATGCCAGCAAGAACCTAACGGATGCACAATTAAATTATACCACTACAGAGAAAGAGCTATTGGCAGTGGTATACACCTTTGATAAGTTTCGAGCATATCTAATTGGCACAACAGTGATAGTGTATACGGATCACGCGGCAATTCGACATTTAATGGCGAAGAAGGATGCTAAACCTCGGATGATTAGATGGATTTTATTACTGCAAGGAGTTTGACTTGGAAATCAAGGACAGAAAGGGAACTGAAAACCAAGTGGCGGACCACTTATCTCGACTCGAAAATCCGAAAAGGGCAGAAAACGACAATGTCACGATCAACGAATCCTTTCCAGATGAGCAGTTATTTGTGGTAAAAGGGGAAGTGCCATGGTTCGCAGACTTCATGAATTATCTGGTAAGTAAGATAGTACCTTCTGACTTGGTGGGCTACCAAAGGAAGAAATTCCTGCATGATGCCAAATGGTATATATGGGATGAGTCGTACCTATTTAAACAGTGTTCTGATCAAGTGATAAGAAGGTGTATCCCATATAGCGAGACCGAGGGTATTTTACAAGAATGTCATTCTACGGTATATGGAGGTCACTATGGTGGTGAACGAACAGCGGCTAGAGTACTACAAGCAGGATTCTACTTGCCGACAATATTCAAGGATGCATACAGTTTTGTCTTGAGGTGTGACAGATGTCAACGAGTGGGTAACATCTCTAAAAGAAATGAAATGCCGTTAAATACAATCCTCGAAGTAGAAATTTTTGATGTATGGGGGATTGATTTCATGGGACCTTTCGTTTCTTCCTGCGAAAATCTCTACATCTTGCTCGCAGTGGACTATGTCTCAAAATGGGTTGAAGCTGCAGCTCTTCCGACTAATGATGCCAAGGTCGTCCTCAGATTTCTACATAAAAGCATTTTCATGAGGTTTGGAACTCCAAGGGCTATCATTAGTGAAGAAGGCAGTCATTTCTGCAACAGGCAGTTTACAGCCTTGCTAGCCAAGTATGGGGTGAATCATCGCATCGCTACAGCTTACCACCCTCAAACAAATGGGCAAGCTGAAGTGTCAAATCGAGAAGTAAAAAGAATTCTGGAAAAAGTTATGAATCCCACATGAAAAGACTGGTCGTTAAAGTTAGATGATGCCGCATGGGCCTATCGAACAGCTTACAAAACCCCATTGGGTATGTCACCCTTCCAACTGGTATACGGCAAAGCCTGCCACCTCCCTATGGAGCTAGAGTATAAGGCATATTGGGCAATACGGAAGCTCAATTTTGATTTGACATCTGCAAGGGAGAAACGTCTACTCCATCTCAATGAGTTAGATGAATTTTGATTACAGGCATATGAGAATTCGAAGTTGTACAAGGAGAAAGTGAAGAAATGGCATGACCAAAAGATCATCGAAAGGACATTTAAACTGGGACAAAGGGTTTTGCTCTATAATTCCAGACTTAAACTTTTTCTCAGAAAGCTAAAATCGAGATAGTCAGGTCCATTTACAGTGAAGACTGTCTTTCTGCATGGTGCAATTGAAGTATATGATCAGTTTCCTAACAAGCCTTTTAAGGTAAATGGCTAGCGATTGAAGCATTACTTTGGTGGCGAGTTGGACTGACAGAACGTCACCTCAATTCTCTCGTCAACATGAGATTCAGAGTTAGTCAAGCTAATTGACTATAACTTAGCGCTTGATGGGAGGCAACCCATTATTTGTACCCCTATTCTCTTTTCACTCATTTAGTAATGTACTAGGTTAATAAATTATATTCCATGCCTGAGAACTAATGTGTTGTGCATTCATGTCATGTAGGTGTTCTCACTTGCACTCCTCCCTAATATATAAATGTGGCATACACAGTGTGCATTTCATGAAGTACATCACGCTATCACGCAGGCCAGCGCCTGAAAGTCAGTAACTCATAATTTCAAGAGAGTCACTTTCATACCAAGCCTGCTAAATTTGAGAAAATCCACGCTACGCGCGTGTGAAAGCGAAGAAATTTTTTTTATTTTAAAAGTCGATCCGTGGTCTACTTGACTTCTCCCATACCATATTCTAAAGCGTATTCTACTATTCTCCCATAATCATAAACCTCACCTCATCGTTCATATACACAGCTCTCTCTCCAGTCGCATAATCTAGGGTTCTTGCGGGGGAGTGTCATAAGCAAATTTGAAATACTTATCACCGTAGCAGAGGCGATTATATTCTCTACCTATCATCTGATCATGGGTCCAAATAGGATACGTTATATCTCCATCTCTGCATCATCAGACTCCTCGTCTAGTGATCACGATGAAGATGTTAGGGACCGGGGAAGATTTATCAGTTGGGAAGCTCATCAGAGTACTATCGAATAGTCACCAATTCTTTCATGACGGAATGAGGGTTTAAGCCTGCAAAACAAGATGGCCACCTATGGAATATGATACGTGAAAGAAACTGGATTGCATTGGCTGCAACTTCAATGCCTATTCCTATGGGAGTTGTTGGTGAGTTCTATGCCAACGCCAAGGAAAGTAAAGAAGGGATAACACTAGTTCGGGGAGTACCAGTGGATTTTCATTCCTCAGCCATCAAAGCAGTATTTGGCATAACTGATACACCACCGACTGGGTCTGCGAATTGGGTCGCAGGTGCACATTTGATGACAGACTTGGACGTATTAATTGCATATTTATACATCCCGGGAACCACATGGAATTTTAAACCAGGGACGACCGAACCAAAATCTTTCCCAGCGTCCACCTTGAATCGTTATGCCCAAGCATGGAACCTGTTCATATGCACAAAATTAATTCCATCCGCTCACAAGCATGAAGTACCCACCGAGAGAGCTATCATTTTATGGGGCATCATCACAGGCAAATATATTGAAGTCGGTTACTTAATTCATCAAAACATACGGCGCTATTGGCAGGGGAGTATGACTGGTAGTATCCCGCATGCATCTATCGCAACCATACTTTGTATCCAACAGGGAGTCCCGTGGAATGACAAGCACCTACAGAAACCAAGCCACGACATCACTTCGGCCACAATCGCCACGTTCAAGGAGTGGACGGGTGGAGAACCACACCCTCACGGACGAGGATTTATTCTCCGACCTATAATTCCTGAGCCGTCCCCGCAGCACCCTCCGACAGAGGAGGCAGTCCCCTCCACCCGAGCACCCACCATTCCTAGAAATCGCCAGCTCCGAAGGTCGACGCACAAAGTCGACGCCATGTATGCCAATCTTGGAAAGTTTGCTCTGGACCTCACGCGATCTTTGGCCGAAGCCTTCGCGCAGCGAAGAACAATGCTTGAATGGTCGCAGTTTGGGACAGTCGTGCCGTATCCACCACCAGATTCACCACCCGAGGAGGGTGGTCAAGCCGATCATTAGGGGAGTTTTTTGTACCCTTTACCTTCATTCAACGGGGACATTGAATATTTTAAGTTTAGGGGTATTGGGGATCATAGCATAGTAGTTTAGTAGTTTAGTTTTTTTTAATTGGTGCATGTTTAGTTAATTTTGTATGTTTATGTGTTTAGTTAATTTTTTGCAATATTTTTAATTTTTATTCATTATGGATTGTGATAGTATGTTTTAGTTGCATGTCTCACACAAATTCTTGCTTTATAGAAATTTTTGCCTAGCCAATGATGATAGTGAATTGTGAAGGATTTGAGAATATTTGGGATAACATGAGCTGAGATATAATGTTGTACACGATGAGATTCATGTTCTTTGTTTAAATGCTTTTAAGATGCACAAACGTGTTCACAATCACTTGTAAGTTGAAGAAGGATGTATGTTGCATTGCTTGATAGAACATGTAGTTTTAAAAAGAAAACATGTAGAAAGTGTTGTAGTATCATGAAACATTGACATGCAAGTTTTGGGAAAACATGGGTATGCTATGTATAAATATATATATATATATATATAATATATATAATAACAAATATCAATAATGTGGCTAGTCTTAATTCGGGGCCCTGGCTACTTGAGTAAGTATGCCCGAAGGGGATTGTCTCTACACCTAGCGCCCTAAGGTCTTTCATGGTCTAGGAGTCGTTGGTTGAAAGCTTGCTAAGGGGTAGCAGTGTGCCTAATGGGTTGAGACATTGTACAGTCATGTAAACAAAAAAGAGAGAAAAAGAGAAAAAGAAAAGAAAAAGAGCAATAAACACCGCGGGAAAGTGCAATAATTGCCCTCGTGTGTAGAAATAAAGAAATAAGCCCATTGTTGAACCTTAGTTTGTGTTGATATGTTGGAACAGTCTGTATTGCATGAGTATACATGAGTCTTGGTTTAAACTATAAGTTTTTGTTTGGAGAAATGTAGCATATATATTATTTGCTTAGATCAAGTTTTTGGTGAACACCACACTCACACACAGCATTTCTATAGCATATATGAAATTATCTGAGTGTATGATGTTATGTCTATAGTTTGGTTTGAAATTGTATTCTTGGATATGGATAATTCACTGAGGTAATTTGGGCTGAAATTCTGTTGTGGCAGGGACTATGTGAGACTAGTTTGCATCATAGAGTAGTTGTATAGTTGCGTAGTTGCATTTTCATAATTCATTAGTATGCATTGTTTGAGGGCAAACAACAGTTCAAGTTTGGGGGTATTTGATAAGTGGTATTTTTACCTACTTATTGCATACCAATTCATGCGAATTGTGCCCAGCTCAAGTACATTTTATTATGTTTTAGTTGCATTTCACGTTATTTCGCATTGCATTTACTTAAAACTCCTTTTGGTGAATAAGTGCAGGAATTGACTTAATTTTGGTTGTAATAGAGGCCCGAAGCTAATGGATGTGTGAAGGTGAGGCACAAGAGAGGATGTGGATAGCATAGAGGTGAAATGGAGCAAGGAGATCAAGCAATGAAAGAATAAATAGCAATGAAGAAGCAAATGTAAAACAAATCCAGAAGCAAGAGCTCAGAGTGCAAAACCACCGCAACCATGGCGTAGAATCTGGGAGGCGCCTGCATGCGAAGTACCCGCCGGACACTACTGAAATTCTGCAAGTTGTGCGGTCGTGAGCAGGAGACGCGCGCCCACGCGAGAGATTAACTAGACAAGAGCAGACTTTCTGTAAGTCTCGCGGCCGCGAGACGGTGAGGCTATCGAGGCTCGCGGCTGCGCACGATGCTGATGCTGTAATTTTGTTTTATTTTAAATTCTAAATTAAATGATGTGTAATGGTTTTTAAAACGATTCTGACTGGTGTCAGACACACACTTGATAATTTTTTAGCGTATTCTTTTCATAGAAACTAGGGTTTATACCTTGGGAGAGATTCTAACGTAGAATGAAGCCAAAACGTCTACTTCTCTACTTCTTCTTGGAATTCTCTATCATCGTGGATTTTGATTATTATATATTGGATTTCTATGAGGATTTAATAGTTGATCATTGGTTTCTATCCAGCGATTGGGTTTGATCGTTCTATCTTTCTTACTTCAATTGTTTATTTATTGATCATGGTCAGCGTTGATCCCATAATGGCTTTTGGTTCAGTCGTGAACTAAACTCTATTATGGGATTCTAACGGATTTTAATATGTAGTTTGGTTGTACGCTTAAATGCTAGAGATGTTTTATATATCATATGGAATATCTGTCATGGTTGTTTTACATGTATGAATGCTTGATCACCATTCATTTCAGTATTTGTATGGAATTAACAATGAACATATAAATATGGATTGTAATCATGATAGCATGCAAATATGGGGCTGTTATAATGGCTTACGTATTTTGTGAACCAGATAGACATATACTGTTTCACCATATGAGCTAGAATAAGGGCTTGGGTTTAAAATCAATATAATTGCAATTTCACATAGACATATAGTGATTTTGGTTGTATTGGTGATTACATAGAGTCTAACATCTGTAGATATTGTGTAAGTAGGTTATAGTACATTGAAAAATAGTTATAACTCTATTCGTGGTCTTGGCTATTTTTCTGTGATATGTGAACACTACTTGCATGATAGTGGCGATTGAATGAAATATTAAATGAAGTTAGGATCCCATTATTTCCAAATTATATTTATTTCCTTATTATTCTTATTTTCAGTTGTTATTCATAATTAGTTTAATTCAACACTTTTAGTCAATCGATCTGGCATATAAATCGGTGAGTTAATTGATGCAGGATAGTTTAAATTTAACAACTTTCTCTGTGAGATCGATACTCTACTTACTCTGTATTACTTGTTGACCCGTGTATGCTTGCATGAGTTAGAGCTCTTTTATTAGAATTATAAAAGAGGCAACATGAAGCATCCTGTCATAACTGATAAAGATATTCAAATCAGTCGTGATAAAAAATTTGCACTTTGGCTAAAGAAAAAAGTAAGTTAAGTTACTTAAGCATGACATATACATACTCCATATTAACTATGACTTCATTTAATAGGATGGAGTTTTTGTAGGCTTTTACTAAGGGATCAACGATTCTGGCTAATGTACAAGTCCTAGTTATGGGACCAAACATGGACCAAGTCAGCCGCAATGGTTATAAAATAAATGGTTGTGAATTTCATACAAAGGCATATGGTCGCGGTAAAAGAACAACGAACAATGGAGTGTATGTCCAAGGAGATTGTTATAATGAGCTTGGTCGTGCCTTTTATGGGGAGTTAGAGGAAATCATCGAGTTTTCGTATAAGGGCACGTATGGGGGTCATATTAACTTGTTCAAGTGTCGTTGGTTTGATTCAAAAAAAAGGGATGTGTGTTGATAGACATGGAATCGTAGATTTTGACCTCCATAAGTCCGTGTACGCCAACGAACCGTTTGTGTCACCAACTTAAATAGTACAAGTATACTAAATCTATTTATCTTTAAGGTAAATTATTGTATATTGTAGTGATTTTTCAGATAACAAAATATTCAAGTGCATTTCACAACTGTGCTTACAGAACTGGTCGAGCTGTGATTACGTGGGCGAGCACACCTATCGTCTACAAGGATGCAATTTGGGCTGAATTTCAGGTAATTTTTTTTTTTAATTATGATGGATAATAAGATTAATAAACTAAAATTATTTAGTAGTGTTGGATTATATGTTAATAGTATTGTTTTACTATTATTATTGTTTTTTATTTGTAGAAAAGGTATAGATGGGAGGACACGCAGACTTTAGTGATACAGACACTATTCTGGCTGAAGTGCGCAGTCCACACCAAAGACAACTTGAACAAGGAATGACAAAAAGCCCTACAAAATGTATCAATAGACCATCTAGACCAGGGAGATGAGTACATGCAAGAGCATAGCCCCTAGTGGTACATCCAGTCCATATGGGCTGAGATGTGTGCCCAATGGAGAGCTGGAAGCTGGATCAAAAGACGAAAGACTGCCACCACTAACAGATCCTCAGGTGTATCTGATGGCGAAAAGGCAAAAGACACCTATAAGGGCGACAATATTGTTAGGTTTGTAAGATTCATGAACGCAATCGAATTGCACAAAATAAGCAGAAGCATGGAAAATTGGAGTTTTAAAATTTTACCAACCATATACCCGGATCACCCTTTATACATAATTATTAATTAAACAAAAATATGAAAAACAAGAATCATACCCTTGAAGATTCGAGCTTCCTCAGGTACAAGTTCACCTCCTTTTTCGCGTTCAACTTGAATCTACTGGGTTTGGTTCCTTCTTTTGATCAACGTTAGCTACCCAAGTGTTAGGCCTCTAGAGGTGATCCATCAAGGAAGAAGAAATATTCAAGAAGAAGGGTGGTTGGCTAAACCCTAGTTTTCTATCTCTATAGAAAAAGAACGTACGCTCCAACAATTGAAATCATGTTTGTTGTAAAAAAGTCAACAACCACCTAACCCATAATAAGACTCCTCTTATTTATAGATGTGGACAACCCTCCTTAACAATTAAGGAATTGGGTTTTATTTTAATTAATTAAAATTGTTTAATTAATTAGCCTCTTAATCTTATTAGGAATAAATGAGAGTACTAATATTAAATTAATTTCCAACTCTTTAGAAATTAAAATAATAATAATTGTAATAATATTAATAAGACTCCTCTTATTAATTTATATATTAATATTTCCAAAATATTAAATAATAAATATTAAGCTATTTAATTTATTTTATCACCATAGATTAAATTAACTACATTTAACATATTATTACAATTATGTCATTAACTTCTTAAATAATTATTCTTCCTTTTATGGTGTGACCCTTTAGGTGCTCCATATTAAACCGATTGTGAATAAATCAATTAGAATAATTTTAATCTTATTTAAATAAATTAATTAAACTATTAATTTATTTAAATAATATTATTCTACAATAGGGATAATATAGATTTCAACATTAATCATAAAAGAACCTTTGAGTAAATAGTTATCGTATAATTCAATCCTTCCACCATACAATGTCCCAATTAAATATAAGATACGTGGAATTACTTTGTCAAGTCTTATTTTATTTTATTATATCTATTTCGACTCTTAAATGCACAACTCAAATAATGCAAATTAGAAACTCCTTTCTAATTTCATTCTCGCTTTTAACCAAGGACTACTGGGTTGTCAATTATCTAATCACATAGGACATTTCTCTTCTTTTACTAGAGGTGGTAGATTCTTTATTGATCATGCATTATCTCCATGTACAACTTATTATACCCAAGCATACCCTTTGATATACCCTAAGGGTCTTAAGGAATAAGTCAAAGTATAACTCATCATACACAAGATACTATGATGATCTCAAGTGCAATGATCACTTGTACTACTATGACTTCAGGAATTTCTATTAATAGGCAAGTAAAACTCCATTAGGTATTCCTTAGCGAGCCACGTTCAGTGAACTTATTCTCTAATAAACACCTACATACTTTCTTTAGTGTCTCCACGCAAATGATCATGAGATCAATCATCCTCATCCAATGAGCAAGCAACGTATATACAAATCTATCCGGATTCACTAATCTCCAATTTAGTAATCCAACGATTGGGAACTATTTTAGTTTTAAGCTTTCTAAGAATTTAGATCTCATTAGAATGATCATCATCATTATTCTAAAAGCATTGCTTAAAACTATGGGTTTATCACATATTATAAAACAGCATCATGTAGATAATTAAAAGCCTTTAATAAATTAATATTTTTTATTAATAAATGAATAAGATTGTTACAAAGTATATGCTTTATCGTCAAACATGATTGGCTTGTGTGCATACTACTTTCAATCTCCCTCTTGCACTAAAGCCAATTGCCATGGTATCTCATACCCTTCTTCTCTAAGTGACGATTATCCTGCTGTTGGATAAGCTTTAGTTAATGGATATGTAATGTTGTTCTTGAGAGTTTACTATCTCTATAGTGATTTCTCATCTTTTAATGATTCCTATAATCAAATGAAAGTGCCAAAACACATGTTTAGATCCAAGATGAGACTTAGGAACTATTCCTAGTTCTTTAATGAACTTTTATCCAAGCAATTAACTTGCAGCTTCATTTACAGCTATATACTTTGTCTTTATCACTAAACCAACAACTCTTTGCTGTTTGAAACTTTTCCAATTCACTGTACCACCGTTCAAGGTAACACTTTACCTTAAAGTGGATTTTCTGTCGTCTTGGTCTGTCTGAAAAACTTGAGTCTCTTAAGCCCTCTAGTTTTAATTTAGACCCACCATAAATTTTAATCACATCCTTAGTGTCGGTTAAGTACTTTAAGATGTTTTTCACTATCTTACAGTGATCTTCTCTAGAATATGACCAATCAACATCAGGTCTCGTATATTTCATTGTATACATGATTGTCACTCATGCGATCTCTCTTTTTAGGAGTCTATGGGGACTATTAAAAGAGATACACTCCATGGCTTATCAACATGAGACATCTCTTGGAGTTTGTCATGCTAAAAAACTTTAACATCAAATGAATATATGTTCCTTGTGTGACATCCCAAAAATAGGTATACATCACCCATCTTGAGTCGCCAAAAACATGGTACAAAATTCAAATACAACTTAATAATACAACTGTCGTGTAAAATACGACATAAATTGAGAGTTTTAATACGAATATTGTCTTCTAGACAGTATTCAACTCAAATGGAGTCCTCAATACATTTATTATCACACTATTTCATAGAATAGTGAGGACTACTAATGCTATCATCCGGACCAGTCACTCCGCTTCCCCGACTAGTCCCTATTTATGTTCTCATTTCCTGAAGAGGACAATGAAAGCAAAAGGATGAGCTCAACTAGCCTAGTAAGAAATATTATGACTAAGATAATGCAAAATAATTTATCGTTAGCCTTCAACAGTGTTAAACTGATAAAATATAACAAACATCAAGTTTAACTACAGTGGAACAAGCAATCCATTAGAAGAGTCAAGTAGAGCATAAAATCTACTATCATCTATAATTTAAAAGGTTTTTCATCACTTTTTTCGCTGAGACTTAGCTTAATAAATAATCTACATCATCGAATCACCCCTGCACTACAACCAAGGATATTCTTTAGTATCACGACCACAAATTATCTATGCACTACGAGCCAAGGATATTCGTGTATTCATCAATGGTCATGATCATGCCAACCACTATCCATCAATGCACTACGGGCCAATGAGGACTTTTACCACATCATTGGTAACATTACATTCATGATTATACCGAATAATCCCTGGTCATAATCATACCAAGTCCATCTACGCACTACGAATACGATGACTTTCAACATAATATAAACATGAGGATGATGATTAATGATATAAGAATTCAATAAAACAAGTTCAAGGATAAATTTTAAAGATTTATAATTTAATTTATCCAAAATCAATTACGTCCAAATTGTCAACATGATCTTTGCTTTGTGGAGTAAAATTCAAGAATAATATTGTGCCAAGAATAATTTGGACCAAAACAAATCAATTTTTATCATGAATAGTACCCCGAGTGAATAGTACTCGAGTGAATAATACCCCATGAATAGTACTTTAGAATAGTAACCCCGTGAATAGTACTCCGGCATGAAAAAGTTAAAACTTATCAAGAATGCTCAGAATAATATTTCCATGAAAAGATACTGGATGAAGCGCAAATATCAAGGATAATCTACTAATTTCATGGAGTATAGAAGCCAAAATTTTAACAAAATGAGTATGGAATTTGAAATTTGAAACGAAATAATATTACTTACATACTACAGAGTATGGAAGAAAATTTTATTTCAAGTGAATATTGGACAAAAATAACATCCCTTACCTTAAAAAGAAGAGTATTCCAACTGGTATAGCGGGAATATTCTTCAAGAAAAATTTCACTATTTTCTATGCTCAAAGATTTCTAAAACTCTAAAGAAATACGCTCAATATTATAGAAGAAGAATTATCTGATTCTGGTGTGATTTTCAATTCTAACTTAAGCGCCTATTTATAGAAAAATGATAGAAAGCCATAGGAGACTAAAATAATATTATAATTTTTCTACGCATGCATGTTCTGAACAAAACTCAGCCACCGCAGTGGGGCCCACCCAAAATCAGCACATATTTTATACACCAAACAAAAGTGGGTCCCACCAAATTTTAATAAAAATCATTTTATTTTCCAAAACGTCAGTAATTCATAATAAATAGCCCTTTTATCAGAAAAATATGAAATTTATGTCCATTCTAAACGAAATCGAATTCTCCATAACTTTGTAGCTTTAAGTTTTTCCAAATTCCAAACACAAAATATCTGAAATCCACAAATGGATGATTTTCAACACCTCTTAAAATTCATAACAAATCATACGCTAATTTTTAACGGTTCAAAATTTGTGGACATATACTCAACTTATATATATATAACATATCCAAAAATCACAACGATCCAACGGTCGGATTAAAATTATAACTCACGCAATAGAGCTTTAAGAACACCGATTTGATTTTTTATTACCTCCAATCCGACAAAATACTGATAAAACACCTCAACATTAATTCCTTCATTTATAACAACATAAAATAAATATTTTCCTATCCATCATTTATCTCTACATAAAATAAATATTTCCTTATCACATAAATCAATAATTAATTATTCACAAATAATATTACAGAATCACAATAATGACAACTAGGCCGTTCTCAAGAAAGAGGGGGCTTTCCGATAAGGATTTCTCCTTATTGGCACACAATTAGGTGACCAAACCTCTCCTTCACAGAACTTTCTAGACATTGCCAATAATGCTATCTAATAATATTATTCAAATAATATGAATTATTAATTTGATAATGGGAAATACTGTTCAGTGATAATTATTAAAATAATAATAATATAAAATATCAACACAGCAATTATTGAATCAATAAAATAAAATATTGAATAAAGAATTATTGTAACAATTCTTGAGTAGTAGACCTTCTACGTGATCAATAATTCAAAAATACCGTGTCTTTCTTGTGCACAACGCGTGTATTCATCGTATTTTAACCACCGGTATTCCAACAAAGGTTAATTAGAATAACAACTACGCAGATTATTTATAAAACTCAAACTTGTCATTTTCTTCATCCGCCGCTTATTACATTATGGGGCCCACAAATGGTCGCACTGTCGCATTTAATATTCTCCGACAACAAGAATATTCCACAACCAAACGAATATTCCTCAACAGAAATGAGTATTTTATAACCACTTGCGTATTTTGAAAATTTTATAAATATCCCACAACTATAACATTATATCAAATTCACTCCATAATATTCAAAAATGATATTTATAGAAAATTCATCTTTATTCATAAAAGTTGGGGTCTTACAACTTGGGTTATGTCGTGCATCCTCTTGAATCTATTTATATAGATTTTTATCCCCAATTACAATACTCTTCCCAAATCATTCATGGAGGAATGTTTCGACAACTTTATCTTACTGATTCTAGCATTGACACGTCATTCCTTATCCGTAGTATATCAATATATAATACTAGGAATGTCACGACGCTCCCACTGACCCTTTTGTACACACTAGGTTCATTCTTATTTGTGATAAAATTAAAATCTTTTGATTATCTCATCAAAACAAATGTTCCATTTTTGAGAAGCTTGCTTCAATTCATTTCTCTGAGTGTCTACAACTCTTACCTCCTCGTATGTAACTGGATCATCATCTTCTATGATGTGTACCTCATCATCATCATCATCTATGATGAATCCATACCTCCTGTATATTTGGTACTTATTCCAAATTTACGATATCTTGTTTATGTACAATAGGTCATCTACAAGTTCCTCTTATTTGACTTATAAAGGTTTTGTGGTTCTTGAACTCTTCAAGATCTATTATCCTCCCACTAGCCCCTTCAATTATAAACACATTTATCTTAGAAGGTAGCGTGTTTCGCAACAAACACCTTTTGCTAAGTAGGATTATAGAACATATACCCTAAACTTACTTTAGGATGTCCCATAAATCTGTACTTGTCAAATTTTGTCCCAAGATTATCCTTTTGAAACCTTTTCCACATAAGCTGGACAACTCCTTATCTTAACTTACTTAAAATTAAGAATCCTTCATGTCCATAAATTTTATGGAGTCTTGTGGCTGGATTTTGAGGTTACCTTTTAATAGATATGCAACCATTTCTAGGATATTATCCCAGAAGGATACTAGAATGTCGGTAAAATCATTATAGATCGCACCATGTCCAACAAGGTACAATTTTTCCTTTCAGATACATCAATGAATTATTGCGTATCAGGAGGTGTCTATTGTGAGAAAACCATTTGAGATAATCTAGAAACGCATTGCACAAGTATTCCTTCCTTGATCCGATCAAAGAATCCTAATACTTTGCCAATTTGTTTCATTTCTAAATTTTTTGAACCTTTCAAATAATTCACAATTGTATTTCAACAAATATACACATTCAACTCTTTGAATGATCATCTCCTTTTCTTATACTAATTTATTCAATATGCAAAATTATTTTCACGTAAGTCAAGTATACAAAATCCATTAAGTAATATTCCAGTTCTGTGACGCCCCCAAAATAGGTATACATCACCCATTCTGAGTCGCCAAATACATGGTACAGAAAAACAACTACAACTTTATTAATACAATTGTCGTGCAAAATACGACAACACGTACTGTGAGTTTTAATATAAATATTGTCTTCTAGACAATATCAACACCCAAATAAAGTCTTCATTACAATTATTGATGTACTATTTTACAAAAATAGTGAGGACTGCTAAAACAACTGTCTAGGACCATCACTCTATACCCTGACTGGTTCCTACTATGTTCATGCTTCCTGAGAAGAAAAATGGAACAAAAAGGAAAAGGGTGAGCTCAACTAGCCTAGTAAAGAATATTATGACTAAGATAATATACAACAAATTATCTTTAGTCTTCAACAGGGAAAAATCTGATAGAATATAATCAACAACAAGTTTTAGATCAACAACTACAGTGGAAACAACAATTCATTAGAAGAGTTAAGTAGAGAATGAAATCTACTATCATCTATGAATTTAAAAGTCTATCATCAATATTTTATCCCTGTAACATCAATCAATATACATCTTGAATCAAACATTCATCTTTGCACTACGGGCCAAAGATATTCATTTAGATCACCAAATTGGTCATGTTCATCTCAACACTGCTCATCTTTTTGCACTACGGGCCAAAGATATTCATCAGTAATCATTCATCTTTGCTACAACAGCCAAAGATATTCATCAAGTATCACCAT
The DNA here is from genome assembly GCA_020205615.1 of Panax quinquefolius. Lineage (NCBI taxonomy): Eukaryota > Viridiplantae > Streptophyta > Magnoliopsida > Apiales > Araliaceae > Panax > Panax quinquefolius. The sequence continues at coordinate 50,773,649 of CM035156.1, forward strand.
TAAGGACCGAGGATGATGAAAAATATTTTAGAGAACGAATCTAGTGAGACAGAAGGACAAATATTAGGGATTTATATTTTGGTTTATCCAAATTCAATAATACTCCATAATAACCAAGTGTGAAGTAGAATAAAGAACAAAATATGGATACAATTAAATATAGTAACCATAAAAGACATCTGGGATAAAAAAAACTTCATTTTCTGGTGAATAGTGTCGTACTTGTGAATAGTGTCATATACGTGAATAGTAACCCCGACACAAAAGTTCCAAATTTGATTAAAAAGTTCAAATCAATATTTCGGCATAATGATATTGAAGAAAATAATATCATTTAAGAAGAAAATAACATCCCTTACCTCAACGAAATAGTACTTGAATGAAAGGTCTAAGTGATCTTTGAATGAAACTTATAATTTGATGCAATGACTCTCAAAGTATCTAAATACTCACAAAATACGCCGATAATATAGAGAGAAAAGAGAGAAAGCTTATGTTTCGGGTGTGATTTTCAATTCTAACTTAGCCCTCTATTTATAGAAAAATGTTAAGACGCCAAAAGCGACTTGACTTCGCCACTGATGGCTTTACTCGCTACTATTTCCACCCACCACATTTGAAATAAAATTCAAAGACATTTCTTCACCAACCACAAGTGGGGCCCACTCAATTCTAGAATTTTCCACCAAAATCATTTATAAACCTAATTTACGAATCACCACCTCTTAAAATTCATAACAAATCATACGCTTCATTTTAATAGCTTCAAAATTTGTGAACATATACCCAACTTATATATGTATAACATATCCAAAAATCACAACGATCCAACTATTTGGATTAAAAATTATAACTCACGCAATATATCGTAAAAATACTGATTTGATTTTTAATACCTCCATTCCGACAAAGATACTGATAAAACACCTCAACATTAAATCCTTCAATTATAACCACATAAAATAAATAAATCCATCATTTATATCCACATCAAATAAATATTTCCTTATCATATAAATCAATAATTAATTATTCACAAATAATATTACAGAATCACAATTATGAAAATGTAGTTCCGGAAAGAAGGGGCTTTCCGATAAGGATTTCTCCTTACTGGCGCACAATTAGGTGACCAAACCTCTTCTTAGACAGAACTTTCAAGATATTGCCAATAATGTTATCTAATAATATTATTCAAATAATATGAATTATTGATCTGATAATGGAAAATACTATATCGTTGACAATTATCAAAACAACAATAATATAAAATATCAACGCAAAGAATTATTGAATCAATAAAATAACATATTAAATAAGAATTCATCGTAATAATTATCGAGTAGTGTCTTCTTCACGTAAGAATCAATAATTCAAAATATCGTGCAATACCGCGCCTGTCGCTTTGAACCACGCCAGTATTACTATATTTTAACCACCGGGTATTCCAACAAAGTGTTAATTCAGTAATAACTACGATGTTATTTATAAAACTCAAACTTGTCATTTTCTACATCCGGCGCTTATTCTTCATGAGGCTCACGAATGGTCATGCCATCGCATTTAATATTCCCCCGACAACAAGAATATTCCACGACCAAACGAATATTCCCCGACAAAATGAATATTTTATAACCACTTGCTTATTTTATAAAATTTGTACATTTCACCCATAACCAAAGTATTATATCAAATTAACTCCTTATTATTTCAAGATAATAAATAGAGAAAATTTAATTTTATTCATAATAAGTTGGGGTCTTACATCCTCCCTTCCTTATGAAATTTCGTCCTCGAAATTGACGTACGTACCTGATGTTTCGAAAAGGTGAGGGTACCTCACTTTCATTTCTGATTCCAACTCCTAAGTCATTTCCTCAATAGCATGGTTCCTCCACAAAACCTTGACTTGTGGTATAACCTTTGTTCGTAGGATATGCTCTTTCCTATCCAATATCTTGACAGGTACCTCCTCGTATGTTAAATCTTCGGCTATCTCATCTGGTTCTAACGTAATAATGTGGTTTGGGTCTTTCACATATTTACAAAGCATAGATATGTGAAAAACATTATGAACACGAGACATGCTTGGAGGTAACGCAAGTCTATAGCCACACTTCCTACTCTTGGCCAAGAATCAAATGGACCAAAAATCGTGGATTCAAATTTCCTCTCTTCCCGAATCTTGTAACTCCCTTCCATGGAGCAACACGTAACAATACATGATCCCCAATACCAAATTCCACATCCTTTCGATGAAGATCCGCATAACTCTTTTGTCGATCCTGTGCCATTTGTATACGTTGTCAAATCGTTTGGATCTTTTCCGTAGTCATACGTACCAACTCTGGTCCCAACAATGTTGTTTCTCCTACCTCGTCCCAGCATACTGGAGAACGACACTTTCGTCCATACAACGCCTCGAATGGAGCCATGCCTATACTTGCTTGATAACTGTTGTTATAGGAGAATTCCACCAATGGCAAGTACTTATCCCAACTTCCTTTGAAATCAATAACACAGAGTCTTACTAGATCTTCTAGGGTTTGAATAATCCTCTCTGATTGTTCATCCATTTGAGGATGATATGCCGAACTGAAACGTAAATCCGTGCTCATAGCTTTCTGCAAACTCACCCAAAATCGTGAAGTGAATCTCTGGTCATGATCCGAAACTATGGATACTGGCATGCCATGCAATCTCACAATCTCATTCACGTACATACTAGCAAGACGTTCAAGAGAATAAGTCTCACGTATAGGCAAGAAATGAGTAGACTTGGTTAATCTATCAATAATAACCCAAATCGCATCTATGCCTTGAGAAACATTGGGAAGACCTGTAACAAAATCCATAGTAATGTGTTCCCACTTCCATCTCGGAATCTCAAGTGGTTGCAATGGACCCTTTGGCATTTGATGCTCTGCCTTTACACGTTGACAGGTTAAAAACCTCTAGATAAACTCTACGATCTCTCTCTTTATATTGTTATGTATGTCGAAGATCATGATATATTTTGGTACTCCTAGGATGGATTGCAAATGGAGTGTTGTGTGCCTCCATCATGATTCTATGCTTCAAGTCAGAATCATTAGGAACGCAAAGTCTGGAGTTGACTCGAAGTATTCCTTCTTCATCGATTCCTGCTTCTGGAATAATACCTTCTTGTACTTTTTTCTTCATACGCATCGCCCCCCAAGTCGGTGAAATGCTTGAGCGCCTTTAACTTTATCGATTAAATTCGCCTCTACTCAGTATGTTTGATATCATCATGTGGATACTTGAGCCTTTAACTCTATCTCCATCCTTTGCAAGTCATACAAAATGGGCCTTTGTGTTAACAACATTGCACTCGCATTCGCATATGATCTTCTACCAACGCGCCGCCTACAACGCTTATTTTCCAGATGATATCAATGCTATGGTCGTAATCCTTCAATAAATTCGAGCCAACGTCGTTGCTGCGATATTGAGTTCCTTCCGGGTGAAGAAATATTTGGGGCTTTAATGATCCGTATAAATCTCCACTTTCTCCATACGGTAGTGTCCGCATTTTTAACGCAAAAACGATCTGCGAACTCCGGATCATGAGTAGGATAATTACTCTCATAATCTTTGAGTTGTCATGAGGCATAAAGCTATGACTTTCCCATGTTGCATGAGAACACATCCTAACCCTTTGCACGAAGCATCGTTGTAGATAACAAATCCATCCGAACCAGATGGTATTGTCGAATCAATGTCGAAATGAGTCTCCTCTCGAGCTCTTAAAACTCTTCTCACATTCCTCGCTCCACATCGAATTTTGCATCTTCCGAGTCACCGAAGTTAATCGGAGTAGCGATTCGGAAAATCCATCCACGAATCTCCGATAATAACCAAATTTAAGCCCGTAAGTTACGCACTTCTGGCCACCGACTTTCTACCGCTCCCAACTTTGGATTGCTTTAATCTTTGTCGGTCAACGGATACTCCATGTTTTGACACCACGTGCCCAAGGAATGCTACTTCCTTAAGCCGAACTCGCATTTCTTCACTTGCATATATAGCTTGTTGTCACGTAAGTCTTTGATGTACCACTAATGAATGGTGCTCATGATCTTCACTTTTTGGAATAGATGAGGATGTCATCAATAAAGACAACAACGAATCCGATCCAAATATTCCTCAATACACTGCTCATCATATCCATGAAAGCGGAGGAGCATTAGTCAATCCAAAAGACACGACTAAGAATTCATAATGCCTCATCGAGTTCTCAAGGCGCCTTCTGGAATATCCTCAGTTTTAATCTTCAGCTGATGATATCCAGAACGAAGATCGATCTTTGAAAAGTATAAAATTCTGTAAATGAATTTGTAATGAACAACAATTTTCAACACACATTCTTTTATTAATTACCAAAATAATTTAGGTCTTGTTTTAAATTGGTATCTTCCACTATTTTTTTCAAACTATATTACCCTCAATATATATAGTTCGACAATATCTAATTAAAGATATGCTAGTGAGAATAAGGATCCCATTTCAAATGTATATAGCCTTGTGTGTGCACAACAAACTATATATAAATAAATAAGAAGACAACTCTTGTCAATTACATCAACTATGCAACTCTTTGTATTTTGCCTCTTAAATCATAATGGTCAAGTGTGTGCACATCCGAACTAACATGATTTAAGTTAAGTCAGACCCAACATTTCCATATAAGTGAAGAGAAAACTACAACCCTTGTGTGTGCACAACAAAGCAGTAATGTTCAATTCCTTATAAACATCATATGTAATAAAAACATCTTAAATATTTAATACTTGCCTTGTGTGTGCACAACAAAGTCATATTAAATATTCAATACTCTATTGTTTCTATCATGCTAGAAGGCGACGTTTGATATTCCAAATATCTTTGAACGTTACAACTTAATATAAAATATTTAAGGGGTTTGTTATTAATTTGTCTCATCCTATTTAACGCGCATGCACGCACGCACACACACACACACACACACACACACACACACACACACACATATATATATATATATATATAGTATAAGCATGCACATATAGAATATTATATTCTATCCGGATTGATTATGGACTTTTATTATAGTTTGGTTCATTAGAGCCACAAAGTGAACCAAAAGGTCAAACCCTAGGGGTGCAAGAATTAAATTTAAATATAACTATTACATTTAAATCTCGAGCTCTATTACAAACGGGTCTTCAAGCGCTCCTTGCCCCTTGATCTCCAATTCTTCAAAATAATTCTAACTATTCCTATTACAAAACTATTTAAAATAAATAGAAACTTTGATCAGCAGTCAAAGAGAATTACATAGGAGGGAGTTAGAATTTTCATTAAGAAAAATTTAGAGAAGACGAGGTACGCAGACCCCATTTAATAAAACTCATACATTCATGCATCCAACTAAAATAAAATCCAATCACATTGATCAATAGTCCATAATCAATCCCATTTATTATCATACACATCACCATATGCATCAATATATAACATTCATCTCATAAATAATAAACATTCAATATATATATTGATATTATTTAATGGGCAAATTTAGTTAGTATAAAATCTAATTTTGAATCAAAATAAACTCCTTTATTTTAATCCAAATTTAAATCAAAATCAACCTCTTTTATTTTAATTTATCCAATTTTGAATAAAATAAACTATTTTTATTTAATCAAGTTCGTTAATCAAAATAAACTCATTTATTTTAATTAATTATGAAATCCAATTCCAAATGTAAAAAAAACTTCTTTATTAAAAGAAACATGATTCTCTTTCTTATTCACAAATAAACTCATTTATTTTGAATAATATGAAATCTTATTCCATATCTAAATAAACTCCTTTCTTTTCTTATTCACAAATAAACTCCTTTATTTTGAATAATATGAAATCTTATTTCATATCTAAATAAACTCCTTTGTTTAAGGAAACATGCAATCTTTTTTCAACTCCAATTAGTTATCATGCAATCCAATTCCAACTCTAATTAGTTAGCATGAAATCCAATTTTAAAATTAAAATAAACCTTTTATTTTAAGATTAAAATAAACTTTTATTTTAAGATTAAAATAAACTTTTTATTTTAATTAAAAATTATTAAAAAATATTATATATATTGTATATTCACGTAATCACCACATGAAAAAGGGATACTTTAATTCCTGTATACTAATATATATAGATATGATAGTTAACCAAAGATAACTCAGTAAGCTATTACATATAATATATATATACATTATATGATAACTTTTCGTGATACATGCTAAGGCAACCTACAGATATAAATATATATAAAAAACAAAATCATATAATATCCATATCACGGAAGTAATCGGATTCAGCAAAAAATATGTTTTTTTTTTAAAAAAAATTATACAACAAATTATGTCCAATTAAATTATTCTAAAAACATATCAATATACATATCAAATTAAAAAAAACTAATAATTCGCATAAAGGTTTGTTTTGATGTCACTGTTAGGTTTGTAAGATTCATGAACGCAATCAAATTGCACAAAATAAGCGGAAGCATGGAAAATCAGAGTTTTAAATTTTTATAAACCATATACCCGGATCACCCTTTATGCACAATTATTAATTAAACAAAAATATGAATAACAAGAATCATACCCTTGAAGATTCGAGCCTCGCGTGACAAAGTTCACCTCTAATCTTTTTAGTGTTCAACTTGAATCTACTGGGTTTGGTTCCTTCCTTTGATCAACGTTAGCCACCCAAGTGTTTGGCCTCTAGAGGTGATCCACCGAGGAAGAAGAAATATTCAAGAAGAAGGGTGGTTATTTATAAACCCTGCTTTTCTATCTCTATAAAAAAACGTCTTTCTCAAATAATTGGAATCACGTCATTGTTAGACCAAAAAATCGGGGACCAGACTTGCGGAATTGGCCACTACCAGAAAAAAGCTGGGTTGTGAGAACTTTACTTTTTCTACGATCAAAATCTGGTAATTTTTACCGACCCAATTTTAAATTTCTACCAACGATAGCTCCAGCCCATGGGCGCCCGGCCCGCCCGGTTCTTAAAAAAAACTATCTCTATCTGGCTTACTACCGAATGGCTATCAATTATCTAATTACTGATATCTCTAATCTCTTATCTCTCCGTAAGGGGCAAGGCTGTAAGGGATAACTGGCTAAGGGCTAAGGCGCGATCTAGATCTGTGAGTGATTTTGAGAGATACAGCCCCACGATCTCCACCTCCAAACTCTTCACTAGTCTTTCACAAATCCACACTTCGAAGTTCGATCGATCGATGACGCCGACTCGGTAGGTTCTTCTCTTCGTCCCGAATCCAAATCATCATTCCGTGAGACCAATTTCTCTCTGGAATCTAGGTAATTTTTTGTTGTTTATCGTTAAATCATCCTCAAGGTAGAGAAAGACTGATTCTTTTTGTAATTTGAAATTAACTTACCTATCATTTATTTTGGGTGTTAATGGAAGTCACTATACTGGTTCATCTGGTCATGGAGACGGTAGAACTTCTTGAAGCGTAAGAAAAATTTTATTCATACATTTGACTTCTAGTTATTTGTTCGCTGGTGGTGATGATAAAATCATGTTTTTTCTGTCATAATGTTCCATGAACCAATCGTATATACTGATATTGGTTGACTAATGGTTCCAGCAACCATATGTGATATGTGTCAAATGTTGTATTAGTATAAAGTATTTAAAATTATTAAGATAATAAATATGTATTTCTGAACAATCTTATTACTGGTCTACATTTCTTTGAAGAATGAGGAATTGTTTATATGGAGCCTTCACTGTTTCAAAAAACATGTGGTATATTCTAAAAATTGTGGAATTGTTTATATGGAGCCCTTCAAAAACAATAATGTTAGTTGTTTATATTGGAATAGTTCTCTTCAAAGGTCATTTATTTATTTTTGAACATTATGATTTTCCTGTAGTATGTCAGTTGAAATTTTACATGATAGTTCATGTGTTGTATGTGATATATTTGTTGTGTGACAAGGAGAATAATAATTAATAGATCACATTTTGCTTTAAGCCTTTAATCATGCTGCTTTGTAATTCCTGATTTGATTGCTTGAACAAAGTCCATCTTTTAGGGATAAGCATGTGAACATAAAAAGAAGGTAAATTTTTTTTTTTGCCAATGGATATCACATTACAATCTGATTTATTTGTGTAAAGAGGGTATGAATGATTTTGTAGATTACCCATGCTTATTTGATTTGGCATGAGAGCACCAAAACTAATGTAGTTCAGAAGCTTGTATGTATGAGTGGCTTAATCCTCCACGAGCACAAACAGAACAAAGACAAAATTATAATAATAAAACTTTGGTAGACTAATTGCTTAATATAATGGTCGAATTATATTAATTGCTTCATATCATCTATCTATATGATAAAAATATAAATGTATCTATATGATAAAAATATAAACTATGTAAGTTTCTTTCATTTTTACTTGCATCCTTATTAAGCTTACATATTTTTTTTAGTACTCATTCATTTTTACTTGAATGTGTTTAATCATTTCTGTACTAAAAAGTTCACGGAAGTGTAAGAGGTAGTTACATTTTCAACAATACAAATTAATTGAGTATGTGTTAATTGTTTAAAAATATTTTTTGTTTGTAGAGTTCTTATGGATCGACGGGATCGTGTAACAATTGATTTGATTGATGGGGGAGTTGAAAGCTCGGACAATTTGACACAACCAATTGACAATTCGAAGAGAAAACGAAGGGAAGAAAGTTTAATTTGGAATCAATATGAAAAAAGGTAGATCCTTCAACCAAAAAGTTAAGAGCATATTGTAAAACATGCACAAAAAGTTATGCTATTGGGGATGGTGGTAGTTCTCATGGGACTAGAAATTTGCATGCACATGAAAAGTCATGTCCCGGTTTAATTAACCAAAATGTGACTCAAATGCATCTAGATCATGAAGGAAAAATGCTTAATAGAAAATTTAGTCAGCTCATTTATAGGGATATAAAATGGCTGAAACAATCATGATGCATAACTATCCATTCTTGATTGTTGAACATGAAGGATTACGAAGAGTGCATAACTATTTGAATCTGGATGTGAAATCGTACACTAGAAACACTGCCAAAGCGGATTGTATTAAAATTTATAAGCTTGAGAAAGCAAAATTGAAACATGCATTTGAGAACATCCACGGTAGAATTTGTCTCACTTCTAATTTGTGGTCGTCCGGTACTAGTGAGGGTTATATTTGTTTAACCGCTCACTTTATTGATCATGATTGATTGTGTGTTGCACAGTAGGATTATAAATTTTTGCCATTTCCCCTTACCACATACCGGTACTCTTTTATCAGAAAAAATCTTTGAGTTTTTAAAGGAAATGGGAATTGAAAAAAAGATCTTTTCTATCACTTTAGATAATGCAACAAACAACTACAACATGCAAAATTTCTTGAAGGCTCATTTGAGAGGAAACTTGTTTTGCAATGGTAATTTTTTCCATGTTCGGTGTTTTGCTCACATATTAAATCTCATTGTTCAAGATGGTTTGAAAATTGCAAGTGAAACTTTACGCAAAATTAGAGAGAGTGTCAAATATATTAAGGGATATGAAAGTAGATTATTAAAATTTGTTACATGTTGTGAACAATTGCTTGTGTCCGTAGAATCGGGTTTGTGTTTGTGTGACTAGATGGAATTCTACCACTATAAGAAAAAAAGCTTACTTCCGACGGAATATTCCGTCGACCTAAACCTATTCAGTCGAAAATATATTATTTCCGACGAAAATATCCGTCAGAAATTCGGTCGTATATATTCGCGTCGAAGATAAGTTCCGTCAAAAATTCTGTCGGATGTTTAGTATCTTCGACGAACTTAACTCCAACGGATTTTCGTCGAACATAAGTTACTTTCGACAGAATATACAGGACGAAACTTTTCGTCGAGTATAATATACCCTATTTTCGATGGACATATTCCCTCGGAATTATCCTATTTCCGACTGAAAACTAAAATAATCCGGTATTTATTAAAAAGGGCTCATTATTAACCCCGACGAAAATTGTGTCGGAGATAACATATTTTTGACGGGCATGTTCCGTCGAAGGTGACTTATCTCCGACTGAAAATTAGAATATTTCGTAATTTATAAAAAAATGACTATTTGTTAAATCCGAGGGAAGTTCCGTCGGAAATACCTTATTCCGTCGGAATTAACTATTTTTTTTAATACAGATTTTAAAAGTTCAATTCCCAGGTGTTTAAACCCATTAATGACCTGTAACCTGTCACAACCCAATACACAATAATATAATAGGGCTCTCACATTCAAATATGCAAAGTCACACTAAAACGTAATCTTCAACTCATTATCATTCACATTCACATTCAAATATCCACCAAAACGTATTATAAGCTAACCAAATACAAATATAAGCTAATGTTCCATAAATAATAAACAATATAATTTACAATACTTATACAGACGCAATTAGACTCTACAATATATACAAATGTTCTATAATAACATGAATACAAATGAACTATAAACTAGTAAAAGTATCATCATCGGTAGTGAGGCGAACGCGATCTATGTCGCTTCTCGTGTATAGAAATCAAATCGTCGACTTACTACTCGTCATCGCCATTCTCTCCACACATCGCCACCCCATTGATAGAATCAAAATATAAATCATTAGTCATCCAAGTATATATATATATATATATATATATATATATATATATATATATATATATATATATATATATAGAATTAACAAACTAGCTTTAATTAAAAAAATATAAACAATAAAAATACTTGAGTAGGTGGGGGCGGACGAAAAGCCTCCTCCAAGAGGGTAATCACTATCTGGAGCATCTCGGCGCTCCAAGCGTCGAATTGCTCCCGTGATAATCCCATACTCTCTGTAGAGGCCTCTGTTATAATATCTTGAGCAATCTGGTGAGACGGGAACTGGAAGGCAACTGCTGACGCCGAAAGACCGGATCGGTACGGAACTTATCCGACACGGTCCCTATCAGCCGCCGGAAGATATCTTTATCCAAGCCAGCGCCCGTATGAGATGGTCCGACATGTGCTCTCAGATGCTGGCACTAGCTGGAGCCTGTAAAGAGATACAAATTCGATTACTAATAATAATTTATATAATATGATAAATTTGGATAATTATTTCGTGAAACATAATAAAATATTACCTCTAGAAAGTGTATATACGAGTATCCTCGGCAGACCCAACACTCGATATCTGCCGGTACTACTAGTAGGGGATCCTGAGACGCGACCCATAGTCTCAGCTCCTCATCCCGATCTAATATAATATCGGGAAGAGGGGTGGTGGAATCTAACGGCTCAGAACCCCTCCTAATAGCCTCCAGCTCAGCTATACGCTCGCTCCGAAGCCTCTGAAATCGTTCCTCTAATGTATTCCGTATACGTATGTTAATTATAGCATTTTATTTATGAATGAATATTATTAAAAGCTAAATAGTAAGATGAGTTTTACCCGTATAGCTAAAGCTGCCTGAGACAGAGCACGTTCGTCCTTAGGCGTGTGGGCTCGATCCCAAAACTCTAGAATGGTAGGATCTCGGCCCAAGGTCCTCCCCAATGCCTAATAAAAACATTCATAAAACAGGTCTTAAGTATTTGTGTGAGAACTTGACACATAAATTCGGTCGAAATAGTAAGATGAGTTAAAGTTAGTTCGTCAAAATTACTTTTTGCAGTGGCGTGAAATTTGGCGCCAACTGGAGATGTCTAAATTCGATGGAATTCCGTCCTAATTATGTTAGTTTCGAGGGATTTATAACCAACGCATTATTCCCTCGGAAGTAATCATATTTCGACCGAATTTAATACGTCGAGGATACGTCCATCGAAAATAGTCGATTTTCTTGTAGTGTATACATGGGAGATGCTTGATAGTGTTCTGAAATATAAAGAGGTATTCTTTCAATATGCCATGGTTGAATCATCTTACACAACTTGTCCATCAAATGATGAGTGAGAAATATCACAAGCAATCACTACATTTTTGAAACCATTTTGGAAAATTACATAACTTTTTTTGGGAATGAGTTATCCAACATCAAATCTTTATTTCTTACATATGTTGAGGATAAAAGAACTTTTGATGTTTAATAAGTCTTATGAGATTGAGGTAATTAGAAACATGGAAAATGAGATGTTGCCAAAGTTTGACAAATATTGGAACGACTATGTTGTTATCTTGTCCATAGCTACTATTCTTGACCCAAAGTATAAGGTGTAATTTGTCAAATTTAAATTGAAAAAATTTGAGACGGATGAGTATGTTATAAATAGAAAAGTGGAGAAAATTGTGAATGCTATGAAATCTTTGTTCAAGGAATATGCAACGGAGTTGTCAAAAGATGGTTCACAACAACCTCAAGATGGTGTAGGGACTTCAACTATTGCTATCAATAACACACGTGAACATAGTGATGATGAGTTTGATGTAAGTAAAATTTTCATGTATTATAATTTTTTTAATTTTTTGCATATTTATTTATATTGCATATTTGTGTTGATGAACTTTTGATTTTTAAAATTTTAAATAGGAGTTTATGAGGGAAGTGCAAGGTACTACATCAACAAGAACGGAATTAGAACAATACTTAGAATAGAAAATTGCCATTAACAAATCTTCTTTTAATATTCTAGAAGAGTGGAAAAAACTTTCTGAGAGGTACCCACTCCTTAATTTTTATTCTAGTTTTATACCTTTATTTTATACATGACTATTGACTAATGACTATTTAGTACTTTCAAATATTACGTTATTATAGATATCCAATACTAGCTAATATGGCATATGATATCTTATCAATTCCAATTACAACTGTGACGCCCCCAAAATAGGTATACATCACCCATTCTGAGTCGCTAAATACATGGTACAGAAAAACAACTACAACTTTATTAATACAATTGTCGTGCAAAATACGACAACACATATTGCGAGTTTAAATACAAATATTGTCTTCTAGATAATATCAACACCCAAATAAAGTCTTCATTACAATTATTGATGTACTATTTCACAAAAATAGTGAGGACTGCTAAAACAACTGTCTAGGACCATCACTCTATACCCCGACTGGTTCTTGCTATGTTTTCGCTTCTTGAGAATAAAAATGGAACAAAAAGGAAAATGGTGAGCTAAACTAGCCCAGTAAAGAATATTATGACTAAGATAATATACAACAAATTATCCTTAATCTTCAATAGGAAAAAATCTGATAGAATATAATCGACAACAAGTTTTAGATCAACAATCGCAATAAAACAACAATTCATTAGAAGAGTTAAGTAGAGAATGAAATCTACTATCATCTATGAATTTAAAAGTCCATCATCAATATTTTATCCTCAGTAACATCAATCAATATACATCTTTTCACTCACGGCCAAAGATATTCATTTATATCACCAGTTGGTCATGTTCATGTCAACACCTGTTCATCTTTGCACTACAGGCCAAAGATATTCATCAGGTAATCATTCATCTTTGCACTACAGGCCAAAGATATTCATCAAGTATCACCATTAAAGACTTAGGATGATGAAAAATATTTTAGAGAATGAATCTAGTGAGACAGAAGGACAAATATTAGGGATTTGTATTTTGAGTTATCCAAATTCAATAATATTCCATAATAACCAAGTGTGAAGTAGAATAAAGATCAAAACATGGATACAATCAAAGATAGTAACCATAAAAAATATCTGGGAAGAAAAAGAGAAAATTTCATATTTTTTTGTGAATAGTGTCATATACATGAATAGTAATCCCGACACAAAAAGGTAGAAATTTCATCATAAAATTCATAAAAATATATCAGCATAATGATATTGAAGAAAATAATATCATTTAAGAAGAAAATAACATCCCTTACCTCAAAGAATCAGTACTTAGGAATGAAAGGTCGGAAGTGATGCTGAATGAAACTTGTACTGAACAACAACTCTTAAAGTATCTAAATACTCACAAAATACGCTCGATAATATAAAGAGAGAAAGAGAGAAGGCTTATGTTTCTGGTGTGATTTTTAATTCTAACTTAGCCCTCTATTTATAGGAAAATGTTAGCCTACCAAGGCAGACTCGACTTGACACACCTACACGATGGCTTTACTTTTCGCTACTATTTCCATCCACCACATTTGAAATAAAATTCAGCACATTTCTTCACCAACCACAAGTGGGGCCCACTCAATTCTAGAATTTTCCACCAAAATCAATTATAAACCTAATTTTCGAATCAGTCACCTCTTAAAATTTATAACAACTCATTCGTTCATTTTTAACGGTTCAAAATTTGTGAACATATACTCAACTTATATATGTATAACATATCCAAAAATCACAACGATCCAACGGTCGGATTAAAATTTATAACTCACACAATATATCACACGAACAATGATTTAATTTTTCATACCTCCATTTCGACAAAAATACCTCAACATTAATTCCTTCAATTATATCCACATAAAATAAATATATCCATCAATTATAAAATTAATATTTTCTTAGCATATAAATCAATAATTAATTATTCACAAATAATATTACAGAATCACAATTATGACAACCAGGCCGTTCCCAGGAAAGAGGGGACTTTCCGATAAGGATTTTTCCTTACTGGCGCGCAATTAGGTGACCAACCTCTCCTTATACAAAAATTTCTAGACATTGCCAATAATGCTATCTAATAATATTATTCAAATAATATGAATTATTGATCTGATAATGGAAAATACTGTGCAATGACAATCATTGAAACAATAATCATATAAAATATCAATGCAGCAATTATTGAATCAATAAAATAAAATATTAAAAAGTAATTACTGTAACAATTATTGAGTAGTGCCTTCTTACGTAAGAATCAATAATTCAAAAATATTTATGCAATCTGATACCGTGTACTCTTTATGCAACCACGCAGTATTCTTTATATTTTAACCACCGGGTATTCCAATAGTGTTAACGGTAACAACTATGTCGTTATTTATAAAAACTCAAACTTGTCATTTTTTTCGTCCGACAGTTATTCTGTTATGAGGCCCACAAATGATCATGTTGGTCGTCATTTGATATTCTCGACAAAAAAGAATATTCCACGACCAAACGAATATTCTCCGACAATAAATGAATAGTTTAACCACTTGTATATTTTGTAAAATTTGCACATTTCACCCATAACCAAAGTATTATATCAAATTAACTCCTTATTATTTCAAGATAGTAAATAAAGAAAATTTAATTTTATTCATAATAAGTTGGGGTTTTACAACCTCCCCTCCTTATGAAATTTCGTCCTCGAAATTGACGTACGTACCTGGTGTTTTGAAAAGGTGAGGGTACCTCGATTTCATTTCCGATTCAAACTCCCAGTTCATTTCTTCAATAGCATGGTTCCTCCACAAAACATTGACTTGTGGTATAACCTTTGTTCATATGATATGCTCTTTTCTATCCAATATCTTGACAGGTACCTCTTTGTACTTTAAATCTTCGGCTATCTCGTCTGGTCTAACGCAATAATGTGGTTTGGGTCTTTCACATATTTACGAAACATAGATATGTGAAAAACATTATGAACACGAGACATACTTGGAGGTAATGCGAGTCTATAGGCCACATTTCCTATTCGGTCAAGAATCTCAAATGGACTAACAAATCGTGGATTGAGCTTTCCTCTCTTCCCAAATCTTGTAACTCCCTTCCATGGAGCAATATGTAACAGTACATGATCTCCAACATTAAACTCCATGTCCTTTCGATGAAGATCAGCATAACTCTTTTGTCTATCTTGTGAGGTCTTTATACGTTGCCGGATCATTTGAATCTTTTCTGTAGTCATGCGTACTAATTCTGGTCCCAACAACGTTGCTTATCCCACCTCGTCCCAACATACTAGAGAACGACACTTTCGTCCATATAACGCCTCGAATGGAGCCATGCCTATACTTGCTTGATAATTGTTGTTGTAGGAAAATTCCACCAGTGGCAAGTACTTATCCCAACTTCCTTTAAAATCTAGGACACAGAGTCTTAATAGATCTTCAAGGGTTTGAATAGTCCTTTTTGATTGTCCGTCCGTTTGAGGATGGTATACCGAACTGAATCGTAAATCCGTGCCCATAGCTTTCTACAAACTCACCCAAAATCGTGAAGTGAATCTTGGGTCACGATCCAAAACTATGGATACTAGCATGCCATGCAATCTCACAATCTCATTCATGTACATACTAGCAAGACGTTCAAGAGAATAAGTCTCACGTATAGGCAAGAAATGAGCAGACTTGGTTAATCTATCAACAATAACCTAAATCGCATCTATGCCTTGAGAAACCGTGGGAAGACCTGTAACAAAATCCATAGTAATGTGTTCCCACTTCCATCTTGGAATCTCAAGTAGTTACAATAGACCCTTTGGCATTTGATGCTCCGCCTTTACACGTTGACAGGTTAAACACCTCGAGATAAACTCCGCGATCTCTCTCTTCATATTGTTCCACCAAAATGTATGTCAAGATCATGATACATTTTAGTACTCCCAGGGATGGATTGCAAATGGTGTGTTGTGTGCCTCCATCATGATTCTATGCTTCAAGTCAGAATCATTAGGAACACAAAGTCTGGAGTTGACTCGAAGTATTCCTTCTTTATTGATTCCTGCTTCTGGAATAGCACCTTCTTGCACTTTTTTCTTCATACGCATCAGCCCCAAGTCCGTAGCTTGAGCAACTTTAACTTTACCGATTATAGTTGGTTCTACTCGTATATTTGATATCATCATGTGGGTACTTGGAGCCTTTAACTCTATCTCCATCCTTTGTAAGTCATACAAAATGGGCATTTGTGTTAACAACATTGCACTCGTACCCGCATATGATCTTCTACACAATGCCTCAGGTACAACGTTTGCTTTTCCAGGATGATATTGAATGTTATGGTCGTAATCCTTCAACAGCTCGAGCCAACGTCATTGCCGCATATTAAGTTCCTTCTAGGTGATGAAATATTTAAGGCTTTTATGATCCATATAAATCTCCACTTTCTCTCCATACAGGTAGTGTCTCCATATTTTTAACGCAAAAATGACTGCTGCCAACTCCAGATCATGAGTAGGATAATTCCTCTCATATTCTTTGAGTTGTCGCGAGACATAGGCTATGACTTTCCCATGTTGCATGAGAACACATCCTAACCCTTTGCCTGAAGCATCGCTGAAGATAACAAATCCATCCGAACCAGATTTCAGATTGCCGAGCAGTGCAAAAAATGAGTCTCCTCTTGAGCTCTTGGAAACTCTTCTCGCATTCCTTGCTCCACACGAATTTTGCATCTTTCCGAGTCAGCTGAGTTAACGGAGTAGCGATTCGGGAAAATCCTTCCACGAATCTCCGATAATAACCAACTAAGCCCAGAAAGCTACGCACTTCGGTCACCGACTTCGGCTTCTCCCAACTTTGGATTGCCTCAATTTTTGCCGGGTCAACAGATACTCCATGTTTTGACACCACGTTCCCAAGGAATGCTACTTCCTTAAGCCAGAACTCGTATTTCTTCAGCTTGGCATATAGCTTGTTGTCACGAAGTCTTTGAAGTACCAGCTTCAAATGGTGCTCATGATCTTCACGACTTTTGGAATAGATGAGGATGTCATCAATAAAGACAACAACGAATCCGATCCAAATATTCCTTGAATACACGGTTCATCATATCCATGAAAGCGGCGGGGAGCATTAGTCAATCCAAAAGACATGACTAAGAATTCATAATGCCCGTCATGAGTTACGAAGGCGGCGCTTCTAATATCCTCGAGTTTTAATCTTCAAATTTGATGATATCCGAAATCGAGATCGATCTTTGAAAATTATTGTGCTCCTTGCAACCGGGTCAAACAGTCATCAATGCGAGGTAGTGGATACCTATTCTTGATGGTGACATGGTTTTATTCTCAATAGTCAATACTGAAAGTCGCATACTCCCGCCTTTCTTCTTTACAAATAAAACAGAGCACCCCAGGAGGAGATGTACTGGGATGAATGAAACCGATGTCTAACAATTCCTGTAGTTGGACTTTTAACTCCTGAAGTTCAATAGGAGCTATTCGATATGGGGTTTTAGAAATGGGCTTTATACCCAGTTCAAGATTAATAAAGAATCCAACTTCTCATTCTGGGGGTAGACCAGGAAGTTCTTCAGGAAATACGTCAGGAAATTCATTAACAACAGGAATATTATTCAAATCTGACGTGTTTTTGTTCAAGTCCATAATATGGGCTAAGAAAGCTTGACATCCATTTTTTAATAAACGAATAGCTTTATGGCTTGATATGATAGTGACTGATTTTAGTGGTTTAGTTGCTTGAATTCGTATAACAGGTTGGTTAGGAATATGAAAACTAACAACCTTACGAAAATAATCAATTTTGGCATGATGATTGGTTAACCAATCAATCCCTAAAATCACATCAAATGCAAGTATCTTTAAAGAGATAAGATCAATAGGTAATGTGATTGTGCCAACTTGGATCAAGCAAGATTTATAAACTATAGATGTAACAAAGGTTTCACCCAACGGAGTTTCAACAGATAAATTAAAGTCCAATTTCTCCGGAGTCAAGTTTAAACGTTGAGCACAAGCAGGAGAGATAAAAGAATGGGTAGAACCGGTATCTAGTAAGGTATAAACTTCACAAGAGTTTAGGATTAACTTACCCATGATCACCTCATTCGGGTTTCTCACGTTTTGTCCAGTCACAACAAACGCCCTTCCTTGAACCACCGACTTTGTTTTGTCTGTAGTCGTCTTTGGTGCCACCGTCCCAGTTGGACTTGACTTTGCTACCGAACAAAATTGGGCTATGTGACCGTCTTTTCCACAATTGAAACACACCTTAATTGGAAGGTTGTGAACAGTTTGGACTTATGTGTCCCTCCTCTCCGCATCTGTAGCATCTAACTGGCGGTCGTTTTTCTCCCCCAGAATTTGTTGTTGGTGCTGGTGCTGCTACTGATGTCTTCCCGTCATTGTTGAATCTCCTCTTTTTAAAATTTTCACTTGACTCACCTCTCCTATTATCATGGCCACGATGACCACCCGAGTGGTTACCACTTTTTTCCGTAATCTTCCCTCCTCGCTGGTTATCATCGCTTCGATGACTGCTGTCACCGGTATGACCCTGGTTGTGATCCATCGGTTGAACATACTCGTTATCACGCTCTAATAATTGAGCCCTGTTTACAACATCTGAATATAAAGAAAATTTATAAGAGATACGATATTGTTGAATCTTGGATTTTAGACCTCTCAGAAACATCCGCGTCATACGTTCCTCATTTTCAACCAAATGAGATACAAACCTAGATAACACTGCGAACTTCGCCTCGTACTGGGACACCGTCATGTTGTTCTGTTCCAGTCTAATAAACTCTACCTTCTTCATATGACGAATACTTTCAGGAAAGTACTTGTCATTGAACGATTCTGAAATTTTTCCCAAGACATGTTGAGTGCGTACCGGTCAAGTACGCTTCACGCACTCCCACCAAGAATTTGCCTCACCATGGAACATAAAGGTGGCGAATGGAACCTTCGTTCTCCGTCATGTTCCCCAAGACATCGAATATCTTTGTCATTTGCTTAACCCACATTTTTGCCTTAATCGGATTGGGCTTTCCCCAAAAATTTGGTGGTCCCAACTCCTTGAACTGCTTTGCTTTGTGATGCATCAAGCGCTTTGCTATCATTTCCACCCGTATTTTGTACACGAGTCTCCCTCGTCTGATTTTGCATGAACTGCAAAAAGCTTCTAAACATCGCATCATTCATCGTTTGCTCGGTAGTGTTGTTTATAGGATGAATATTGCCTTCCTATTGCACGTTCTATTGGTTGGTAATTAAAGGTTGTTCCACAGTCTCAGACTCCATTGTTAACGTTCTCAGCTGCCATTCTTAAAAACTACCATAAAACAGGAGTTAATTAAATAAATTAACATATCACATAATATCTCTATATTATGACCGACCAACAAATAAGCTTAGGTAGGACACACTAGCGAAAGATTTACTCATCTCTCGCCTCCTAGATCTATTCCCCGATCTCCGCCAGAGACCATATCCCTAAGCTTTGATACCAACTGTGATGCCCCCAAAATAGGTATACATCACCCATTCTGAGTCGTCCAAATACATGGTACAGAAAAATAACTACAACTTTATTAATACAATTGTCGTGCAAAATACGACAACACATACTGCGAGTTTAAATACAAATATTGTCTTCTATATAATATCAACACCCAAATAAAGTCCTCATTACAATTATTGATGTACTATTTCACAAAAATAGTGAGGACTGCTAAAACAACTGTCTAGGACCATCACTCTATACCCCGACTGGTTCCTGCTATGTTCTCGCTTCCTGAGAAGAAAAATGGAACAAAAAGGAAAAGGGTGAACTCAACTAGCCTAGTAAAGAATATTATGACTAAGATAATATACAACAAATTATCCTTACTCTTCAACACTAAAAATCGATAGAATATAATCGACAACAAGTTTTAGATCAACAATCTGCAGTGGAACAACAATTCATTAGAAGAAGAGTTAAGTAGAGAATGAAATCTACTATCATCTATAAATTTAAAAGTCCATCATCAATATTTTATCCTCAGAACATCAATCAATATACATCTTTGCACTACTACGCCAAAGATATTCATTTATATCACCAAATAAGGTCATGTTCATCTCAACACATGTTCATCTTTGCACTACGGCCAAAGATATTCATCAGTAATCATTCATCTTTTTTACTACAGCCAAAGATATTCATCAAGTATCACCATTAAGGACTGAGGATGATGAAAAACATTTTAGAGAACGAATCTAGTGAGACAGAAGGACAAATATTAGGGATTCGTATTTTGGGTTATCCAAATTCAATAATACTCCATAATAACCAAGTTTGAAGTAGAATAAAGATCAAAATATGGATACAATCAAAGATAGTAACTATAAAAAACATCTGGGAAGAAAAAGAGAATTTTTTTTTTTGGTGAATAATGCCGTATTTGTGAATAGTACCGTATACGTGAATAGTATCGTATACGTGAATAGTAACCCCGACACAAAAAGGTAGAAATTCCACAATATAATTCATAACAATATCTCAGCATAATGATATTGAAGAAAATAATATCATTTAAGAAGAAAATAACATCCCTTACCTCAAAGAATCAAGATTTGAAATGAAAGGTCAAGTGATCTTTGAATGAAACTTGTACTGAACAACAACTCTTAAAGTATCTAAATACTCACAATACGGTCGATAATATAGAGAGAGAAAGAAAGAAGGATTATGTTTCTGGTGTGTGATTTTTAATTCTAACTTAGCCCTCTATTTATAGAAAAATGTTAGCCCGTAAAAAAGCAAACTGACCCCTACCGATGGCTTTACACTCTACTATTGCCACCCACTACATTTGAAATAAAATTCAAAGACATTTCTTCACCAACCACAAGTGGGGCCCACTCAATTCTAGAATTTTCCACCAAAATCAATTATAAACCTAATTTACAATCACCACCTCTTAAAATTCATAACAACTCATTCGCTCATTTTAATTCGGTTCAAAATTTGTGGACATATACTCAACTTATATATGTATAACATATCCAAAAATTACAACGATCCAACTGGTTTGGATTAAAAATTATAACTCACACAATATATCTCAAAAACAATGATTTAATTTTTAATACCTCCATTTCGACAAAAAATACCTCAACATTAATTCCTTCAATTATATCCACATATAATAAATATATCCATCAATTATAAAATTAAAATTTCCTTATCATATAAATCAATAATTAATTATTCGCAAATAATATTACAGAATCACAATTATGACAACCAGTAGTTCCTGAGGTAAGAGGGGCTTTTCGTTTCTCCCTTCTTGGCAAGCAATTTAGGTGATCAAACCTCTCCTTGATGTAACTTTCTAGACATTGCCAATAATGCTATCTAATAATATTATTCAAATAATATGAATTATTGATCTGATAATGGGAAATATTGTGCAATGACAATTATTGAAACAACAATCATATAAAATATCAACGCATCAATTATTGAATCAATAAAATAAAATATTGAAAAGTAATTACTGTAACAATTATTGAGTAGTGACTTCTTACGTAAGAATCAATAATTTAAAAATATTTGTGCAAAACCGTAATGTAACTTATCGTATTTTTAACCACCGGGTATTCCAACGATTAATTAACGATAACAACTACGCCGTTATTTATAAAAACTCAAACTTGTCGCTTTTCTTCATTCGACGCTTATTCATTATGAGGCCAACAAATGATCATGTCTTGCCGTCATTTTATATTCATGACAAAAAGAATATTCCACGACCAAACGAATATTTCCGACAACAAATGAATATTTTATAACCACTTGCATATTTTGTAAAATTTGCACATTTCACCCATAACCAAAGTATTATATCAAATTAACTCCTTATTATTTCAAGATAATAAATAGAAAAAATTTAATTTTATTCATAATAAGTTGGGGTCTTACAACAACAGTTGCTTCGAAGTCAACCTTTAGCATTGGAGCAAAAGTTCTCACAAAATATCGTAGTTCGCTTCTACCGGATAATGCACAAGCATTAATTTATGGACGTAATTGAATTTGTGGATATGAAATACAAGGTTTGTTCTAGTTGTAAATATTTTTACTTTAATTGTAATTTTTTAGTTCAATTTTGGGTATTGATATTTTAAATTGGCATTTTTAATATAGATGATGGGCTGACGGACGACCAACTTTTGGTACCGCTAGTTGCAAATCAAGAGTCAAAGGGTTCTAATTCTAACATGGGCGAATACAAGGAGTGACTAAACATTACTTACTAGTAAGTACTTCAATTTTTATGGACTATTTCTTTGATTTTTCAAGTACTAAGAAAAGGTAATCTTGTGTACAATCACAAACTACAAGATAAATCCAATTTGCTTGTTCTAAGTAAACTGCAAGATGGCAAAAAAGGTTTCCTTTATTTGCTTGTTCTAAGTAAAGTATTCATTATCAGAATTCAAGAAAAAATGTGTGTCCCTAATTGTATAAATATATTGTAACACTAGCTTTCATATGTGTATGTAGGACTGAGACAATAATGCAAATCCTTGACTATTGACCTTCATATGTGTAATTTGTTTTTATACTACTAATATTACTTTTCACATCTCGAGGAAAGTAATGTCGACTAATTTTAAAAATTAAAGATCCATTATTCTCCTTAAATTCATGCTCTCCTATGCTGTAATTATATATGGACTTGAGAGATTTTCTGCTTTGTCATATCATTTCCGCTAGTTGCCCCTCCCACATTGCATAATTATATATATAGATATATAAACACACATATATAGAATATTATTTATATATATATACATTAATTATGTCTCAAATATTTGTCCATATCTCCCTTTACATATGTATGTATGCCCCTAATTGTATAAATATATTGTGAACGATGCAGAAGTAACATTGTGTTGTGGCAGAGCAAAGCTACATATTACAAAGTAACACTGTGTTACTTTCGTATGTTCAAGAGCCTGCACTACAAAATATTACTTTAGTTTGTAATATTGTAACAAATATACAGTGTTACTAGTGTATACTAACACTAGATTTGGTCTGCCACAAGACATACACTTTTATAGTTTCAGTTCTCCCATATATAATGACACATTTATGAATCTTCCTGCACAGGATGTCATGCCATTCTTGGACTGAGAAGATGGGATTGCAAGCATGTTTTGGAGCTTATTTTGTAAGACCCCAACTTATTATTAAATAATATTGAAATTCCTCTATTTATTATTTTTAAATAGTAAAGGTTGATTTGATTAATGTGGTTAGTTATGGATAAAATGCGCAAATATTTCAAATAAACAAGTGGTTATAAAATATTTATTGTTGTTGGAGAATGTTCGTTTGGTCGTGGAATATTCTTACCGTTTTCGGGAATATTAAATGCTGACCTGCCAAGCAAACCTTGTGTGAGCCCAACGTAAAAAAAACGATTAGATGAAGAAAATGACAAGTATAAGTTGTTTATAAATAACTACAGTAGTTATTACTCAATTATCTTGTTGGAATACCCTATGGTTAAAAACACAAGAAGCACCAGTATTGCACCAATTATTGATTCTTATGTAAGAAGAAGGTACTACTCAATAATTGTTACGATAATTCTTGCTCAATATTTTATTTTATTGATTCAATAATTGCTACGTTGATATTTTATATTATTGTTGTTTCATAATTATCAACATCTGATATTTTTATTATCAAGATCAATAATTCATATTATTTGAATAATATTATTAGATAACATTATTGGCAATGTCTAGAAAGTTACATAAGGAGAGGTTTGGTCACCTAATTGCTACCAAGAAGGAGAAATCCTTATTAAAAGCCCCTCTTTCATTGGAATCTACACGATTGTCGATATTGTAGATTCAGTAATATTATTTATGAATAATTAATTATTGATTTCTATGATAAAGAAAATACTCATTTTATGTGGATATAGATGGAAAAATTTTTAATGTGACAATTGTTGAAAATTGATATTTTATCTTTTCTGATAAAATAATTCATTTAAATATATTATTATATTTTAATAATATAATAATGGTGATATTTTTATAATGAATGTGAGATATATGAATAAATGAGGAGGAAGAGTATTTTTGTTACTAAAAATAATTAAAACATGATTTTTATGTTTGTGGACCCCATTTCTTGACTTAAATTTAATTATAGCCTGTAAAATCGTCCGTTTGTGGATTTCGGTCAATTTTTGTTTAGAATTTGGAAAAATTTTCTTCTGCAAAGTTGTAGAGAATGGAATTTTTCTATGGAAAGGACATAATGTTTGAATTTTTCTGATAAAAGGGCTATTTATTGTGAATTATTGAAGTTCTGGATTAATTGATTCTGATATTTTTGGAGTTTTAAATGATTTATGTGAGAAAAATGTTTTTGGAGTTGTTATTGAGGTGTGGCTGATGTTTAGACTAAGTTGGTGTGCGTAGGAAGTTTAAGAAAAATAAATTATTATTTTATTAAATTTTCTGCTTTGGTGTTCTAAGCATTTTTCTATAAATGGGGTGCTTAGGTTAGAATTGAAAATCACACCAGAAACTGAAGTTTTCTCTCTATATTATCGAGAGTATTCTTGTGAGTATTTTGATACTTTGAGTGTTGCTATACGGTGCAAGTTTCCTTCATCACTATATCTGGTATTCCAGTTAGAAGTACAGTCTTTTCAAGGTAAGGGATGTTATTTTTTTTTTAAAATGATATTATTTCTTCTAATATCATTATCTTAGATTATTGGTAAGATTTTTCTTGTGAAATTCTTATCTTTTAGTGTTGAGGTTACTTATTCACGATACTTGCATTATTCATGTATACTCAAGACTATTCACGAATCATTTATCTGACTATTCATTCAAAAAAATAAATTTTTATTTTTTGTCCAAAATATCGATTATGGATACTAGCTTTAATTGTATCCATGTTTTGATCATTCTTGAATTTTACTTCACTATGGTTATTTATGAAGTATTTTTGAACTTGGACTGTTTAAAGTACAAATCCTTAATATTTATTCTTTTGTTTCACTGGATTCATTTTCTTTAAAATATTTTTCACCATTCTCAGTCCTAAGTGGTGATATTACTAAATATCTTTGGCCTATAGTGCAAATATGGTTGATTTTCTTATGAATATCTTTGGCCCGTAGTATAAAGAGGAACAGGTGTTGAGATGAACATGACCAACTGATGAATATCTTTGGCCTGTAGTGCAAAGATGAATATTTGATTCAAGATGTATATTGATTGATGTTATAGGGATAAAATATTGATGATGGACTTTTAAATTCATAGATGAAAGTAGATTTCATTCTCTACGTAACTCTTCTATGAATTTTTGTTTCCGCTGCGAATATTGATTTGAAATTTGTTGTCTATTGTATTTTATCAGATTTTTCCTTGTTGAAGACTAACGATAATTTGTTTTATATTATTTTAGTCATAATATTTTTTACTGGACTAGTTGAGCTTACCCTTTTTCTTTTTGTTCCATTTTTCTTCTCAAGAGGCGAGAATGTAGCGAGTTCTAGTCGGGGTGTGGAATGATGATTCTAGAAAGTTGTTTTAGTAGTCCTCACCATTTTTATAAAATAATGTACCAATAATTGTAATGAGGACTTATTTGGGTGTGAATATTGTCTAGATGACAATATTTGTATTTAAACTCACAGTTTATATGTTGTATTATTAAAGTTGTAGTTGTTTCTGTACCATGTTATTGACGACTCAAAATGGGTGATGTATACCTATTTTGTGGGCGTCACATATTTTATAGAGCAGATGCAGTGAGGAGTGAGGAATGTCATTTAGAGAAAGAAACATTGAAATTTTCTTTAGCAGTGTTATCTTAAATCTTTCTTTTTCAACATTTGCATTGAGGAACGTATTAAGTTCAACCAATTATTCTTTATATGTTTATCAATACTGAGAATCTGAGATTTTAGCTGGATGATTTATAGATTTTTCAAAAAAAAAATGCTGCTAATTCTCCTAAGACAACCAGCCACGGTAAAACTTAATTCTAGCTCACCAAAACCCGAACCATTTTGGCCCAATTCATAGACGGCCTTAACCCATCAACAAATTTTACTGGCTTGTCGTGTCTATCTCGCGTGAAAAAGTTAAAACCACCTCACCCATAATAAAACACTCTCTTATTTATACGTGTGTAAAAACCCTCCTTAACAATTAAGGAATTGAGTTTTATTTTAATTAATTAAAATCCTTTAATTAATTAGCCTCCTAATCTTATTAGGAATAAATGAAATCTTAATATTAAATTAATTTCCAACTCAGAAATTAAAATAATAATAATTGTAATAATATTAATAAGACTCTCTTATTAATTTATATATTTAATATTTCCAAAATATTAAATAATAAATATTAAGTTATTTAATTTATTCTATCACCATAGATTAAATTAACTACACTTAACATATTATTACGATTATGTCATTAACTTCTTAAATAATTATTCTTCCTTTTATGGTGCGACCCTTTAGGTTCTTCATATTAAACAGGTTGTGAATAAATCAATTAGAACAATTCTAATCTTATTTAAATAAATAAATTTAAAGTATTAATTTATTTAAATAATATTTATTCTATAATTAGGATAAGCCTCTTTAGTGATTAACGACTTTCCAATAGACCCTAAAGAAAAATGAGAAGATTACTAACATGTTTTTTTTACAATGGCGAGTCTTCGCTTGACATATAACTATCTCCGCTGTCTGCAATTGAAAATTATATTTCAACCAAACTCCAAGATCATATAGGTAATGCTCGTAGATATACTCAGTACGTGGATGTGCACAACCATGTCTTATGATTACACGAGGTTGTATGTCATTAGACATCTTGTATGATAGTGGCAAAACACCCTTCCAAAGTTGGGTTCACCTCACCCTATTCGGTTCACCAAAATTAAATATCAAATGACGTATCTAATCGACACACTTATCTAAAGTTCTCAATAAAATTATTTTCATACTATTTAAGGAGAACCTCAATGACTATAGACCACCGCTTACTATTCTCCTCCATTACCCTACTCAACCCAAATACACTCTTCTTATTACGAAAAGAATTATGAAGCAAAAGGGTGAGCATTAACTAAATTTAATAAAGAATATCATGAATAAAAAGATAATTTACATCATCAATAGCCTTCATCGGTAATAAATCGAGATTTAGAACATATGGTAGATGATAAAACTTTTCAACCATTGTTGCAGTGAACGAAGCAATCCATTAGAAGAGTCAAATAGACCATCGTGTCTATTATCTTCTCAAGTTAAAAGTCCAAAGAATAATGTTTTATCCCTGTAACATCAATCAACAATTTCTGTCCACAATCATATAAATAACTCATAATCATAATTGTGATTCTAAATTCCTCTTCGCACCAAGACGAAGATAATGTTCACCTATCTTCACCTGAAACATCAAAAATCATGATTATACCAAATCACAATTCCTGCTCATAATCATACTAATAAATTCATCTTTGCACTACGGCCAAAGATATTCATTAACAATTCGTATTGGCACTACATGCCAAAGACATATAACTGTATTTTAGAAGAGTCAAGTAGAGCGTGATATCTACTATCTTTTACGAATTAAAAGTGTATAATCAATATGTTATCGCTGAGACTCAGCTTAATAAATAATCCACATCATCGAATCATCCCTGCACTACGGCCAAGGATATTCATGTAATCATTAATGGTCATGATTATACCGAATAATCCCTGATTATAATTGAAAGTAGTATGCACACAAGCAAATCATGTTTGATGATAAAACATATACTTCATAAACAATCTTATTCATTTATTAATAAAGAGTATTAATTTATTAAAGGCTTTTAATTATCTACATGATGCTGTTTTATAATATGTGATAAACCCATAGTTTTAAGCAATGCTTTTAGAATAATGATGATGATCATTCTAATGAGATCTAAATTCTTAAAAAGCTTAAAACTAAAATAGTTCCCAATCGTTGAATTACTAAATTGGGGATTAGTGAATCCGGATAGATTGAGACATACGTCGTTGCTTCTTCGTTGGATGAGGATGATTGATCTCATGATCATTTGTGTGGAGACACTAAAGAAAGTATGTAGGTGCTTATTAGAGAATAAGTTCATTTGAACGCATTGCTTCGCTAAGGAATACCTAATGGAGTTTTACTTGCATCATCAATAGAAATTCTGTAGTGATAGTAGTCTGTTGATCCTTGGACTTGAGATCAACATAAGATCTTGTGTATGATGAGTTATACTTTGACTTATTCTTTAAGACCCTTAGGGTATATCAAAAGGTATGCTTGGGTATAATAAGTTGTATATGGAGATAATGTATGATCAATAAAGAATCTACCACTTCTAGTAAAAGAAGTGAAATGTCCTATGTGATTCGATAAATGACAACCCAGTAGTCCTTGGCCAAGGCAGAATGAAATTAGAAAGGAGTTTCTAATTTGCATTATTTGGTGTTGTGCATTTAAGAGTTGAAATACATATAATTAAATAAAATAAGACTTGATAGTAATTCCATGTCTTATATTTAATTGGAACATTTTATGGTGGAATGATTGAATTGATTTTGCTTTTATTTACTCAAATGTTCTTTTATGATTAATGTTAAAATCTATATTATCCGAAAAGTCGCCGATCGCTAGGGAGGCTTATCCTATTGTAGAATAAATATTATTTATTTAAATAAATTAATTATTTAATTTATTTATTTAAATAAGATTAGAATTGTTCTAATTGATTTATTCACAACCTAGGTTTAATATGGAGAACCTAAAATGTCATACCATAAAAGGAAGAATAATTATTTAAGAAGTTAATGACATAATTGTAATAATAAGTTAAGTATATTTAATTTAATCTATGGTGATAGAATAAATTAAATAACTTAATATTTATTATTTAATATTTTAGAAATATTAAATATAAATTTATAATAGAGTCTTATTATTATTATTACTATTATTATTATTTAATTCCTAAAGGAGTTTGAGAATTAATTAATAAAAGTACTCTCATATATTCCTAAGAAGATTGGGAGGTAAATTAATTAAAAGATTTTAATTAATTATTCCTAATAAGATTAGGAGACTAATTAATTAAATGATTTTAATTAATTAAAATAAAACCTAATTCTTTAATTGTTAAGGAGGGCTGCCCACATTTATAAATAAGAGGAGTCTTATTATGGGTGTGATTGTTGACGTTTTCATAAAATACATAATTTCAATAGTCGGGAGAGTACACCCTTTTCTATGAGAGATAGAAAAACTAGGATTTTGACAAATACCTATCTTCTTGAATCTTTCTTCTTCCTTGGTGGATCACCTCTAGAGGCCAAACACTTAGGTGGCTAACGCTGATCAAAGGAAGGAACCAAATCCGGTGGATTCAAGTTGAACGCGAAAAGGATTGGAGGTGAACTTGTACCTGAGGAAGCTCGAATATTCAAGGGTATGATTCTTGTTCTTTTTTCGTTTAATTAATAATTGTGCATAAAGGGTGGTCCGAGTATATGGTTTGTAAAATTTTAAAACTAATTTTCCTCGTTTCCGCTTAATTTGTGCAATTTGATTACGTTTATGAATATTACAAACTTAACAGTGACATCAGAGCCAAACCTTTATACGAATTATTAATTGTCAAATTTGATATGTATATTGATATGTGTTTAAAAAAATTTAATTAGACATAATTTTATTGTATAAAATTTATATATATATATATATATATATATATATATATATATATATAAAACGCGGAATAGTTGATTTCGCTCCCTGCATTTCGAATTCACGTATTTTTTTTATTAATCATATTTAATCTAGTTATTTTGAAAAGGTTGCATGTGATACCTTTTAAAAAGGTATATCAGTATGATTCATTCACGTGATTTCATTTTTTTTTAAACGCATTTGATTATATATATATATATATATATATATATATAATTTTATAATTAAAATAAAAGGTTTATTTTAATCTTAAAATAAAAGATTTATTTTAATATTAAAATAAAGAATTTTATTTTAATTTTAAAATTAAATTTCATGCCAACTAATTAGAGTTGGAATTGGATTCCATGATAACTAATTGGAGTTGAAATTGGATTTCATATTTCTTTAAATAAAAGATTTTATTTAGATATGAAATAAGATTTCATATTATTCAAAATAAAAGTGTTTATTTGTGAATAGGAAAGAGAATCTTATTTTTCTTAAATAAAGGAGTTTATGTAGATATGAAATAAGATTTCATATTATTCAAAATAAAAGAGTTTATTTATGAATAGGAAAAGAATCCGTGTTTCCTTTAAATAAAGGAGTTTTTTTTTTTTTTTACTTGGAATTGGATTCCATAATTAATTAAAATAAAGGAGTTTATTTTGATTAAAGATTTTGATTAAAATAAAATAGTTTATTTTATTCAAAATTGGATAACTTAAAATAAAAGTGGTTTATTTTGATTTAAATTTGGATTAAAATAAAGGAGTTTATTTTTATTCAAAATTAGATTTTATACTAACTAAATTTGCCCATTAAATGATATCGATATATATATTGAATGTTTATTATTCATGAGATGAATGTTATTTATTGATGCGTATGATGATGTGTATGATAATAAATGAGATTGATTATGGACTATTGAATTAATGTGATTGAATTTTATTTTAGTTGGATGCATGGATGTATGAATTTTATTAAATGGGATCTGCAGACTTCGCCTTCTCTAATTTTTTTTCTTAATGTAAATTCTATCTCCTCCTATGTACTTCCCTTTATCGGCGATTAAAGTTTCTATTTATTTTAAATAGTTTTGTAATAGGAATAGTTAGAATTAATTTTGAAGAATTAGAGATCAAGAACAAGGAGCGCTTGAAGACTCGCTTTTAATGGGCAGGAGTTTAAATGTAATAGTTATATTTAAATATTAATTCTTTGCACCCCTGTGGTTTTGACCTTTTTGGTTCACTTTTGTGGCTTTAGTGAACTAAACTAGAATAAAAATCTATAATCAATCCGGGTAGAATATAGTATTCTATATGTGCATGCTTATACTATATATTTTATATATTATGCAAACATGCTTCGCATGTTAATTAATATATGACGCATATTTTATATATATATATTTGCACGCTACAGCTTAAAACAGATGAGACAAATTAATAACAAACCCCTCAAATATTTTATATTAAGTTGTAACGTTCAAAGATATTTGGAATATCGAACGTCGCCTTCTAGCATGGTAAAACAATAGTGTTAAATATTTAATATGAGTTTGTTGTGCACACATAAGGCAAGTATTAAATATTTAAGATGTTATTTTATCACATTTAATGCTTATAAATAGACTGAACAATGTTGTTTTGTTGTGCACACACAAGGACATGGTTTTTCTTTCGAATATATGGAAGTGCTAGGCATGACTTAACTTAGATCATTTTAGTTTGGATGTGCACACACCTGACCATTATGATCTAAGAGGCAAAATACAAGGAGTTACATAGTTAATGTAATTGACAAAAGTTGTCTACCTATTTATTTATATATAATTTGTTGTGCACATACAAGGCTATATACATTTAAAATGGGATCCTTATTCTCACTAGCATATCTTTAATTAGATATTACCGAACTATATATATTGAGGGTAATATAGTTTGAAGAAAATAGTGGGAGATACCAATTTAAAAAAAGACCTAAATTATTTTGGTAATTAATAAAAGAATGTATGCTAAAATGTTATTAATTACAAATTCATTTATAAAATTTTACAATGTCTAAATTACTATCACTGTGAAGCATATTACATGTTGTTTAACCGGACCGTATTAAACGGATTGGTTAAGAAAATTGAGAATAATTCTCACGGCTGAAAAGCTATCTTATGTCCTTAATATGCCTATCTCTGCAATGGTTGCAGATAATGCCTCTAAGGAAGAGATTGCTACTTTTAGAAAGTGGCAAGATGATGCACAGTTAGCTCAATGCATCATGCTTGCATCCATGAGTAACAAGCTTCAACGTCAGCATAAAACTATGGATGCTCCTACTATATTTTTGCACATCAAGTAGTTGATGGTGAGGAAAGTAGGACTGATAGATATCAGATATTTAAGGAGTTCTTCCGATCTAGAAAGGTCGATGACACTATAGTACAAATAAAAGTCCTAAACATTATTAATTTGATTGATCAATTAGGATAACAAGTTTTGTCATGGATGGAGAGTTGAGCCAAGATTTGATCTTGCACTCACTCTTGGACTCCTTTCACAATTGTTGTGAATTTTTTATATGAACAAGCTAGATATCAGCCTCGCTGATTTGCTTAACATGTTGAAAAATGTTGAGAGTCACTTTCCAACCAAGAAAGACCAAGTCTTACTGGTAGGGGCCAAATGATCTTCTAAAAAGAAGAACGATTCAAAGAAGGTAAATAGAAAGGCAAAAACAAAGGATAATAAGAACAAAACTGATACGGATAGCAAAGGAGTTTGTTTCCACTGCAATAAGCCTGGACACTGAAAAAAAACTACAAGAAGCATTTTGCAGAGGCTAACCAGAAGAAGCTTAGTGAAGTTTCGGTTATAAATAAAATTTTGTTCATGATTTAAAATAAATTTTTCTTTAACTCAAGGTTCTACTTGGGTATTGGATACCAACTTTGGTTACCATAAATATAAATTTATGAAGGGACCAAACATAAGTAGAAAGATAAACAAATATAAGTAATCCTATGTGTGGAAAATAAAGCAAAGGTTGCCACATTAGCCATAGAAACTTATAGTTTAGCAATGCCTACGAGCAAATCTATTAAGTCAATAAGTTGTTATTGTATTCCAGTTCTTGTTAGAAACATTATTTCTATTTTATTGTTGGACAATGAAATCTTTGGTATTATAATTAAGAACAATTGTTGTTCTATTTATAATAATAATGTTTTGTATAGAACTAAATATTACTTAATGGATTTTGTGTACTTGACTTACGTAAAAATAATTTTGCAAATTGAACAAACTAGTACAAGAAAAGGAGATGATCATCCAAAGAGTTGAATGTATGTATTTACTGAAATATAAGTGTAAATTATTTGAAAGGTTCAAAGAATTTAGAAGTAAAAAAAATTGGCAAAGTATTAAGATTCTTTGATTAGATCAAGGAATAAATACTTGTGCAATAAGTTTCTAGATCATCTCAAATGGTTTTCTCACAATGGACGCCTCCTGATACGCAATAATTGATTGATGTATCTGAAAGGAAAAATCGTACCTTGTTGGACATGGTACGGTCCATAATGATTTTACTGAAATTCTAGTATCCTTCTGAGATAATACTCTAGAAATGGCTGCATATCTACGAAAAGGTAACCTCAAAATTCGGTCCTAAGACTCCATAAAAGTTATGGACAGGGAGGATTCCCAATCTTAAGTATGTTAAGATAAGGGGTTGTACAAATTATATGAAAAGGTTTCAAAGGATAAGCTTGGAACAAGATTTGACAAGTACAGATTTGTGGGACATCCTAAAGTAAGTTTATGGTATATGCTCTATAATCCTATTTATCAAAAGGTGTTTGTACGAAACACGTTACCTTCTAAGATAAAGGTGTTTATCATTGAAGGGACTAGTGGGATGATAATAGAATCTTGAAGAGTTTAAGAACCACAAAATACTATAAGTAAAATAAGAGGAACTTGTAGATAAACCTATTGTACCACAACCGAATCGTAAATTTGGAATAGTACCAAAGATACCTGAGAGGTATGGATTCATCATAGATTATGATGATGAGGTACACATCATAGAAGATGATGAACCAGTTATATACGATGAGGTAAGAGTTGTAGACACTCAGAGAAATGGATTGAAGCCAGCTTATCAAATATAAAACATTCCTTTTGATGAAACAAATCAAAAGAGTTTGATTTTATCACAAATAAGAATGAACCTAGTGTGTACAAAAGGGTCAGTGGGAGCATCGTGACATTCCTAGTATTATATGTTGATGTACTACGGATACGGAATGACATGCCAATGCTAGAATCAGTAAAGATAAAGTTGTCTAAATATTCCTCCATGAATTATTTGGGAAGAGTATCTTAATTGGGGATACAAATCTATATAGATAGATTTAAAAGGATGCTCAGCTTAATCCAAAGAACGTATATTCATTTCATGCTAAAGTCGTTTAGCATGGCAAACTCCATGGGGTGTCTCACGTTGATGAGCCCTGGAGTGTATCTCTCTTAATAGTCCCCATAGACTCCTAAAAGAGAGATCGCATGAGTAACTATCATGTATGCAATGAAATATATGATACCTGATGTTGATCAGTCATATTCTGGAGAAGTTCACTGTGAGTCAGTGAAAAACATCTTAAAGTACTTAACATACACTAAGGATGTGATCATATTCATGGTGGGTCTAAATTAAAACTAGAGGGCTTAATGACTCAAGTTTTTCGAGACGAGACTAAAGACAATAGAAAATCCACTTTAAGGTAAAAGCATTATCTTGAATCGGTGGTGCGTTGAATTGAAAAGGTTCTAAACAAAGAAAGAGTTCTTTGGTTTAGTGATAAAGACAAAGTATATAGTCGTAAATGAAGTCGCAAGTTGATTGTTTGGATAAAGTTCATTACGAACTAGGAATAGTTCCTAAGTCTCATCTTGGATCTAAACAGGTGTTGTGGCACTTTCATTTGATTATAAGAATCATTGAAAGATGGAAAATCACTATAGAGATAGTGGACTCTCAAGAATAACATTACATATCCATTAACTAAAGCTTATCCAACAGCAGGATAATCGTCACTTAGAGAAGAAGGGTATGATATACAATGAAGATTGGCTTTAGTGCAAGTGGGAGATTGAAAGTAGTATGCACACAAGCCAATCATGTTTGATGATAAAGCATATACTTCATGAACAATCTTATTTATTTATTAATAAAAAGTATTAATTTATTAAAGACTTTTAATTATCTACATGATGTTGTTTTATAATATGTGATAAACCCATAATTTTAAGCAATGCTTTTAGAATAATGATGATGATCATTCTAATGAGATCTAAATTCTTAGAAAGCTAAAAACTAAAATAGTTTCTAATCGTTGGATTACTAAATTGGGGATTAATGAATCTGGATAGATTGGTACATACGTTGCTTGCTTTCGTTGGATGAGGATGATTGATCTCATGATCATTTGTGTGGAGACACTAAAGCAAGTATGTAGGTGCTTATTAGAGAATAAGTTCAATTTGAACGTGGCTCGCTAAGGAATACCTAATGGAGTTTTACTTGTCTGTCAATAGGAATTCCTGTAGTGATAGTAGTACAAGTGATCCTTGGACTTGAGATCAACATAATATCTTGTGTATGATGAGTTATACTTTGACTTATTCTTTAAGACCCTTAGGGTATATCAAAAGGTATGCTTGGGTATAATAAGTTGTACATGGAGATAATGTATGATCAATAAAGAATCTACCACTTCTAGTAAAAGAAGTGAAATGTCCTATGTGATTCGATAAATGACAACCCAGTAGTCCTTGGCCAAGGCAGAATGAAATTAGAAAGGAGTTTCTAATTTGCATTATTTGGTGTTGTGCATTTAAGAGTTGAAATACATATAATTAAATAAAATAAGACTTGATAGTAATTTCATGTCTTATATTTAATTGGAACATTTTATGGTGGAATGATTGAATTGTACGGTGCCTATTTACTCAAATGTTCTTTTATGATTAATGTTAAAATCTATATTATCTGAAAAGTCGTTGATCGCTAGGGAGGCTTATCCCTATTGTAGAATAAATATTATTTATTTAAATAAATTAATTATTTAATTTATTTATTTAAATAAGATTAGAATTGTTCTAATTGATTTATTCACAACCGGTTTAATATGGAGAACCTAAAGTGTCATACCATAAAAAAATGAATAATTATTTAAGAAGTTAATGACATAATTGTAATAATAAGTTAAGTATATTTAATTTAATCTATGGTGATAGAATAAATTAAATAACTTAATATTTATTATTTAATATTTTAGAAATATTAAATATAAATTAATAAGAGAGTCTTATTATTATTATTATTACTATTATTATTATTTAATTCCTAAAGGAGTTTGAGAATTAATTAATAAAAGTACTCTCATATATTCCTAATAAGATTGGGAGGTAAATTAATTAAAAGATTTTAATTAATTATTCCTAATAAGATTAGGAGGCTAAATAATTAAAGGATTTTAATTAATTAAAATAAAACCCAATTCCTTAATTGTTAAGGAGGGTTGCCCACATCTATAAATAAGAGAAGTCTTATTATGGATGTGGTTGTTAACGTTTTCATAGAATACGTAATTCCAATATTTGGGAGAGTACACCCTTTTCTATGAGAGATAGAAAAACTAGGGTTTTGCCAAATACCCATCTTCTTGAATCCTTCTTCCTCCTTGGTGGATCACCTCTAGAGGCTAAACACTTAAGTGGCTAACGTTGATCAAAGGAAGGAATCAAACCTGGTAGATTCAAGTTGAACGCGAAAGGATTGGAGGTGAACTTGTACTTGAGGAAGCTCGAATCTTCAAGGGTATGATTCTTGTTCTTATTTTTTCGTTTAATTAATAATTGTGCATAAAGGGTGATCCGGGTATATGGTTTGTAAAATTTTAAAACTCTGATTTTCCACCTTTCTGCTTAATTTGTGCAATTTGATTGTGTTCATGAATATTACAAACCTAACAATAATCATACCGATAACTGTCCATCAATGCACTACGTGCCAATGAGGACTTTTACCACATCATCTATAACATTACGGGTCATGATTATACCGAATGATCCCTGATCATAATCATACTAATAAACAGTTCATCTATGCACATAAGCTAAAGATATTCATCAATCAATAGTTCATCTTTGCACGTAAGCTAAAGATACACACCTGTAAAACCCAACAGTCCATCTTTGCACGTAAGCCAAAGATATAAAACTGTAAAACCAATAATCAACAGTCCATCTTTGCACGTGAGCCAAAGATGACTTTCATCATAATATAAGCATGAGGATGATGACAATGATATAAGCGGTAATCAAACGAAATCAAGGATAAATATTAAAGACTTTAAATTTATCAAGAGTTTAAAAATATCCAAATTGTCAACATGATACTGCTTTATGGAGTAAAAATCAAGAATAATATTCATGTACCAAAAATAATTTGGACAGAAAAGAAATATATTTTTTGGATAAATAGTACCCCGCAATAGTACCCTATGAATAGTACTTCGGGAATAGTACCTCGTGAATAGTACTCCAGCATGAAAAGTACCCCAAATATCCGAGTGAATAATATTCGGGTGAATAGTAACTCGTGAATAGTACTCTAACATGAAAAGTACCCCAAATACCCGAGTGAATAATACTAGAGTGAATAGTAACTGGGTGAATAGTAACTCGTGAATAGTAACTCGTAAAAAAAATACCAAAGAAAATGATATTCCATGACGAGTACAAAAGAAATGATATCTCAAACGAGTATAATAGAATATACGAAACTACAAATGAATTTTCACCCGCTATGCGGTAATCCACGTAGACAGACCATTTCCACAAATTAATAAAGAATGAATACGAAGGATCATTCACCATGCCTGTGGTAATCCACATAGACAGGTTATTCCAATAGAATAATAAAGAATGGAATAACAGAAGAATTTACCATGCATGTGGTAGTCCGCACAGACAGGTTATTCCAACCAAATAATAAAAAATAGAACCAGGTCATGCGTAATCGCACATGCATGTGATATTCCAATGAATAATAAAGAATGGAACCGAATGTCATGCGTAACTGCATGCACAGGATATTCAAACAGAATAATAAAGAATGGAACTAATACGCACAGACAAGATATTCCAACAGAATAATAAAGAATGGAATAACAATGAAATTCACGAGCATGTGATGTGATCGCATACAGACGCATGTGTTATTCCAATGTAATAATAAAGAATGGAATAATATAAGAATTTCACCATATATGCGGTATTGCTTAGCATGTATGCGAATTTTCAACATAATAATAAAGAATGGAATAACAACCCTTATGAGTATTGAAAGAAAATAACTCTCTTCATGAATACGAAAGAATAATACCCCTTACTATAATAATAATATCCCTTACCTTAGAAGAAAACTGGATACTGGAATAGTGAGGTAGCAGACTTCTTTTCTCCTTTCTCTCTATAATAATTGCTCTTGTGAGACTTAGTGAATTGGAGAAAAATAATGAAGGAATGAGCTTCTATTTATAGGAAAATATAGTTTCCATAATTGCACATTTTGGGTCTCGAAATATTACAGTATAATACCTTCATCTTTTCCTTTATTTGTAATTTAGTCATGCAAGTATTATCAAACTTGCACCACCTCCCCTAATAGTAAATCATGTGAATCAATAGTAAATCACGTGACTCAATAGTTCTAAACATGTGAAAAAATTAATTATAGTATAGTACATTCATCTATACCTTCATTTTTAACTTAGTCATACAAGTATTATCAAACTTGCACCAACTCCCCTAATAGTAAATGAATGTGATTCAATAGTATACACATTTGAACAAATAGTTATAATCATGTGAATTAATAGCAATTAATTGCTCATTTATCCGATTAATTACCCGAATGGTCAATATAATAAATGTTGATTTCCACTAATACTAATAATCCCAACACAATGGAACTATCAATTTCATCTTTAATCAACACGAACTTATTCATCATTAATATTATAACTCACAATATTTAACAACCAGGTCATTCCCAGGAAAGAGGGGGCTTTTCGATAAGGATTTCTCCTTATTGGCGCGCAATTAGGTGAACAAACCTCTCCTTGACAGAACTTCTAGACATTGTCAATATTGCAAATAATAATATGAATAACTTTGTCGTCTCAATTATTGATTTAATAATATAACATATTATGCAGATGATACTTTGACAATAATTGAATCAATAATATGAGAGATATGATGCAGCAATTACTGTAGCAATAATTGAGTATAACTAAGTGACTCCTCACGTAAGAATAAATAATTAATACCGTGTGCTACTATGCAACCACGCGTATTACTGTACTTTTACTACCGGGTATTTTATGAAAACTTTCTTACTTTGAAATTTTTTTAAATATCACCCTTAACTTTAAACTTTTATCAATTTAACTATTTACCAAAATAGAAAAATTGAATACTTTTATTTCAAAAAATTCGGAATCTCACACATTAGGTATTCATTAGCGAGTCACATTCAGTGAACTTATTCTCTAATAAGCACCTACATACTTGCTTTTGTGTCTCCACACAAAATGATCATGAGATCAATCATCCTCATCCAACGAAAGCAAGCAACGATGTATGTAATTAATTTATCCGAATTCACTAATTCCCAATTTAGTAATCCAACGATTGGGAACTATTTTAGTTTTAAGCTTTCTAAGAATTTAGATCTCATTAGAATGATCATCATCATTATTCTAAAAGCAATCGCTTAAAACTATGAGTTTATCACATATTATAAAAAGCGACATCATGTAGATAATTAAAAAGCCTTTAATAAATTAATACTTTTATTAATAAATGAATAAGATTGTTATAAAGTATATGCTTTATCATTAAACATGATTGACTTGACTACAAGCATACTACTTTCAAGTATATCACAATTCTTGAGATATCAACGCCGAGGTACATATGAATAGTAAACTTGTGAATTTAATAGAATAATTTTAATATGTTTATAATCATGGTTTGTAGAATATCAAATGTTTACTTAGTAATATGGGAGTATTGTAAGACCCCGAAATTTTTAAATAAAAAAGAATTTCCTTTATTTATTATTTTGAAATAGTAAGGGTTGATTTGATTAATGTGGATAGTTAAGGGTTAAATACGCAAATATTTCAAAATAAGCAAGTGGTTATAAAATATTCATTATCGTCGGGGAATATTCGTTTGGTCGTGGAATATTCGTACTGTCGGGGAATATTCGTACGACGGCGCAGCCATGTGTGGGCCCCATAACAGAAAGCGATTGGATGAAGAAAACGACAAATATAAGTTGTTTTTAAATAACGGCGTAGTTATTCACAGATTAATATTGTTGGAATACCCGTGGTTAAAAACACACTAATACTGCGTTGTTGAGCAAGTAGCACACGGTATTGCACCAATT
Organism: Panax quinquefolius; assembly: GCA_020205615.1. NCBI lineage: Eukaryota > Viridiplantae > Streptophyta > Magnoliopsida > Apiales > Araliaceae > Panax > Panax quinquefolius. The sequence continues at coordinate 50,814,731 of CM035156.1, forward strand.
ATTGATTCTTACGTGAAAGGCACTTTTCGATAATGGTTACGATAATTCTTGCTCGATATTTTATTGAGTTAATAATTCTTGCGTTGATATTTTATATTCTTTGTTGTTTCAATAATTGTCATTACACAATTATTTTTCATTATCGAAGCAATAATTCATATTATCTGAATAATATTATTAGATAACATTATTGGCGATGTCTAGAAAGTTACATACAAGGAGAGGTTTGGTCACCTAATCATTGCGCCAGTAGAAGAAGAAATTCTTATTGAAAAGCCCCTTCTTTCTGAAGCACTGGTTGTCGATATTGTGATTACGTAATATTATTTGTGAATAATTAATTATTGATTTATATGATGAGGAAAATATTGATTTTATGTGGATATAGATGGAGAAAATTTTAAAATGACAATTGTTGAAAATTAATATTTTATCTTTTTTGATAAAATAATTCATTTAAATATATTATTTTAATAATATATTACTTGGTGATATTTTACAACGAATGTGGGATATATGAGTATCTGAGGAGGAAGAGTATTTTTGTTGCGATAAATGTTTAAAACATGTTAAACATGTCGGTGGACCCCATTTATTGACCGAAATTTGATTATAGCTTTGTAAAAGCGTCCCGTTTGTGGATTTGGTCAATTTCTATTTGAAATTTGGAAAAACTTTCTTACGCAAAGTTGTAGAGAATTGAAATTCCTATACAAACTCGCTTGATTGAATTTTTACGATGAAGGGCTATTTATTATGAATTATTGAAGTTACGAAGCTCCAAAATAATTGATTTTTGGGAGTTTAAAATATTTTTGTAAGAAAACGTTTTTGTTGTAATTGAGTGGCTCACATGTGTTATAAATGATCTGAAATCAGATTTCTAAGGTGGGCTTGAATATTTTTAAGAAATATTATTATTTTATTAAATTTTCGCTTTGGTGTTCTAAGCATTTTCCTATAAATAGGGTCTTGGGTTAGAATTGAAAATCACACCGAAAGCTGAAGTTTTCTCTCTATATTATCAAGCGTATTCTTGTGAGTATTTTGAGTATACTTTGAGTATTGCTATATCTGATTGAAGTTCCTTCAAACCTTATATCCTGTTTCACTTAGAAATCTTGATCTTTCGAGGTAAGGGATATTATTTTTTTCAAATGATATTATTTCTTCAATATCATTATCTTTGAAATGTTGATCTGAAGTTTTATCAAATTTGGAACTTTTTTCATGTATCGGGTTACTATTCATGCGAGTTCTTATTCACGAGTTACTATTCATGAGTTCTTATTCACGAGTTCTTATTCACGAGTACTATTCATGAAGCGTGAAGATGTTTTTTTGTGGAATTTCTATCTTTTGGTGTCTGAGATTCTTATTCACGTATACGGCCTTTATTCACGATATCTGAAGCTATTCACCAAAAAATAAAATTTCTTCTTTTCGTCCAAAACATATATTCTGGATACTAACTCTGATTGTATCCATGTTTTGATCATTCTTGAATTTTACACCACTATGATTATTTTTGAGGTATTATTGGACATGGATAAAACAAAGTACGAATCCTTAATCCTTAATCCTTGTCATTTTTGTTTCACTGGATTCGTTCTTTAAAAATATTTTTCATCATCCTCAGTCTTAAATGATGATATTATTGAATATCTTTGGCACAGAAGTGCAAAGATGAATGATTTCTGAAGAATATCTTTGGCACATGGTCTGAATGAGCAGTGTTTAAATGAACATGACCGATCGATGAATATCTTTGGCCTTTTAGTGCAAAGATGAGCAGTGTTTAAATGAACATGACCAATGATGAATATCTTTGGCTGTAGTGCAAAAGATGAATATTTGATTCGGATGTATATTGATTGATGTTACGGGGATAAAAGATGAGCGATGAACTTTTAAATTCATACATAGAAGATAGTAGTTTGCATTCTCTACTTAACTCTTCTAATGAATTATTATTTCCATTGCGAATATTGATTTAAAATTTGTTGTCTATTGTATTCTATTAGATTTTTCCCTGTTGAAGACTAACGATAATTTGTTGTATATTATCTTAGTCATAATATTCTTTCTTGAGCTAGTTGAGCTCACCCTTTTCCTTTTTGTTCCATTTTTCTCGGGGCGAGAATATATGCGAGTACAGTCGGGGTATGGAATGAAGGTTTTAGAAAGGATTGTTTAGTAGTCCTCACCATTTTGTAAAATAATATATCAATAAATGTGATGAGGATTTATTTGAGTATAGATATTGTCAGAAGATAATATTTGTATTCAAACTCACAGCTTTCTTGTTGTAATAATAAAGTTGTAGTTGTTTACGTACCATGTATTGACAACTCGAATGAGTGATGTATACCTATTTTGGGGCGTCATGATTGGTATCGAGCTTAGGGATATGATCTCTGGCGGAGATCGGGGAATAGAACTAGGAGGAGAGGCGAGTAAATCCTTCGCTAGTGTGTCCTACCTAAGCTTATTTGTTAGTTGGTCAAGATATAGGGATATTATGTGATATATTAATTTCCTTAATTAACCCTTATTTTATGACGGTATTTGAGAATGTCGATTGAGAATATTAACAATGGAAATGAGGCCGTGGAGATGCTGTACTCACCAACGAGGAGAACGCGTGTAATTTGGCAATGTTCCTCCTGTGAACAACACCATTGAAAGCGGATGATGAGCGAGGGATGTTTAGAAGTTTTTTGCGAGTTCATGCAAAAATCGACGAGGAGACTCGTGTTCAAAATACGAGGAGGAAATGATAGCAATTCACGGGTTGTCACAACCAAGCGATTCGAGAGTTGGGACCACGAAATTTAAGGGAAAGCGGATCCGATCATGGCGGAAACATGGGTCAAACAAATTACCAAGATATTCGATGTCTTGGGATGCACGGAGGAGAACGAAGGTTCCATTCGCCACCTTTATGTTAAAAGTGGCGAAATGGATCATCTTGGTGGGAGTCTCAGCAGAATCGTCCAATCGGCACTTTTCGGCATGTCTTGGGAGACGCGTTTGAAGCTATTTAATGACAAATACTTTCCCGAAAGTGTTCGCTCGTATGAAGGAAGTGGAGTTCATCGATTGAACAAAACAACATACGCGGTGTCTTAGTGACGAGGCAAAGTTTGCGAGTTATCCAGTTTGCACCTCATTTGGTGGAGAATGAGGAACGTATATGACGGATGTTTCTTAGAGGTTTGAAACCCGGATACGTCGATATCTCATTTCTCATAAATTTTCTCTTTATTCGGATGTTGTAAATGAGGCTCAATTATTAGAAGCGAGATAACGAGTGCAGTCCGAGAGGACCACAACCAGGATCGTATCGGAGATAGCGGTCAATGTAATAATGATAACTGCGGAGAAAAAACATGACGGACGAAAATGGTAACCACTCGGTGGTAATTATGGCCATGAAAATAGAAGAAGCGAGTCGGAGGAGATTTTAAAAGAGGAGATTTAACAACGACCATGTGAAGATGAGCGATCTGTTTGAAAGAATCGGGTTCTAAGGGAGGAGAACGACCACCGGTCATATATATGCTAAAATGCGGAAAAGAGGGACATATCGATCAAACCGCCTGACAACAGCTTCAAGGTATGCTATAATTGTGGAAAGGAAGGACATATCGCTCGAGATCGATGCAAAACCTAGTTCCTAGTTCAAGGGGATTTGACTCAAAAGATCGTCCCGAAAAAGTCAAAGTCAACGATTCCGGAAGAAGCGTTTGTTGTGATTGGTCATAATGCGAGGAACCCAAACGAGGTGATCACGGGTAAGCTATTTATAAATTCTTGCGAAGTTTATACCTTACTTGATAACGGGTGCTACCCATTCATTTATCTCTCCTCTGCTTTGTGCTCAACGTTTAAACTTGACTCGGAGAAATTAGACTTTGACTTATCTGTGGAAACTCCGTTAGGAGAAACTTTCATCACATCCACTTGCTTATAAATCTTGTTTGATTCAAGTTGGCACCATTACCTTACTGTTGACCTTATCTCTTTAAAGATACTTGCTTTTGATGTGATTTTAGGGATTGATTGGTTAACTACTCATCATGCCAAAATTGATTGTTTTCGTAAGGTTGTTAGTTTTCATATTCCTAACCAACCCGTTTATGCGAATTCAAGCAACTAAACCATTAAAATCAATCACTATCATATCTAATCATAAAGCTATTCGTTTATTGAAAAGCGGATGTCAAGCTTTCTTAGCCCATGTTATGGATTTGAATAAAGACACGTCAAATTTGAATAATATTCTGTTGTTATTGACTTTCCCGACGTATTTCAAAGAACTTCCGGCCTACCCCGAACGTGAAGTTGAATTCTTTATTGATCTTGAACTCCGGTACAAAGCCCATTTCTAAAACCCCATATCGAATGGCTCTATTGAACTTCGGAGTTAAAGGTCCAACTATAGAAATTGTTGGACATCGGTTTCATTCATCCTAAGTCGCCCTTGGGGTGCTCTGTTTTATTTGTAAAGAAGAAAGAGCGGGGAGTATGCGACTTTGTATTGACTATCGGGAATTGAACCATGTCACCATCAAGAATAGGTATCCTCTACCTCGTATTGATGACTTGTTTGACCAAATTGCAGGAGCACACAATTCTTTTCAAAAATCGATCTTAGCTTACGGATATCATCAATTGAAGATTAGAATCGAGGATATTCAAAAAACCGCCTTCGAACTCGGTATGGGCATTATGAATTCTTAGTCATGTCTTTCGGACTAACTAATGCTCCGCGACTTTCATGGATATGATGAACCGAGTATTCAAGGAATATTTGGATCAATTCGTTGTTGTCTTTATTGATGACATCCTCATATATTCCAAAAGCCGTGAAGATCATGAGCACCATTTGAAGTTTGGTACTCGAAAGGCTTCGTGAAAACCAACTATATGCCAAATTGAAGAAATGCGAGTTACGGCTTGAGGAAGTAGCATTCCTTGGGCACGTGGTGTCGAAACATGGAGTATCTGTTGATCCGTGAAGATTGAAGCAATACTGAAGTTAGAGCAAACAAAGCCTCGGTGGTGAAGTCGTAGCTTTTGGGCTTAATGGTTATTATCGGAGATTCGTGGAAGGGTTTTCTCGAATCGCTACTCCATTAACTTCGATTAACTTTAAGGATACAAAATTCGTTTGGAGCGAAGAATGCGAGAAAAGTTTCCAAGAGCTTAAGAGGAGACTTATTTCTAAGACTGTTCTAACAATACCATCCGGTTCGGATGGATTTGTTATCTCACAATGATGCTTCGTGCAAAGGGTTAGGATGTGTTCTCATGCAACGTGGAAAAGTCATAGCCTTTATGCCTCATGACAACTTAAAGAGTATGAGAGGAATTATCCTACTCATGATCTAGAGTTAGCGGCCCGATCGTTTTCGCTTAAAAATATAGAGGCACTATCTATATGGGGAGAAAGTGGAGATATATTCGAGACCATAAAAGCCTTAAATATTTTCTTCACTCAAAAAGAACTCAACACGCGGCGGCGACGTTGGCTCGAGCTATTGAAGACTACGACCACACTATTCAATACCATCCGGTAAAGCGAACGTGGTAAATGGTGGCGCGTTGAGTAGAAGATCATATGCGAGGAACGAGTGCGATGATGTCAAGTATACGCGTAGAGCCAACTTTAATAGAAAAAGTTAAGGTTGCTCAAGCCACCGGCCCTTGGCCGATGCGTATGAAGAAGAAAGTACAAGAAGGAGCTATTCTTAGGGCGAGAATTGATGAAGAAGGAATACTTGAGTCCACTCTAGACTTTGTGTTCTAACGACTACGATTTGAAGTACAAGATTATGATGGAGGCACACAATCGCCATTTGCAATCCATCCTGGAAGTACTAAAATGTATCGTGATCTTCGACATACATTTTGGTGGAACAATATGAAGAGAGAGATTGCAAAGTTTATCTCGATGTGTTTAACTTGCCAACGTGTAAAGGCGGAGCATCTTGTACCTAAAGGGTCCGTTGCAACCACTTGAGATTCCTAAATGGAAGTGGGAACACATTACTATGGATTTCAATTCACGGGTCTTCCTACGGTTTCTCAAGGCATCAATGCTATTTGGGTTATTGTTGATAGATTAACCAAGTCTCGCTTATTTCTTGCCGATCACGGAGACTTATTCCTTGAACGTCTTGCTAGTATATGCGTGAATGAGATTGTGAGGTTCATGGCATGCCCAGTATCCATAGTTTCGGATCGTGACCCAAGATTCACTTCAAGATTTTGGGTTAGCTTGCAAAAAGCTATGGGCGCAGTTTTGCGATTTAGTTGACATACCATCCCCAAACGGACGAGACAATCGAGAGGACTATTCAAACTCTTGAAGATCTATTAAGACTCGTGTCCTGAACTTCAAGGGTAGTTGGGATAAGTATTTACCATTGGTGGAATTCTCCTACAACAACAGTTATCGTGCAAGTATAGGTGTGGCTCCATTTGAAGCATTATATGGACGAAAATGTCGTTCTCCAATATGTTGGGATGAGGTGGGTGAAGCAACATTGTTGGGACCGGAGTTAGTACGTATATGACTCACCGAAAAGATCCAAATGATTCGACAACGTATACAAAGCGGCACAAGATCGACAAAAGAGTTATGCGGATCTTCATCGAAAGGACGTGGAATTTAATGTGAGGGATCATGTATTGTTGCGAGTTGCTCCATGGAAGGGAGTTACAAGATTTGGGAAGAGAGGAAAGCTCAATCCACGATTTATTGGTCCATTTCAAATTCTTGACCGAGTAGGAAATGTAGCTATAGACTTGCGTTACCTCCGAGTATGTCTCGTGTTCATAATGTGTTTCACATATCTCATTACTTCAGAAATATGTGAAAGACTCGAACCACGTTATTGAGTTAGAACCAGGACGAGATAGCCAAGACTTAACGTGATGAGGAGGTACCATCAAGATCTTGGATAGGAAGGAGCATGTCCTACGCTAAGAAAGGTCATACCACAAGTTAAAGTTTTGTGGAGGAATCATGCTATATGAGGAAATGACCGGGAATTAGAAACGGAAATGAAAGCGAGGTATCCTCACCTTTTCAAACACAGTATCGTCACGTCAATTTCGAGGACGAAATTTCATAAGGAGGGAGGTTGTAAGACCCTAAATTTTTAAATAAAAGGAATTTCCTTTATTTATTATTTTGAAATAGTAAGGGTTGATTTGATTAATGTGGATAGTTAAGGGTTAAATACATGAAATATTTCAAAATAAGCAAGTGGTTATAAAATATTCATTATCGCTTAGGGAATATTCGTTTGGTCGTGGAATATTCAATCTTTGTGGGGATTATTAAATCTGACATGGTAGCAGCTATGTGTGGGCCCCATAACTGAAAAGCGATTGGATGAAGAAAACGACAAATATAAGTTGTTTTTAAATAACGGCGTAGTTATTCACAATTATCTTCATTGGAATACCCTTAGGTTAAAACACACTAATACGCGTTGTTGAACAAGAAGACACCAGATATTGCACAATTATTGATTCTTACGTAAGAAGGCACTACTCAATAATGGTTACGATAATTCTTCGCTCAAAGATTTTATTGAGTTAATAATTGTCTTTGCGTTGATATTTTATATTCTTTGTTGTTTCAATAATTGTCATTACACAAGATTTTTCATTATCGAAACAATAATTCATATTATCCTAATAATATTATTAGATAACATTATTGGCAATGTCTAGAAAGTTCTGCTCAAGGAGAGGTTTGGTCACCTAATTGCTTGGCCAGATGAAGAAGAAGAATTCTTATTGGAAAGCCCTCTTCCTGAACCGCCTCGGTTGTCGATATTGTGATTACAGTAATATTATTTGTGAATAATTAATTATTGATTTATATGATGAGGAAAATATTGATTTTATGTGGATATAGATGGAGAAAATTTTAAAATGACAATTGTTGAAAATTAATATTTTATCTTTTCCGATAAAATAATTCATTTAAATATATTATTTTAATAATATATTAACTATGATATTTTTACAACGAATGTGGGATATATGAGTATACGAGGAGGAAGAGTATTTTGTTGCAATAAATGTTTAAAACATGTTAAACATGTCATGGACCCCATTTATTGATCGAAATTTGATTATAAACATGTAAAATCGCCTGCTTGTGGATTTCGGTCAATTTCTATTTGGAATTTGGAAAAACTTTCTTCGCAAAGTTGTAGAGAATTGAAATTCTATAAAAACTCATGATTTGAATTTTCTGATGAAGGGGCTATTTATTATGAATTATTGAAGTTCCGGAGCTCAAAATAATTGATTTTTGGGAGTTTAAAATATTTTTTGTAAGAAAAACGTTTTTGTTGTAATTGAGTGGCTCACATGTGTTATAAATGATCTGAAATCAGATTTCTAAGGTGGGCTTGAATATTTTAAGAAATATTATTATTTTATTAAATTTTACTGCTTTGGTGTTCTAAGCATTTTCCTATAAATAGGTGCTTAGGTTAGAATTGAAAATCACACCGCATATCAAGTTTTCTCTCTATATTATCAAGCGTATTCTTGTGAGTATTTTGAGTATACTTTTGAGTATTGCTATACGGTCTGAGTTCCCTTCAAAGACTTATATCCTGTGTTTCAACTTAGAGTCTTGATCTTTCGAGGTAATGGATATTATTTTTTTCGTAATGATATTATTTCTTCAATATCATTATCTTTGAAATGTTGATCTGAAGTTTTTATCAAATTTGGAACTTTTTCATGCTCGGGGTTACTATTCATGAGTTCTTATTCACGAAGTTACTATTCATGAGTTACTATTCACGAAGTTACTATTCACGAAAGTACTATTCATGAAGCGTGAAGATTGTAAGACCCCAAATTTATGAAATAAAAGTATTCAATTTTTTTATAATTACTATTCAAGAAATGGTTAAATTGATAAAAGTTAAAGTTAAGGGTGATATATGAATTTTTTTCAAAATACACAAGTGGTTATAAAATATTCATTGTTGTTTGGGAATATTCGTTTAGTCGTGGAATATTCTTTCCGTCGGGAATATTCGTATCGACAATGACAGACCATTTATTGGGCCCCATAACAAACTATCGGATGAAGAAAATGACAAAATTAAGTTTTTATAAATAACGACGTAATCATTCACAATTAACACTTGTTGAATACCGGTGGATAAAATACAACAATACGCTGTGGTTGCACAAGAATAACACCAGTATTGCACAAGATTGTTAAATTATCAACCCTTACGTAAAAGGCACTACTCAATAATTGTTACATGAATTATTGCTCAATATTTTATTTTATTGATTCAATAATTGTTGCGTTGATATTTTATATTATTGTGGTTTCAATAATTGTCACCGCACGATATTTCCCATTATCGGATCAATAATTCATATTATTTGAATAATATTATGAGATAGCATTATTAGCAATGTCTAAAAGTTCTCATCAAGGAGAGGTTTGGTCACCTAATCAAGGCGTCGAGAAGGAGAAATCCTTATTGGAAAGCCCCTCTTTCCTGAGAACTACTGTCATGTCATAATTGTGATTCTCGTAATATTATTTGTGAATAATTAATTATTGATTTATATGATAAGGAAATATTTATTTGATGTGGATATAAATGATGGATTTATTTATGTGGTTATAAATGAAGGAATTAATGTTGAGGTATTTTATCGGTATTTTTATCGGAATGAAGGTATTAAAAATTAAACCAAAGATTTTTGGAGATATATTATGTGAGTTATAATTTTTAATCCGAATCAGATTAGATCGTTGTAATTTTTGGATATGTTATACATATATAAGTTGAGTATATGTCCACAAATTTTGAACCGTTAAAAATTAACGATGATTTGTTATGAATTTTAAGAGGTGACCGATTCGTAAATTAGGTTATAAATGATTTTGGTGGAAAATTCTAGAATTGAGTGGGCCCCACTTGTGGTTGGTGAAGAAATGTGCTGAATTTTATTTCAAATGTGGTGGGTGGGAATAGTAGCGGTAAAAGCCATCGTGTCACAGTCAAGTCTGCTAAAATTTTCCTATAAATAGAGGGCTAAGTTAGAATTGAAAATCACACCAGAAACATAAATTTTCTCTCTAGATTATTGAGTGTATTTTGTGAGTATTTAGATACTTGGTGAGTTGATATTCATCGGTCAAAGTTTCCTTCATGTCATATCCGATATCCAAATGTTAAGTCTTTTTTTTGAGGTAAGTGGATAGTAAGGGATAGTAAGGGATAGTAAGGGATTTTAAGGGTTATTATGTTTTTAGTTTCAAATTTTTCTGAACCTTCAAAAATTCTGGAAAAATTTGAAATGATATTTTGATGAGTTTTATTGATTGTGTCCAAAATGGTGATTTTTGGATGTATAGATTAAGAGTTATGAATTTTACGGAAAAGACTTTTTAAAAGTAACCGCTTATAACTCCTTGTGGTTAACTCTAAAATTGATGAAATTTTTATTGGGAGTACATCTATATAATATCGCAGTACTCTGTGAATTTTGGAATTTTTGGATAAAAGTACAATTTATGATAAATGTCTAAATATTCGACGGTTTTGGCCATATGAAAATATTAAATGATTTTTAAAAATTCGAGAAAAATATATGTTCAATATGAGACTATATTTTGATAAATCCCAGAAAAGAAATATTTTTGAAACCGATTTGGTATTTTTCATGAAAATGGACTAGTTATGAATAAATGAGTTAAATATGTTATGTGAAGGAAGAAAATTGAAAAATATGATTTTATGGCTTGAGAATCATATATGTGGTATATGCATTTTTGATGAGGGTTTTAGTTATTGGTGATGAAATCTTATAAGTTTGGCATTTTATGATGATTAAATGCATTATTTAGTAAAGTGTAAACAATTAAAATAAATTGTTTATAAGTTTAAGAAATGTTATTCTTTCAATATCATTATATTGAAATATTGGTATGGATTTTATTGTGGAATTTCTACCTTTTTGTGTCGGAGTTACTATTCACGTATATGGTACTTATTCACGATACAAAGACTATTTATGTATGTGGCGGTATTTATGTATATGACATTATTTACGATATCTGAGACTATGTACAAATACGAGAGTACTATTCATGAGTTACTATTCGTGAGTTACTATTCATGAGTTACTATTCACGAGTTACTATTCACTAGTACTATTCACAATAAAATTGGTTTCTTTTTCTGACCAAATTATCGTTGATTTATGAATCTTACTCTTGAAATTAAAACCATGTTTTGATTATATTGTTTTTATATAACATTCTTATAACCCTAATGATAATATTTCTCTTTGACTTGAGTGTAAAGATGGGTAGATTATTGGTATGATCGTGACCATAGGTTCTCTTTGGCCAAGAGTCTGCAAAAGTTGAATTGTTGACTGGTATGATCATGACCATTGAATTTACAATTGAATATTTTTAGCTTAAGTGCAAAGGTGAATTGATCAACATGGTTATAATTATTGTTATATAACTTCTGAGATGATTATGTATTTCTTTGATATATGAATATCTTTGGCTGTAGTGCAAAGATGACTTGTTGATGAATATCTTTAACCTGTAGTGCAAAGATGAATTGTTGATGAATATCTTTGGCTTGTAATGCAAAGATGACATGTTGTTGAATATCTTTAGCCTGTAGTGCAAAGATGAATTATTGATGAATATCTTTGGCTTGTAATGCAAAGATGACCCGTTGTTGAATATCTTTAGCCTGTAGTGTAAAGATGAACTGTTGATGAATATCTTTGGCCGTGGTGAAAAGATGAATTTATTAGTATGATTATGAATGAATCCGTGATTTGGTATAACCATGATCTTTGATGTTTCGGGTAAGACAAGTGATGAAAATTATCTTTGTCTTGGATGAGGAAAGAATTCGAACTACAATTACGATTATGAAGTTATACACGTGATTGTGGACGAAATTGTTGGTTGATGTTACGAGGATAAAACATTGTTGGTGGACTTTTAACATGGAGAAGATAATAGATTTTATGGTCTATTCGACTCTTCTAATGGATCGCTTCATTCCACGCAACTATGGTTGAAAAGTTTTATCTTCTACCATATGTTCTAAATCTCGATTTATTCTTGATGAAGACTATTGATAATTTATTTATCTTTAGTCATAATATTCTTTATCGAGCTAGTTGTGCTCACCCTTTTTTGTTTCACAATTCCTTTCGTGTAATAAAAGTGTAGTAGGTCGGATTGGCGATAAATAGCGAGGGAATAGAGTGGTGGTCTATAGATGTTGAGGGTGAGGTGAATTTAACTTTGGAAGGTGTGTTTTGCCACTATCATACAAGATGTCTATCGACATACAAACTCGTGTTATCATAAGACATGGTTGTGCTTCATCCACTTCACGAAGTATATTTACAAGCACTACCTATATAATCTTGGTGTTTGTTTGGAGTATAATACCCAATTAGAGACAAATGGAGATAATGATATGTCGAAGAGAAGACTCACCATTGGGAAGAATATGATAGTAATCTTCTCGTTTTTTTTTTTGGTCTATTGGATCAACCAAGGATAATTCTCGTGGCCATATGATATCTACCATAACCTAAAAGCATGGCCTCCCATATACGAAGGTTTCCTTGAGCACTTCCCAAAGATTCTAATTTCTAAAATGCTTTTTGACTATACCTTTATGTAAGGTGTCATCGCTGACGTCTTCAGATTGGTATATATATTTGTATCCAAACTCACAAAGATATGTGTTGTTGTATTTTGCACCTGACAATTGTTGTAATAAAGTTGTAGTTGTTTTTCCGCACCATGTATTTGACGACTCGTAATGGGTTGGATGGAATGGACCTATTTTGGGGTTGTTACAAAGATGTTTTTGTGGAATTTCTATCTTTTGGTGTCTGAGTTACTATTCACGTATCTGACCTTATTCACCGAAAAATAAAATTTCTTCTTTTCGTCAAAACATCTATTCGGATACTAACTCGATTGTATCCATGTTTTGATCATTCTTGAATTTTACACCACTATGATTATTTTTGAGGTATTATTGACATGGATAAAACAAAAGTACTTAATCCTTAATCCTTAATCCTTGTCATTTTGTTTCAATTTGGATTCGTTCTTTAAAAATATTTTCATCATCCTCGGTCTTAAATGATGATATTATTGAATATCTTTGGCCTATAAAGGTGCAAAGATGAATGATTTCTGAAGAATATCTTTGGCCCAGTAGTGCAAAGATGAACAGTGTTTAAATGAACATGACCGATCGATGAATATCTTTGGCCTTTAGTGCAAAGATGAGCAGTGTTTAAAATGAACATGACCAATCGATGAATATCTTTGGCTGTAGTGCAAAGATGAATATTTGATTCCGTATGTATATTGATTGATGTTACAGGGATAAAAGATGAGCGATGAACTTTTAAATTCATACATAGAAGATAGTAGTTTGCATTCTCTACTTAACTCTTCTAATGAATTATTATTTCATTGCGAATATTGATTTAAAATTTGTTGTCTATCAGTATTCTATTAGATTTTTCCTCGTTGAAGACTAACGATAATTTGTTGTATATTATCTTAGTTATAATATTCTTTCTCGAGCTAGTTGAGCTCACCCTTTTCCTTTTGTTCCATTTTTCTCGGGAGGCGAGAATATAATGCGAGTACGAGTCTGGGAGGTATGGAATGAAGGTTTTAGAAAGGATTGTTTAGTAGTCCTCACCATTTTGTAAAATAATGTATCAATAAATGTGATGAGGATTTATTTGAGTATAGATATTGTCTAGAAGATAATATTTGTATTCAAACTCACAGTTTTACTGTTGTAATAATAAAGTTGTAGTTGTTTCTGTACCATGTATTGACAACTCAGAATAGGTGATGTATACCTATTTTGGGGGCGTCACAAGTATGTTTTGTATATGAGTCTTAGTCTTAAGGTCAGCCTATCCATTGGTTGAATTGGTACGTGACTATCCGTAATGGTCTGCCTGATGCTGTCCAGAAAGTGGTAATAAGTTTTTACAACTTTGATGTTCTTTATCAAGTTTACGTTATTATTTAGAATTTAATAATTATTTTTAACTATTTCATTGTTAACCTGCTGACAGGATACTTATTAGAGCTTATTGAACGAGCGTTATCTTGAAGGCACCCCACGTCCGGTGATTGATCAAGAACTGTGGGAGAGGGCGCCGGTTGTGAAGAAGAACTACGTCAAATGCCAAGGACAACGACGATGCCCAACCATCAGTGGCACAGGCAGCTCTGCTACCCAGTCTACACAGTCATCGACCCATCTAGCTCATCATACTCCTGCTGACTGTGTGAGAATGATCTGTCAAGATCGTGATCTTCTTCGTATATTAGGCGGGCATCTAACGGCTCTGAGTCCTGATAAGTTAGCTGCTGTAGTGGTGACAGCAGCAACATCACAACATGAGGATGGCGACGAGGTAATCTTAGTATTTATTACAATCAAATTACTCACTTATATATATATATACATATATTGTTGTGCTTAATTTATTGTACACTATTATAATACCAGTATTAACATATATATTATATATGTGACTTTTTTTTTATTATTTTGTTAATTACAGGGTGATCAATGAGAAACTAATTTGGACGATGATGCATTACGACCGACCTAGTCTTGTTTTCTAGCTAGTTATAAGTCTTATACTTTTATATTCGTTCTTTGGATGACTGTATGTTACTTAAAGATTAGATTTGTATATAATTTTTTTCAGTTTATTTAGGTTTTTTAACGTTTATCTAGTTTATACTATTTTGGTGTATGTGTCAGTATATGGATGGATGTTTATATTATTGTGCATGTGTTGGGATATATAAAACTTGGTTGGAAATTTATATATACTGTCTATTGTGTGTTGGGATATAAAGCAGGTACAAAATAGGTACTATTTTTTGGAAAATCCAGAAGACAAGAAAAAATATTTTATTTTATTTTATACATCAGCGACTGCGTGCGGTCGCTAATACCTATTAGCGATTGCTAATTGGATCAGGGAGGGAGTTAGCGACCTAATCAAGCATCGGTGATCACGATGACACGTGACTCACGCCGCCCTTCAATCCCGAACCATGTCGACTCGAATTAATGACGGTCCCGATCGCTAATAATGCTATCACAGTAAGTCTGTCGCTAATAGCTAATAGTGGTCGCTGATGTGCATTTAAGTGACCAGATTTTATGCTACGGCTATTACCGAAGCGACCTATGTCAGTCGCTGATAGGCCTTTTTCTTGTAGTGAAATGATGAATATTGTTTGATTACTCTTGATTAATCTTCCTCCTCCTTCTTCCTTGATTTCACAGAGAACTCATTGTCTCCATCTCTCACTCTCTTTGAACTCAACAAAATAGAATAAGCGTATAAAGAATAAACTGAAGATTTAACATTATGTGACCTTTACTTGGTTTAACAGTTACTGAACGAAAAATGTCTTAGCAGTTAGAAAAACATGAAGGGTCTAATGCCATGTTTGGGAGAGTTTAATTGTTCCATGGTTTATTTTTATTTTATTTTATTATTTCCTTTCTATATGATACTTCCTTCTTTCTCTAAATGTCACAGTTAATTTTATTGCTAAATTATTTAGCCACACTAAGTAGTTATAAAATTATAATATGTATAATTACTACACTATAAATTATAAAATTACATTCATAAATAAACATTTTCATTAAAATAATTACTATTTATTCCACTAATTATTTTAATAAATTATACAATTATTATGTATAATTATTTAATTTCTTTCCTTCTATAAATTGTCCCAAGACAATTTATTTAATCTATACATTTAGACACCGCTTAAATTTAATTTAATTTATTAATCTTGACACCTATATAGATATATTGGTTTTTCTCATCTCTTAAACCAATTTATATTTCTTTGGCATAACATAAAATATTAAGCCATTACATAAACATATTACATTTTTATGTAATATATCAACTCTCATTATGTTAAAACAAATACATTTACGTTAATTCACTATTTTAATTAAGTGAATAAATCAATTTATTCAATTCACAATAGCACATTTGCCATTCAAGGTTTTAATATTCAAATTATATTACTTCATAACATAATTTTCAACTTAATTTAAATTAACCGATATTATTAAGTTAATTATTCCTTTCCGTAACTAATTTTTCTCATTTTCTTTAATAGTTTAATTAACTATTAAATCTTATTTTTCCAATATACTGAATTTTATTTCTCTTTTATATACACATTTAATTCTTTCACACCAAATCACATATTTTAAAATTTATAACACATATGTTTACTCGAACCTAACACATTTCATAATAAGAATTTTATTTATTAAATTCTTATTTTAATAATTTTTAAAAATCCGGTTGTCTCACTCACTGCCCTTTCGCCTACTATTTTGTAAAATGTCAATTGCTAAATACAGATATGAAACACGCTGTTCTCGCTGAGCAGACTTGAACAATTTGCTTGGCCTTCTTCCGGTGAGAAATGCACCAGCGGGAAAAATCATAATTGCAGCCCATATAATACCATATTTTTCAGAGAGAGCATCCATCTCAATTTACTTCATATAACATATATAAAGGTGGTGTTGTTTACTACATCACTTTATTTATCACTTACATACATGAGCCTCTAAGAGAAATTTATCGATGTGCATTCATTTTTAGGACAGAGCTCGTAGATATTTAGAGGTGGTTAAACCCAAAATTTTTCCACCCTTATAACTCCATTCTACCGGCATAAGATCTCCTTAACCATTTACAGTGTAATCACAATCCAAGCATAGCAACAAATCCAATTACAGCACTTATTACTTAATTTTATAATAAGATAGTTAAGAACATAGAAATTACCTTATAATAGCTTGAATTTGATATGGTTTTAGCTTTAGAAATCAGTTTGTGGACTCTTCCTTTACTGTTGCTGCTCGAAACTTCCTCCCAAACCAATTTACAAATTCAATTCTTGGTTATCTCTCCTTGCTTCAGCCGAAACTAAGGAGACTTAAGAATAGTGTAGTGAATTTTGGGCAATTTAGAGAGACATGGAATTGGTTTGGAACGGATGGAGTTATCTATGTTTGGTAATTTAATTTAGAGAAGAACAGAAATGAGATGGGACGGATGGATTAGAGTGACTGAGGGAGCAGGGTATTTACTTCTTCGCTTTCCCAGTTAATGGCCATGCTTAGTCATACGCTTATTAACTAAAAACTACCACCTCCTACTTTGTTTATTGACTCATCTTAATGCACTATAATCTCCAACTTACTTCACTTATCCAACTTAGCACATACATAATATATATATGTATTAATTACATTACATTATAATGCATACATATATTGCATATATACATTATAATATTAATATACCATATTTCCATCACATAATTATTAATTTATGTTAGAGTAAAATATATATGTATTAATTATTACATTATAATGCATACTTATTGCATATATACATTATAATAACATACTTACATCCTTTTTATGTTAGAGTTTTTTACTAGAAATCATAATAACACTTACATCCTTTCTAGGTTTTTAAGTAACACAGTTAGTACTCCTGCAAGTTTTTAGAGTTGACTAAATAGATAAAATTATATATTTACCCTTGTATGTTATCAAATTTTAGTTTCTAATAATATATATATATATATATATATATATATATGTATATATGCTAATTATTCTTTTTAATACAATACATTTTAATTATAGTTTTATTTGTAATTAAGACTATCTCATTCAAATTATTTAATTTAATCAACACACATTTTTGGATAAGTGATACACATATTAAGAATTTTAAATTAAATTGTTAATGGAGGTTTTCTAATTAAAGTGCTTGAATATGTTGATAGTTTAGTTTTTAGTGTTTAACAACAAAAGTTATTATTTGAATTCTTAGTTTCATATTATGATTTTATATGTTAAATTTTCTTGAGTATATGTCAAAATTTGGGATTCTTATGATTTTAATTATATTTTTAGTATATAGTAGGTATTGTTTTTATACAATATTAAATAAAAGAAAACATAATAATATTTATTACTACCTCTATCTTATTAAAAGAATTTTTTAATGTATTTTTTTTTTTGTTGAGTAATAACATTTGTCATTTTTATTATAACAAAGATGCTTAAGTGTGACTTATGTTTAGTTTAATATTTTAGAAATATATTTAATATAATTTTTAATACTTTTTATATGAATAATAAGATTCGGTATGTAATAATAAGTTTATTTTACATAAATTTTAATATTTGGACAAAATAATTATATTTTTTTATGCTTAATTTGTACTTTTATGCTTATTAAAATTTTATTTTTTAATTATAAAAAAATATTTGAATGTATCTTACGTAAATTTTAATCTTTAAAAATTTAATTAGCAAAAGGTGTATGACTTTATTTTCCTAATGAAATAAAAATTTATTATTTTTGATATATTATGTTATTTATTACACTAATCCATAATTTAATTAATTAGATCAAGTTAAGTAAAATTATAACATACAAATTTATATTTAATGGATATATTAAACATTATAACTTGAAGGGTATATTAAATATTATATTAAAAATATTTTTGAATAATATTAGTTGGTCAACCACACTAGGGTAATGAATGTTATATATTATAGATTAGAGGGGTACTGACTATTATTTGAAAGAGGGGTAGTGACTGTTATTATAGTTATCTATAAGGGGTGTCAATGTATTTTACTCTTTATGTTATATGTTATAATTACATAAAATTCTATTATTAGACAAATTTGAGGAATTGTACTTCATGTATAAAAGTTCTACTTCATTAATTAAATAAACACTTGAATTGGAACGAATGATTCATATATTTAATTTTTATTCCAATAAAAGTTTAAATAACTCTTATATACTTTATAATTACATTTTCTCATTTTCTTTCATAAATTATTCTTAAACAAGTTATTTAATCAATATACATAATATATTTATTCACTAATCAAATATTTAATTTGATTTACATGGACATATTTATATATATATATTGCCATTATACAATATATAATACCACTCACTTTCTCATAAAATTAAATAATTACTTATTTAGTTATTACATTAACTATTATATTGACAATTAATTTATTAAATAACCTTAATACTCCAGTTACATTTCATGTTAAATGATTAACCATTACAAGGTAATCCATTTCCCATTTTATTTTCATTTTCTCAATCAAACTGGATTACCTATCACATGTATAGCTATATTTAACTATAATTTAATTATAAAGCATATTTTATAATAAAATTTTATTCTATTCACAAATATGCATAATACAATATTCCCGCCATTTTCATTCTCTCAATCAAATTAATTAATGGTTTTCCTATCACATATATAGCTATATTTAACTATAATTTAATTATAAAGCATATTTTGTAATAAAATTTTATTCTATTCACAAATATGAATAATAAAATATTATCGGATATCATATTTTTTATTTTAATAGTTTTCGAAAATTCGGGTTATCACAGAAAACGGCCTTTGGAGTTTGGGCGCAGTAGTACCGATTCCCAGTTCAATCTGGGCGCGACCTAGCCAGTACGGGAACTCAGATTTTTTCCAACTTTGTAATGTTAGGGAATACTACTAGGTTTTAGATTGTTATTTCTTAGAGATATATGATTTTATTTTAGTAGTATAAATATGTCTCTTTAGTCAAATTTTATATCATCTTCATACCATTGTGAACCCTAGAATTGGAGGCTAGACGGAAGACATGTCAAGCTAAGTTCTTTATTTTCAGTTCGAAGGGATGTTGAACCATATTTAAAGTTAATAGTATAATTGAGTTTCATTATCTATTCCTTCTTATATGAGATTTATTATGATAATTTGTTTTAATTGATTATATGTTATTTTATCTGATTGATTTGATGTGGACAATTAGATTAATTTGATTAATATCATCTGCTAGATTAAGATATAATATTAAGCAAACGATGTTTTACCTGATCACAAGTAGTACTTAGTAATACATGATTGTGGACAAGTTTTTGAGTATTATTATTATGATTATCAAAAGGCAAGTTAAATAATCCCTGATTATGTGATTGTTGCTTAGAATAACCTAATTTTTTAATCCTTAATATTGCTTTTATATTAAATCTAGATTGATAGTTCTGGGTTATATAATAGTTAGGGTCTAGTGGGGGCGATTGTCACATTAGATTTAAAACCTAATGAGAATTTTGGATAATTAGTGATTGCGGTTATCTAGGGTTATTAATTTCATTGAAGGAAGATATAATGTTAACTTGATTCCGTTGTTACTGCAAATTGGTGAAACTGAACTGAAGCTTTAATTTATCTAGTTATCTTTATTAATTCAATTTTTTGATAATTATAATTAGGGTTAATTATAAATTCCATCCCGAAGTATGCACCCTATTACCATTCGTACCTTAATATTTAAACGCTCCCATCCCGCTACCCAAAGTACACATAAGTAAACATAAGTGACTCTTTTATATTTTTCAGCCAAAAAAGTGACTGGAACTGCCACGTGTTCCGATGGTCTGTGTATAGTACGAATTTGACCAGTTTTTTATACAGTTGACTATATTAAACCTTAATATTTACTAATACAAGTTGACTTTCTGATTAATTAGATTGAGTAGTAGATTAATATCTAGTAATACAATAAATAACTTCGTCCAACATCAATTTCCTCCAATATCAGTTCCCTCCAACCACTGTGCTCATTTCCTGCCAAATCATATGTATATATACACACACACACACATCTACATAATAGCAAAAGAAGACCTATATCAGGGTAGAGACGGAGAACATCATACACCGAGCAAAATCTGGGGAGAAGGTTTCTAGCTTGCCAATTCGTATGCGTAAGCTTTCCCAGAAATCTTCTTATTCTTCTTCTTCTGCATCCTGTTAAGCTACCGTTTGGGAGTAACAAACTTTTCAATTCTTTCAGCATGGATGTGGTTTCTTTTAGTGGTATATGTGAGACCCCAAATTTTATGAATACCGATTTAAATTTCTCGAAATTTTTTTTAAATATTATGGTGTGGATTTGATATAATGTTATAGGTGTGAGTAATATTTATAAATTTTGCAAAGTAAGCAAGTTGTTATATAATATTTGATTGATCGGGGAATATTCTTTTTGTCGGGGAATATCCATACGATGGCAAAATCATTGGTGGATCCCACAACTGAAGTATTGTCGTAGTTAGAAAACGACAAAGTTATCATTTTATAAAAATAATAACGAAAGTGTTACCGTTAAAACTGTTGAACTACCCGGTAGTAAAAGTACAGTAATACGCGTGGTTGAATAGTAGCACACGGTATTGATTATTGATGCTTACGTAAGAAGTCACTCAGTTATACTCAATTATTGCTACAATAATTACTGCATCATATCTCTCATATTATTGATTCAATTATTGTCACAGTATCATCTGTATAATATGTTATATTATTAAATCGATAATTGAGACGACAAAGTTATTCATATT
Organism: Panax quinquefolius; assembly: GCA_020205615.1. Taxonomy (NCBI): domain Eukaryota; kingdom Viridiplantae; phylum Streptophyta; class Magnoliopsida; order Apiales; family Araliaceae; genus Panax; species Panax quinquefolius. The sequence goes on from CM035156.1 coordinate 50,836,376, forward strand.
ATTATTTGCAATATCGACAATGTCTGTAAGTTCTGCGAGGAGAGGTTTGGTCACATAATCATGCTACCAATAAGGAGAAATCCTTATTGAAAAGCCCTTCTTTCCTGGGAACGACCTGGTTGTTAAATATTGTGAATTATAATATTAATGATGAATAAGTTCGTGTTGATTAAAGATGAAATTGATAATTCTATTGTGTGAAAATTATTAGTATTAGTGGAAATCGATATTTATTTCGATAATAATTAATATCTAGAGGTTATATTGACCAATCGGGTAATTAACCGAATAAATAAGCAATTAATTGCTATTAATTCACATGTTTATAAATATGTGTTCACATGTGTGTACTATTGATTCACATAATTTATTATTAGGGGAGTTGGTGCAAGATTGATAATACTTGTATGACTAAGTTAAAAATGGAGGTATAGTTGAAGGTACTATACTATAATTAATTTTTTTACATGTTTAGAACTATTGAGTCACATGATTTACTATTGATTCACATGATTTACTATTAGGGGAGGTGGTGCAAGTTTGATAATACTTGCAGGACTAAATTAAAAATGAAAAAAAGAGGAAGGTATTATACTATAATATTTCGAGCCCCAAAATGTGCAATTATTGAAACTATATTTTCCTATAAATAGAAGCTCATTCCTTCATTATTTTTCACCAATTCACTAAAGCTATAGAGCAATTATATAGAGAGAAATTATAGAGAGAAAGAAGAAGAGAAGTCTGCTACCTCACTATTCCAGTATCCAGTTTTCTTCTAAGGTAAGGGGTATTATTCTTTCGTATTCATGAAGAGAGTTATTTTCTTTCAATACTCGTAAGGGTTGTTATTCCATTCTTTATTATTATGTTGAAAGAACCTATCTATGTGAAGTACCGCATACATGGTGAAATTCCTCTGTTATTCCATTCTTTATTATTTTGTTGGAATAACTCATGCATTTGCCTATCGCATGCCCGGTGAATTACATTGTTATTTCATTCCTTATTATTCTGCTGGAATATCACGTGCATATGCGGATTACGCATAACCGGTTCCATTCTTTATTATTTTGTTGGAATATCACGTGCATGCGGATTACGTATGACTGGTTCCATTATTTATTATTCGCATTGAATATCCTCATCATGCGGATTACGCATTTACTCGGTTCCATTCTTTATTATTCTGTTGGGAATAACTGCTCGCATGCGGTCTATCAGTATGCTCGGTGAATTCTTTTATTATTCCATTCTTTATTATTTTGTTGAATAACTCTACCTATATGGATTACCACATGCATGGTGAATGATCCTTCGTATTCATTCTTATTAAATTTTGGAAATGATCTCGCTCACGTGGATTACCGCATTTACGGGCAAAAAAATCCATTTAGCTTTCATATATTATATTATACTTTCGGTTGGTTAAAGTTTTGACTTCTATACTCCATGAAATTAGTAGAATATCCTAGATATTTAAGCTTTATCCAAAGATCTTTTCATAGAAATATTCTTCTCGAGCATTCTTGAATTTTACTCCACAAAGCAAGATCATGTTGACAATTTGACGTTATTGATTTTAAGATAAATTAACTTATAAATCTTTAAAATTTATTCTTGAACTTGTTTTATTGAATTATGTCAGAATAAACGTGTGAATGATATTCCTGCTTACATATGATTTGATTATGATATATATATATATATATATATATATATATGCAAGAATGCTTGCATTAAGAAAAGTTGTAAAGTCCTTTGATAGATAATAGAAACATATGTACAAGGACTTAGAATTAATTGATCAAATGTGTTAGGTTGATCCTACATAAGCAAAATAGCTTTGTAAAGTCCTTGAAAAGAAATGATGTACAAGGACTATAAATATAGAAAGATCAAGCATGTTAGGTTGATCTAATGATGTAATAGATAGGCTTGTCTGATCGTCGAGCACTCCACCAGAAATCGTAGTCTGCTAGGAGAGTCAAGGAAAACTAGAGAGCTATCGGCGGCGTAATCGTAGTCTGCAAGATAGTAGATCTCGAGTTCGTAGACTTCCGGAGAGACGAGGAAGGATCGTAGAAGTGTCGAGGAGAACTTCCTCGACCGCCGTAATCGCTAAGGAAGTCATGTTCAAATCGTCGAGAGACAACTGCACGATGAGCCCACCGAGTATCTGCCAAAGCCAAGTCAAGAATAGTAGACTACACTAAGAGTTGTATCAAAGGCAGAGATCGTAGTCGAGCAAGATTAGATAAAGACAACAAACATAACGATAAAAATCGTAGAGTGTCAAGATCTCGATCTCGTAGTCACAGGATGTCTGCACAAACCCAAAGTCAATCAGATATAGTCTGTAACTAAGACCTCAATAGATGTGTTCACAATGCCAAGGCAGAATCGTAGAGAAAATACGATTCTCAACTAATGTGCACTCCCAGAATATCCAAAGGAATGAAGCTTCTGGTTAGCACTGAATAGATTCGTCCCACCTAAAGGAAACTAGAGAGCACTTAACGAATGGCTTCAACCCAATTAGCACCAACCCAATTAGCATCAAGATTGAGTTGTGAAGCCATTCGAGATGAAGTCTTCCACAAGATGATCATAATAAGACTTCAATAGCTGACTAAGGAAAGTCAGCACATGCAGTAGCTGTCAAGTAGAAAGATGACAACAATCTTGGAAGTAATCAAGATCGTAGTGTTTGTCAAACTAAGAAGGAACTGATGGAGTACACTCTGAGATACTGGTCAGCCTCTGAATAACAAGGCTAAAGTGATTAAGCATTGGGTTAGTCCATTAATGATAAGTGAACGGGAGATCACAAGGATAAAGCGAGCTGGACACGCCACAAATCTGAAGTGTCTTGTTATTCAGAAGAGGCCAGGGCAAGGAATTAAGCCATCAGTATCTGAGAACAGTCGAGGAAAACAAAAGTAATAAAGCACTGCACAAAAAGAGGAAAAGGTGTTCTACATTGAAAATCAAGTGAACACTCCTCAAGATCGTAGTGTTGTCTCTACTAGTCAACAAGACACTACGATCAGGTCCATGAAGACATGCATCATAATTGTAGAGTTCGAATAGCTGAAGATTGAAGCATTGGCAACGGTTCAATCTGAAGAGTAATATTTAGACAAGAGCTTATTGAGAGAATCGATGCAAGGACAACCTCTGATCAAGAAATTAGAAGGGAGAAATAAAGTCGTCGACCTGCCCAAGATGTCAAAGTGACATATCTGATATAGTTGGTTAAACAATGCATCGCGCAGGTCGTGAAATCGTAAAAAGATGTCATGTCACATCTGCAGTCTGCACTAAATAACTCGAGATCTGCGAGGCAATTTGAATAGCTTTCAACAGCTACTTTTCAACGGGAAAATTGGGAAGTAGTATAAATCAACAGAGCTTCAAAGATGTAGAGTTGCTGATGAATGTGAAGTTGCAGAATCATTGAGTTGGTAAATGTTATTGTTGACTCTACGAGTTCCACCAAAGATCAATAGAACAAGTCTTAGTGAGGGTGAGACTACCAAGGTGGAAGTGAAGCAGCTTTGAAGAAGGACTCAAACAGATCAAAGCTTCACTCAACAAAGATGAGAATGCCACTAAAGATGGTAGCCAAGCTGAGAGCCGAGAAGGCCAAGAAGATAGCATTCAGGAAAGTGGCTGAGTACAAAGAAGATCAAGAGAGCTACTCTACGAATCACCATGAACCGAAATCTAAAATTGAACAAGTGCAGAACCATATCTGCAAAGTATTCAAGAAGGGTTCGGGGATTGCTAAGTGCCAGACAAAGTCTACTAAAAGCACAGAGACTTAGTAAACCCAGATGGTGATGGTGCAAAGCTGATACCATACAAGGATGAGCAGAAAAGAATGAAGATCAGCTGCACTAAAGAAGATGTGGTCCAGACCTAAAGCAGAATGCAAAGAGGACAACACCAAGTTGCTAAGTACATAAGATGTTCAGAGCCTAATGACATCTTAGCAACTCAGCACCAACAACAACAACTACAACAACAAGAAGCCAGGTCCTGAGGGGTCCTTGTCCGGAGGGACTAAATGAAGTTCCAAGCCTACTTGGCTTGAAGAGTTCCTAGGGAACTAGAGAAGTTCCAAGGCTGCTGGCCTTGAAGGAATCTTAGTGATTCAGGGTGCTGCCCTTCCTTAGTGGAAATCCTGCTAGTTGAAAGCAGAAGAGTGGATTAGGAGCTTGAGTCTCTGAACCACTTAAAACCCTTTGTGTCTTTTACTTTATGTCATTTACATTATGTTTATTAACTGCTATAACTGCTATGTATGTTTTAACTTCTTACCACTGAACTAACTCTACAAATATTGTATGTATGATTATGATTATATCAATGAAGGGGATCTTTTACTTATTCCGATGTGCTTGAAAAGATTCTTATGTTTGTCATATGCTAAATTATTAGCAATACAAAATAAACCAGAAAAGTATTTGAAATTAAAAAGATCTATTCAACCCCCCCTTCTAGATCTATCAGGCTCATCGAAACTAACAATTGGTATCAAAGCAGGTTCTCATGCTATATTCAAAAGCTAATCGCTTTGAGTCTGATCCTAGGCACAAACATTGTTCTAAACTTAGTTTAGTAGTAAGTCACTTGTTGTATGCAGATGAGCTCACACGTTGGAAATATTGTATACAGGTAAATGTGTATATACACTTGAAACTGCTCAGATTGGTCCATGTTCTTGATTGTTATATCAACAAGATCAATTCTAGCTCGCGGTCAATCTTGTAGTCTGAAGACCAGGCAAGAAAGCTCAAGAGACATCAACAGAAAAGAATCAAACATCCACCAGCCTGAAAAGATGAAAAGACCATACATGCTAATAAATGCTTATCCAGAGAAGAAAGAAGAACTTCTCAAACATGTGTCTGGTCAACCAACAGTTGGATGAACACCTTGTGAACTCAAGGATGTCGAAGAACTAAAGATGTTGAGACTTTCTTAGCTTGCATCCTCAAGACCACGATCGATTAATCAAGGTCAATCAAGCAACAAGTCACGTCAGAGCAAATGAGAAACTATACACATCAATGTCTAATCTCAGTATGTCAAAGTTAAATGATTGTTAAGGAACTAACAGTAGAAAGGTACGGTTCCTCACTAGTATAATGTGTACATCATGTTGCACCTCCTTAGGAACTATAACAGTATTCTTTCAAGAAATCATAATCTACCTAAAAAGGTGAATAGAGAAAGTACACTGAAGATGGAAACCAAATTGCCTATAAACTCTCTCTCCATCCAAGTTTTAGGTTGAAGATGACATCTTGAAAGAAATCTGAAATGGGTCATAAGAGCATCACAGGTTAAATTAATTTTATGTGAAGTAATCTTTGTTGATGGGTTAATGTGTATGTACAAACCTATGTTCTAAGTGTTTGATAACACACAGAGTATGATCAGTCCTGCAAGAGTATCTTGATGATTTATAGAAACTGATCACCTCCATGAATCAACCAGATACAAAAAATTCATAGAGTTGATTCTCACTCTGTGAACATTTAAATTCTTTGAACATAACCAAACAAATAATGAAACCATCAAAGAAAAAGAGTGTTTTTATTAAAATAACAAACCTTACACACACTCACCTTCATGCATCTCAAAATGTATTATCTAAATGAGTTACATGCATGAATATGACTGTTGGTGATCAATATGATAATTATCTAAATATACGAGGAACAGGGGTTTAGAAAACTAACCTAGCAGGACCCACTTAACCATGGGTACCAAAAATAGAAATTTATAACCTGCAGGTACATGATCTATCTGACCACACTAAGGAATGCTAAAGCAGAAGACTTTAGTCAAGAAAGATTCAACCAGCAGAAGGCTTAAGACTATTCAGAAATGATTCTGATAAAATTCCTATATGTCAAAGCCTGTTCTTGAAGACCTGCTGAGCTAATCTGAATAAAGTTCACATTGCTGCTGATCTTTGCATGGAAGCAGGCCATTCAATAAAACAAGAAAAGGGTCTTATATGCTTAATCATGCAAAGCATGTCATAAGAGAAGAATCCTCAAGGAAGCTGACTACAGAGGATTATCGAACATCAATCATGAGGAACTCATTATGGGAGCAGAACTCAGCAAACAAAAACTGACAAGAAACACTACGTTCGTAGTGCGGTCAAAGGATCGTAGAATGGTCAACCCTGAAAATGCCCATTTCTACGATACAAGAAGATTTAATGATTTCAGCCATAATGAGATATGCATGGTTGCCTTCTGCTATACATGAAGAAGAAAAACGTATGTCTCTCTGAGAAGACAGTATCAACTATGGGGGAGCAGTAATCTGTTAATAGTACAGAAGCTCTAAACCATCAAAGATATACTATGAAACTGTGTACCAGCTACAGAGTCCCAAAACTTTATGGCTGATGAACCAAATGAAGATCCATAGTCAGTAGAACGTCTCAAAACGTACTATTGATAACCTTTTAGCCACCCAACTCAAAATCGTGGAGTGCCTACGATCAAGCATCTAATCGTAGTGTAAGAGCAGGAAGACACTACAATTGCAGCCAGTGCAAATGTCTAAAGTTGGAAGAAGGACTCCCCAACAGGAAAGGTCAAATAAGATATCAGTGCAAATCACTTCTAAAGTATTTCATCTGGAAAGCGCCTTAGGGACAAACCTGACCCTTAGCTCACTCTAAGAGGTTGGCCCTTCCTGAGCTACCTTGACCTAGAAGGAATGCTTAGTAAAGTTCATCTCAAGGACCAAGTCAGTCAACGATCGTAGAGTAGAGTTTTGAGAGAACTCAACGATCGTGATGTAATCTCAACGATCGGAGTGAAAACTCAACAATCGTAGAAGCAGACTCGACGATCGCAAACTTACCAAAAGACACTCTAGCTCATGAGAGGCTTGGAAGAACGAGACAACTGCTCTACCATTCTGAAGTATGAGGAGATTAGTTCAAATACAGTCTGGAAAGACATCTTGCAAACGCACCTCAGAACTTAAGTGCCCAAATTGGCTTGGGGTACATCAGTGGTTGAGCTATGCAGTTTCAACATGAGGAGAAATGTCAAAAAAAACCATCCACTGCATCATCTCTCAAAAGTTAATCGACGAGTCAACAAAGGAAATCGTAGAGTCCATAGCCGCCCAATCATGCTACTCTACGAACCAGAGAGGTCAACGGTTAATCCACGTCAATCAAACGTCTATTCTTCTAAAAGAGACAACTAACTGACAAGTTACTAGGGAGTTACAGCTTGTTACTGGGCAACATACAACCAATGACTGGGTGACACGTCACATTGTATGCAGAGTCAGAAGGAACTGTCATAAAGACAGATTCAAATCTGCAAACAGTTATCAAAACCTTTGGAACCTCTCTCCCTTCCATTTTTAAACCCTAAAATCTTCTTCGAAGCCAAACCAATCAAACTTCCAGAGCTAAAATTACAGTCAGCTATCTTTCACAAGACCTCCTAAAACCAACACCCATATTCTTCGAACTCCTCAAATGGCAGATTGGCGAGTAATCATTGGCATTTAGCTAGGAACCAAGTCTTTCAAAAAATCCAAGAAAAAGTTCAGGGATATTCTCGAACTTGTGAAGGAGGCAGGGTTCTCAAAATGTCTTGAGGTGAACACACGAATATATGGTGACCTAGTCAAAGAGTTTCATTCAAACGCAACCATAAATTCTGGGATTCTCTCCATCAAGGTTAAGGGTCAGATACTGAAACTAAGTTCTTCTGACATCAATCAATGCTTAGACCTTCCTGAGCAAGATCTAAAAAGCCTGGAAGAGATCAACACTGAAAAAGCTAAGAAGATTATGCAGTACAAAAGAAACCCTAGTCTGAAGGACATGAAGAAAAAGGAGTTTCCTAAAGATATGAGTTCCTTGCTGAAATAGTGGGTAAATGTAGCTTATGCAAAGACACTGCACATGATACTGTAATTGATCAACAGCTGAAGATCATGTCTGATATAGTCCTGAAGGAATATATCAACTATGGAGCTATCCTGCTTGACCAGATGTCTAAGTGGATGGATAAGGAAGAAAAGAAAAGGTCAACTGAAAAACCACTCACAAAGGTTTTTCATGGGAGATTCTTAAGTATCATCCTGAAGAAAAAGTTGAAGAATAAAATCAAGGATGATAAGGGCGAGATTCTTAATGTTCACAAAATTATGTATCCTCAGCTGTTCATAAACTGGAAGAAAAACCCAAAGGAAAACAGAAGGTTAACTATAGCAGAAAGCAGCAGAAAGATCTCTGAAAAGAAGAGGAAAGCAAAGGAGGAAGAAAGCTCTGAGTCTGGTGACTCCACACCAGTTGCTGCCAAACCAGCAAGTAAAAAGCCTAAGGATATGAAGAATGCTAAGGCTTCATCAAGCCATGTCTCCACTGTTAAGAAGAAACAAGGAACAAAAGAAGAACCAGCTTCAACTACTGTAAACCCAAAAAAGAGAAGAAGTAACAGATTACTTCAGGAACCCTCAAGAAAGAAAGCTAAGGTGGTAAACAAATCAGCCCCAGTTCCCCAGAAAAGTCCATCCAACCAAGAAGAACATGAAGAGTCTGAAGATGAGAAAGGAACTGAAAGTTCAAAGAGTGAATCCTTAAAGAGCAAGTCCAGAAATAAGGAAGAAGTTGAATATGTAAAAGAAAAACCAAATCTGATGGTGAAGAAAAAAGATGTGCAAGCTCTACGGTTAACTCTCAGAGCATTCACTCTGATGATAAAGAAAGGTTGCAGCTAACACAACAATATCCTCTACAGCAACCGCTCTAACAAATCCAAAAGATGTAGGGTCTAAGGAAGAAAAACATGCCCACACTACTGCTGAACATCAAGCTAGCCTGTCTAGTAATGTAAATGAAGATGTTTCTGAAGAAGAAGGACATGCCCCTGTCAATGATGAAAATTAAGAAAGCCTGTCTGATAACTCAAAGGCCTTAGAGTCAGAAGAGGAAGAAAAGTTTGACTCTCAAATTGCTGAACCACCAAGGAGAAGAAAGAGCCACAGACTACTGGCTAAATTTTCCTCTAACAAGAAAAATGATCACTCTACTGCAGTCATTGAAGTAAGTGATGATGAATCTAATGAAGAAAATGATGAAGATGGAATTAGTGATGAATCCAAGGAAGATACTGCTGAAGAAGATTCTGAAAATGAAATTCAACAAAATGACTTCACTGAAGAATCTGATGAAGGAAGTCAGGAAGATTCTGGATCAAAAAAGGAAGAAATAGGGAAAGAGTCTGATTCTGCATTTTAGGAATCAGAGGAACCAGAATATTATCATGTTCTCTCTCCAGCCAAAATTACCAGAAGAATTGTAGTGGAAGTCTTTGATGAGCCACCAGCAGAACCACCAGCAAGATGGATAAATCAGGGAAATGAACAACTTCGAATTGTAAGGATGATGAAGTTCTCCATAACTGGAAAAATGTGGAGTTAGATTGCACAACTATACTGTACAACTCTGAAGATCTTTTGATGAGGTGGTTCTTCCCATGGATGCCATGGTTAAAGGCACACACTAATAGAGATGAAAGTTACTTCAGCTGCTGCTACTCTCAGTTTCCAAATTTGGAACTAGTGTCACAAAATTTCCCCAGGGTTAAGAAGTTTGCAACCATGATGATCAACGACAAGCCCTACTATAAGATCTACCGACATGCTGAAAATTAATATATTCCTTACGATCGTAGAGTGGACTCTGAAGGCAGAAGGTTTATGACCAAGGAGATAATCATAGAGTCTGCTCACTCTATCACTGATAGTTCTCAAGCTCAAAATGAGAAGCCTTTAGCTGCTCAAGCACTGTTATCCAACATCCCTTCATCTTCCAATATCGATTGGTACTCAACGATATTTCAAATTGTTAACACTTTCAAAAATCTATCCAAGGATGAAAATCGTAGAGTCCAAGCTACTGTTCAACAAAAAGTTGCCAGACCAGATGACTAAACTCCTATGGAGCAGGAGCTGTTGAGGAATTCTGCTGAGCTGGTTGAGAAAATATTTCTTTTTACTGAAAAGTCAATGAGGTTGATAGACGCAGAAGATCACTCAGCTCAAGACAGAATTCAAGCCACCATGGCTGATGTATCTCTCAAAATCAAATAGAGAGATCACATCTATCTGAAGGCCATACATGCTCAGAAGGCCATACATGGTAGAGCACTCCACCAGAAATCGTAGTCTGCTAGGAGAGTCAAGGAAAACTCGAAAGCTATCGAGGCAGATTCGTAGTCTGCAAGATAGTAGATCTCGGAGTTCGTAGACTTCCAGGAGAGATGAGGAAGGATCGTAGTGTGTCGAGGAGAACTTCCTCAAGACCGTTGTCTGCTGAGGAAGTCATGTTCTGAATCGTAGAGACAGCCTGCCTACGAGCCGACCGAGTATCTGCCAAAGCCAAGTCAAGAATAGTAGACTACACTCAGAGTTATATCAAAGGAAGAGATCGTAGTCGAGCAAGATTAGATGAAGACAACAAACACAACGATAGAAATCGTAGAGTGTCAAGATCTAATCTCAAAGTCGTAGTGTCTGCACAGCCAAAGCTGAATCGTAGAGTGCAGAACTAAGACCTCAACAGATGTGCTCACAATGTCAAGGCAGAATCGTAGAGAAAATACGAGTCTCAACTAATGTGCACTCCCATAATATCCAAAGGAATGAAGCCTCTGGTTAGCACTGAATAGATTCGTCCCACCTAAAGGAAACTAGAGAGCACCCAACGAATAGCATGTAAGCTAACAGAAGACCTAAGCACCAACCCAATTAGCATCAAGATTGAGTTGTGAAGCCATTCGAGATGAAGTCTTCCACAAGATGATCATAATAAGACTTCAATAGCTGACTAAGGAAAGTCGACACATGCGATGAGATTGTCAGTAGAAAGATGACAACAATCTTGGAAGTAATCAAGATCGTAGTGTTTGTCAAACTAAGAAGGAACTGATGGAGTACACTCTGAGATACTGGTCAGCCTCTGAATAACAAGGCTAAAGTGATTAAGCATTGGGTTAGTCCATTGATGATAAGTGAACGGGAGATCACAAGGAGAAAGCGAAATTTGACGGGCCATAAATAAATGAAGTGTCTTGTTATTCGGAAGAGGCCGAAAAGGAATCAAGCCATCAAGATGTCGAGAAACAATCGAGGCAAACAAAAGTAATAAAGCACTGCACAAAAAGAGGAAGAGGTGTTCTACACTGAAAATCAAGTGAACACTCCTCAAGATCGTAGTGTTGTCTCAACCAGTCAACAAGACACTACGATCAGGTCCATGAAGACATGCATCAGAATCGTAGAGTTCGAATAGCTGAAGATTGAAGCATTGGCAACGGTTCAATCTGAAGAGTAATATTTGGACAAGAGTTTATTGAGAGCATTGATGCAAGGACAACCTTTGATCGAGAAATCAGAAGGGAGAAATAAAGTCGTCGACCTGCCCAAGATGTCAAAGTGACATATCTGACAGAGTTGGTGAAACAGCAGACTGCAGTGTCAGGAAATCAAAAAGATGTCATATCACATCTGCAGTCTGAACCAAATAACTCGAGATCTGCGAGGCAATTTGAATAGCTTTCAACGGCTACTTTTCAATGGGAAGATTGGGAAGTAGTATAAATCAATAGAGCTTCAAAGATCTAGAGTTGCTGATGAATATGAAGTTGCAGAATCATTGAGTTGGTGAATACTATTGTTGACTCTACGAGTTCCACCAAAGATCAATAGAACAAGTCTTAGTGACAGTGAGACTACCAAGGTGGAAGTGAAGCAGCTTTGAAGAAAGACTCAAACAGATCAAAGCTTCACTCAACAAAGATGAGAATGCCACTAAAGATGGCAGCCAAGTTGAGAGCCGAGAAGGCCAAGAAGATAACATTCAGGAAAGTGGCTGAGTACAAAGAAGATCCAGAGAGCCACTCTACGAATCACCATGAACCAAAAGCAAAAACTGAACAAGTGCAGAACCATATCTGCAAAGTATTCAAGAAGGGTTCAGGGATTTTTAAGTGCCAAAAAAGTCTACTAAAAGCACAGAGACTTAGCAAACCCAGATGGTGATGGTGCAAAGTTGATACCAGACAAGGATGAGCAGAAAAGAATGAAGATCAGCTGCACCAAAGAAGATGTGGTCCAGACCTAAAGCAGAATGCAAAGAGGACCACACCAAGTTTCTAAGTACATAAGATGTTCAGAGCCTAATGACATCTTAGCAACTCAGCACCAACAACAACAACTACAACAACAAGAAGCCAGGGCCTGAGGGGTCCTTATCTAGAGGGACAAAATGAAGTTCCAAGCCTGCTGGGCTTGAAAAGTTCCTAGGGAACTAGAGAAGTTCCAAGGCTGCTGACCTTGAAGAGTTCTTAGTGAACCGAAGTCCCAAGGTCATTGCCAAGGAATCTTAGTGATTCGGTCTTGCCTTCCTTAGTGGAAATCCTGCTAGTTGAAAGAAGAAGAGTGGATTAGGAGCTTAAGTCTCTGAACCACTTAAAACCCTTTGTGTCTTTTACTTTATGTCATTTACATTATGTTCATTACCTACTATAACTGGTATGTATGTTTTAACTGCTTACCACTGAACTAACTCTACGAACAATGTATGTATGATTATGAGTATATCAATGAAGGGGATCTTTTACTTATTTTGTTGTGCTTGAAAAGATTCTTATGTTTGTCATATGCTAAATTATTAGCAATAAAAATAAACCAGAAAAGTATTTGAAATTAAAAAGATCTATTCAACCCCCCCTTCTAGATCTATTGTGCCTACTTGGAACTAACAAATTATTATGTCATTGTCATCATCCTCACGCTTATATTGTGATGAAAGTCATCTTTGGCTTACGTGCATAGATGGACTCGGTATGATTATGACCAGGGATCATTCGGTATAATCATGACCTATAATGTTATAAATGATGCGGTAAAAGTCCTCAGTGGCCTGTAGTGCATTGATGGACAGTTTTTGGTATGATTATGACTAGGGATTATTCGGTATAGTCATGAACATTGATGATTTAATGAATATCCTTGGCCCGTAGTGCAAGGATGATTCGATGATGTGGTTTATTTATTAAGCTGAGTCTCAGCGATAAAAATTGATGAAAACTTTTTAAATCATAGAAGATAATAGATATCATGCTCTACTTGACTCTTCTAATGGATTGCTTATTCTACTGCAGTTGTTGATCTAAAACTTGTTGTCTATTGTATTCTATTAGTTGTTATACTGTTGAAGGCTAAGGATAATTTATTCTGCATTATCTTAGTCACAATATTTCTTACTGGGCTAGTTGAGCTCACCCTTTTCTTTCATTGTTCTCTTCAGGAAATGAGAATATAGTTGGGATGAGTCGGGGAATGGAGTGATGGTCCGAGATTGTGGCTATAGTAGTCCTCACTATTTTTATAAAATAGTGTGATAATAATTGTAATGAGGACTCCATTGAGTGTGGATATTATTTAGAAGGCAATATTCGTGTTTAAACTCTCAGCTATGTTTTGTCGTATTTTGCACGATAGTTGTATAATTAAGTTTGTATTTGAATTTTGTACCATATATTTGGTGACTCAAGATGGATGATGTATACCTATTTTGGGGGCATCACAGTATGAACCTCCAACAGATGGTGGATTGGTGGGGAGGGTTGCTACAATTGAAGATGAAATCAAAAATCTACTAATAAGAGAGAAGATGTACATAGCTATCATAATTGTAAAATGGATTATTATGCTATGTAATCATTGTATTGAATGAATTTATGTAATGACAATCATATGCATGAAATTGAATGAAACGTTTGACTATTCCTTATCTCTGCATATGGCATACCAACTTTCAAAACACCACTTGTCCTTTCCTCCTGCAACAGAGCACATAAAAACAGAGTTATAATCAAAGAAAATCTCTGATATCTTTTAGCATACAAAGAATTGGCTTTTTCTCTTTCTTCCTTAATAACGTTGTTAAAACTTTCACATAGCTTGTTTGCCAAGATATCATACTTGAGGTATGTGCTAAAATGTGATCTTGACCATTAGTTTGTAGGTTTATCTTGTAGCCAGTTTAATTATAGCCTCAAGACCTTTTTTCCTTAGTGCCTCCATGTTGTCCTTATACCTTTTAGGATGTGTTGCTTTTGTACAATCCCACAACAACTCTTTCGATCCCATTCCTCTATGCCCTGCATTTGCAAAATTTTGATGCAACTGCTGGAAGCAAAACCTATTCTCTGAGATAGGGACTAATTCTTCAAATGCCTTAATAAATCATTTTTGGTTATTAGATACAAATGTCCAACCATAGTCATTCAAAATTCCCACATCATCTTTTAATAATCCTAAAAACCACAACCAACTGTCATATGTTTCTCCCTCTACCACTGCATAAACTACTAGATACATATTATTATTTGAGTCAATACCTATAGCTATTAACAAGATACCTTCATTTGTGCTTTTCAAGAATGTTCCATCAAAACCAACTATAGGCATGAAGTGCTTAAATCCTTCCTTCATCCCACCCAAACATACATAAATCCTCCTGAACAAAGGTTGAACCTAGCCCTGAATGCTTGTAATGGAGATATTTAAATGGTTTGATCATTCCATACTGTCTGCACAAAATTTGATGCCTGCATCTTAGGATTTCTTCTAAACTCATTCAAGTATTGCTTAACTAACTAAGCAGCTGTCACACCCTTAACTTTATGGATCCTAGGGCAAGTGTGTGTCAAATTGATGATCTTAATCTGCAAGGTGTTCTCTTCTTATAATTTCCCAGCATATATTTTCCATAGGCATGGGGGAGTGCACATGAACCCCACCCTATATTTCTCATTCTTGTATACATTTACTACTCTCCCATGTTTCACTAAGTGTGCTACCACAGCTTTCTTTAAAACTTTGTTCTCAGCAAATAACATCCCCTCCTCAAACTTAGGATCATCCATCATTGTCGCAGGATTATATACAGGCCATTTAGGCCCATCCTCATCATCATTTATCTGCATTCTTGGTATGTCCTCAGTCATGAGGTCTTCTTCTATAAAATCAAAATTCTAATTTATTAACATCCTCTTTTCCATTCCCTTTGTCAACAACCTTTTCATTTCCCTTCCCCTTTTTCTTCCCCTTATCATTTACACCTACTTCATCAAACTCAGTATTACTATCAATATTCTCTTTATAGTCTTTATCATCCTCCTCATATTCACTATCACTAAATGGAGTCATATATAGAGTCCTCACTATTAGTGTCACTACATTTAGCATCACCACCACTGAAGTCATCATCCAGGTGGTCCTTCCCATTGCCAAAATCACCACCACTGAAGTCATCAACCTTTTCCTTCCATTTATTAGATGTCCTAGCATTGCTCTCAACCTTTTTTTCCCTTGCCTCTACATTACCTATCTCTTCATTATCTACCTCTTCACTAACCAGACACGTTTCTACTTCTCTTGACTTAGGAATAAAAAAACCTAATGAAACCCAAACCTTTTATGGTAATAAGGCGTCTATAAACCTTCTCAGGCACAAAGTAGTAAAATGATAAATCCCCAGCAAAACCCAATTCGATTGCCATATTTCTCATTTCCCGGTAACTCAGATCCTTTAACTCGACATAATCAAAAGACTTAATTGATCCCCCCACATACCCTTTCTAGTCAAACCTTCTACCATAAACCACTACAAAAAAATAGGGCTTCAGCAATAACCAATTTTCATTGCTAAAGGTGTCAAATTTCATTGCAAAAGGGTTTTGGCAATGACTTTAATGTCGTTAAGGTTTTTCGTTCTTGTGAATGAAAGTTGCTAATAATTGTTCCAAGAACAAACATTTTTGTTGTTGCCAAAAGTAATACATTTTGCAACAAAATTTGAGAGCATATGTTGTTACGTGTGGCACCATGGAAAGGAGTTACAAGATTTGAAAAGAGAGGAAAGCTCAATCCTCGATTCATTAGGCCATTCAAAATTCTCGATCGAGTAGGAACTGTGGCTTATAGACTCGCCTTACTGTCAAGTATGTCTTGTGTTCATAACGTTTTTCACATATCCATGTTATGTAAATATGTGGAATACCCGAATCACATTATTGAATTAGAAATAGATGAGATAGCGGATGATTTAACGTATGAAGAGGTACCTATTAAAATCTTGGATAAGAAGGAACATATTTTACTCTCCAAGGTTATACCTCAAGTTAAAGTTTTATGGAGAAACCACGATGTTGAGGAAATGACCTGGGAGTTAGAATCTGAAATGAAATCAAGGTATACTCACTTCTTCGGCATACCAGGTATGTACCCCAATATCGAGGACAAAATTTCATAAAAAGGGGAGGTTGTAAGACCCCAACTTTTATAAATAAAGATTAATTTTTTTCGAAATATATTTTTGAATATTATGGTGTGGATTTGATATAATGTTATAGTTGTGGGTAATATTTATAAAATTTGCAAAGTATGCAAGTTGTCATAAAATATTCGAGTGGTCGGGAAATATTCATTTTAACAGTGAATATTCGTACAACGGCACAATCATTGGTGGACCCCAAAACGGAATAATTGTCGGAATGAGAAAACGACAGAAATATCTTTTTATAAAAATAATGGCGAAAGTTTTACCGTTAAAACTATTGAACTACCCGGTAGTAAAAGTACAGTAATACGTGTGGTTGCATAGTAGCACACAGTATTGATTATTAATGCTTACGTGAGAAGTCACTTAGTTATACTCAATTATTACTATAGTAATTGCCGCATAGTATCTCACGTTATTTGATTCAATTATTATCAATATTTTATATTATTAAATCAATAATTGATATGACAAGTTATTCATATTATTATTTGCATAATTAACAATGTCTAGAAAGTTTTGTCGAGGAAAGGGGTTTGGTCACCTAATTACGCGCCAATAGGGAGAAATTCTTATCGGAAAGCCCCCTCTTTCCTGGGAACGATCTTCTTGTTAATATTGCGAGTTATAATATTGATGAATAAATGTTGTTAAAAATATTGAGGGGAATTTTATGATGTATTTGTTGTAAATTTGCTTATTATTTGGACCCCCATTTACTCATTTTTTAAAATAATCGGTAGAAAGTTATTCAGTATATATATTATAAGAGGGGGGCCACGAGTGGGGCCCACATAGGAAAAAATAAATGTGGGGGGGGGGGGGGATCTGATGATTGTCATGGGTGGTTGATAATAAAAGTCATGGTTATATTTTAGTTTTTTTTTTACTTTATAATTGCTTTGAAATTCAATCGCCCGTAATGTTGCGTAAGACGTCCGTGATTTCACAAATTATTTTGTCCGTGAAAAATTCTTAATAGAGCCCCTTCCATTCTCCTATAAATAGGATGCTTAGTTTAGAATTGAAAATCACACCAAGATCAGAAAATTCTTCTTTTATAATATTGAGCGTATTTGTTTAGAGTTTTAAGAAGCTTTGAGCGTAGAAAATAGTATAAGTTTTCTTCTAGAATATCTCCGCCCTACCAGTCAAAAGTACTCTCTTTTTAAGGTAAGAGGTATTATTTATTTCATATTCGCTTACGATATTATTTTTCGTATTCGTAAGGAATTTTTTTTCGTTCAATATTTGTAAGGAATAGTATTTTCTTTCAATATTCTTAAGAAATATTATCTTCGTTCAATATTCTTAAGGAATATTATTTTCGTTCAACAGTTATAAGGGATATTATTTTTGTTCAATACTCGTAAGAAATAATATTTTCTTCCATACTCTGTAGTATGTAATTAATATTATTTCATTTCAGATTCTGAATTATACACTCATTTTGTTAAGTTTTGGCTTCTATACTCCATGAAATTAGTAGAATATCCTTGCAATTTATTTTTCATGCAGTATCTTTTCATGGAAATATTATTCTGAATATTCTTGATAAGTTTTAACGTTTTCATGCCGGGGTACTATTCACGGGGTACTATTCACTCGAGTACTATTCATGACAAAAATTGATTTCTTTTCGGTCCAAATCATTTTTGAAACAATATAAATCTTTAATTTTACTCCACAAAGCAGTATCATGTTGATAATTTGGACATTATTGAATTCTGGATAAATTGAATTATAAATCTTTAAAAGTTATCATTTACTTTTATTTAATTGAATTCTTATATCATTGTCATCATCCTCATGCTTATATTATGATGAAAGTCCTCATTGGCCCGTAGTTCATTGATGGACAGTTGTTGGTATGATTATGACCAGGGATTATTCGATATAATCATGACCGTAATGTTACAAATGATGTGGTAAAAGTCCTCATTGGCCCGTAGTGCATTAATGGACAGTTGTTGACATGACCATTGGTGATTACACGAATATCCTTGGCCCGTAGTGCATGGATAATTCGTGGATGTGATACTAATGAATATCTTTGGCCCGTAGTTCAGGGATGATTCGATGATGTGGATTATTTATTAAGCTGAGTCTCAGCGATAAAATTGATGATAACCTTTTTAAATCATAGAAGATAGTAGATATCATGCTCTACTTGACTCTTATAATGGATTGCTTGTTCTGCTATAGTTAAACTTGATGTTTATTGTATTTTATCAGTTTAACACTGTTGAAGGCTAACGATAAATTATTCTGCATTATCTTAGTCATAATATTTCTTACTGGGCTAGTTGAGCTCACCTTTTTGCTTTCATTGTTCTCTTCAGAAAATGAGAACGTAGTCGGGACTAGTCTGGGAATGGAGTGATGGTCTGAGATGGTGCATTAGTAGTTCTCACTATTCTGTGAAATAGTGTGATAATAATTGTAATGAGGACTCCATTTGAGTTTGGATATTGTCTAAAAGACAATATTCGTGTTAAAACTCTTAGCTTATATTTTGTCGTATTTTACACGACAGTTGTATAATTAAGTTGTATTTGAATTTTGTACCATGTATTTGGCGACCCAGAATGAGTGATGTATACCTATTTTGCGGGCGTCATAAAGGAGATAGTACGACAAAACTCAGAAAGAGTTGTAGATGATGAGATAAGAATTAAAGAAAATTCGTATAAAGGAAAGAAAAAAAATTATATTTTGGGGAATTTCAATTGAAGAATCATGTGATTGATGAGTTGTGCAAATCTTTGTATGGGCAGGGATTTTGTGGTTGGTTTAACGACCACTTGGTCTATTACATTGATAATCATTGAAATCTTAGTATTTCGCTATCAGTATATTTATGGTGTGAATGTGATTCTTTTCTCATATTTATATCTGATAGTTAGAGAATATTACGATTAGGTGCGAGTTCTTAAAACTCATGCTTATAGTAAGTTTGTGACACATAAGCATATGATATGTTTTTGAGCCCCTAAGTGTATGGATAGTCCCTAATTTTTTCTTGGACTGCATATTACTAGGATAAATTTCTAAACTCATATTATTGTAGCAATCATAAACTCATAATGTGTGGTAAGTTTGATGAATTATACTGGGGTATATGAAGGTTGTAAGTTGAGATCTAAGAATTTTTAGTATAGTGAGCATTAATGCTGCTAGAAATAGATAGAATTATTAGATAATGGGTCGATGGAGAAAAGTTAAAGTTGTTGAAGGCAAAATGGATATTTCAAATCCTCTAGCTATTCTAGATTTTGAAATTTATTGACATCATGTTGATATTTACATTTTTGAAAAATATTGGATTAGAGTATTAAACCAATAAGTGTTAAAAGTCTTATTATTCATATGTCTATGCTAATTATTTTGGATAGACGACAATGATTTGAAATTTTCTAAATTTCTTTTATATAATCATCTGTATCATTGAACATGGTGTAGAATGATAAATGATGGAGTCATTAATGCAATCAAACCTGGTGTTGGATGTGATCATAAGATCGTCAGCCCACTACGGTATTTTGTAGTATGACGAAGTCATAAAATTATGAAATCCTCAACGTACTGTCAAAACGGTACAGTATCATGACGTCATAAAATAATTTTTGATTTTCTTTAAACTATAAAAAATTATGCCAGTGAGTTGGCTAAAATGTTTCGATTGATGTCCGAACTGTTGATGTATGTCTAAGCTATTTGATTCACTAGACGATTGCTGAAAGATGTTTATGAAATTCAAGCGATCTTTGAGAAATTATGCCAAACCAAATTATTTTGGTGCGAAATTTTGTACCAAGTGTGAGGCGAACCAACCCTGTAATGGGGGAACATGTGACAACCCGAGATTTCAGATAGCCTTGAAATTAGATTTTTCGAGGAAAATATCTAATAAATAAATAAATTTTATTGATATTATTACGATTAATGTGATTTAGGGCGATTAATGACCTAGTTTGGTGTTAAGTAATGATGTATGAGAGTATGGAGATTTTTAGAGAAAGTAAATTTTTCTAGAATTTCAAATTTACGTCGTAGTTATTATTTGAGGATGGGAGATGTAATAAAAATCAACGAATTTTTTGTATGTTGAACGAGTTAGGAAAATCTAACTATAAAGAAATCGGGTGACCGATATAGCTCAAAAATTAAACCCTAGTTAATTGTACGAAAGGGCAAAACAAACTTTTTGCTAGCTTAATGAATTAGGAGTGGGCAAAATCGAAATTTTGCTAACTTAATGAAGTATGGAAGTTAACTAGAAAGTTAATGGACAATAATGCAAAGTTGGAAGGCCTTAGGGGTGAAAACCTAATATTTGAAACTTAAGAAAATATCTTAAGGAATATGCTAATGAATAAAGAATATTTCGAGAATATGCTAGGAATATGTCAGGGGGTGATTTGCAAGCTTTTAAAGACGAGGGGAAAGACTAGAGAAGACTTAAATTGGATGACTAACTTATAAGAAATTGAAACTGGGTTTTATATAAACAAAAACCTAAGTATCGTCCATTTTATTTCACCCATTTTGATTTTTAGAGAGAGAAGGGGAGAGAAATAACAAAAACAAGATAAAGAGAAAGAGAGAAAGCTAGAAAGCTAGAGAAGAGAGATAGATGGTCAGATGGAGAGGATGAAAAAGAGGAGAAGAAGGCTAGCAAGAGGATCAAGGATAGCTTGGATCAAGCCTAAGATCAAGAAGAAGAAAAGAATCATCAAGAGGTAAGATTATGAACTTTAAACTTTTAGTTTTTATGTTATTTCATTGAATCATGATTTTGATAGTTGTTGGTGGTTGGTTAATTGGGGATCATGATCCATCTGAAGTATAAGGAAGGATATATTGTAGATTTTATGTTTAATCCATGTCATAATCAAATATAAGATCAAAAATCTTAAACCTATGCTTGAGGATGGAAAAAAAACTATGTAGAGGACTTACATTAGACTTGTAAAAGTGTTATTGATGGATTTATTTGTGAAATCTAGGAATAAGGATTGTAGATAAGGAATTTATGGAAATATTCCAATTGGAACGGACTAAAAACTAGTTAAAACGAAGTCGTGGAGAAAATTTTGGTAAATCATGTTAAAAATAAGAAAACATAGTTTTGGGGGACTTTTCAGCTACTTACCTGACAATTTAATGAACCCTAAAAATTATTTCATCCAAGGGGATGTAAAGAGGATGTTACAGGGAAGAAATAGACGTAAGAACAAGCTCATTTCGATATCAGACGAGCAAGTTATGAAAGTATGAAGTAGGTGTGATAAAAACATCAAAATAGTCAAAATTGAGAAAATTGGCACATGGGCATTGTCGGTTGGGCGCAGGGCGAGCCCATGGAAAGGCCATATGGGTGCGAGGTGCGTTGGACTAATAGTTCGCTAGACAACTTTGATGATCTTTAGTAAATTAGGCATAACTTTTTCATATGAACTCCGATTGAGATGATTCAAGATAATTCGAAAAGATAAGGAGTAGTCCTATAACTTAATTTCTTTAAGTTTTTATATTTGAGGTCAGGAACAGGGGATAAAATGGCTACTTTGGGACTGATCTGCAGTCTGAGGCAATTAGAGAGCGTCGGGCATGCGCGTATGCAACGTGAATGCTTCCGACGATAAAGGATTTTGTTCTAAGTTATCAAATATGAACATTATGAAATATAATTAATGATAATTAAAATTAATCAATGATATATTAGACAAGTTGTATGAGCATAATAAACATACGCAAATGAGGCGAATCAGGCGTGTGATATATGAACGTCGAAACATCGTGTCAAGTTTTAATGTACTTAAAAAGTGTTTTAATTCAAATGATATGGAATGTGATTAATATAAACCAATAAATATGGATGATTATGAGGTTCGTAATGTGTCTGAACGATGCTACGCCGAGAGATGTTTTGGAGTTAATCGCGTAAATTAAAATATAATGCGCGAACGATATGAAATAAGAATTAATATTAACCAATTTGAGCATAATTAAGTGACTAATTGGTATTTTATACATTATCGATATATGTAGGTTATTCAAAGAGCTATGTAGCATAACCGGTAACGGAAGCGTAAAGCAATTTTCTTGAATTTATCAAATTTTATTGAGCAAGTCTTCTACTGTCAATTCAAATTATTGAATAAAATGCATATTTCATAACTTTTTGCAATTTTTTCTAATTGTGCAACGTGTTAAACCCTAAATTGTGATGTGCTTTTGTGAAATATTGTTCTATTATTGAACTGTTCAGATTAGTAAAGTTCTGATTTATTCATGAATTATGATATGATTAAGCTATTTTGAGTATTATAGAAGAGCATAGATAGGTTGATTTTGAGGTGTGTTATATAGGAAATGACATTGAGTAAGGATATTGAGGATCTGTTAATTAAGATAAATGATGATTGAGAGTAATCGGGATTTAAATTATTCCTGTTTATTCAAGCTACTTCTCAACAATTGTTTTGTTGATGAATTTTTCAAAGAATAATGATTGATTCTTGATTTTGTTGTTTATTCAACTGTTTTAACTTGCTGAGCAATTAAATGCTCACTCTTGCAAAAACTCTTAAACGTTTTGCAGCTAGAATGGACAGACTTGAGTAATCAAATAGTGTGCAACGAAAGGATTTCGTTATTATCAGTTGTAAATTGTTGTATTACATATGGTAATATATTGGTGATTTATATTTGTAATATTTAAATGATGTAATATTCATTAATATTATGATTTTAGGATGTAAAGGTAATAGAGCTTGGGATTTGAGTAGATATGTTATAATAATGTAGTAATTACATTTATGTATTATTCTTATGATTAAAGGTTAGTATTGTGGAGCGCTGAAATCCAATTTTAAAGATAGACCCAAGTTTCGGGGTGGCTACAGAACATGTTATCAAAGACTATAGTTTTGAATTATGCTTATGCGCTAATAAATTTTGCAGGACATAGAGTACAAAAGGCTGATCATCTGGTGTATGTTATTTGGTGTCTGTAGTCTTTTGACTACTAAAGGTTACATTAGAAATACTAGATAACCTGGGACAAAGTTCAAGTCTCTACGACTCCTCATCATAATATAAAAAAAATGAATGTTTTTAATTCATACTTCTTCACAAGTATTGAACAATTGTTAAAGAATCTTATTATTTTAGGAACTAGTGGAGGTAAGGATGAGTTTCCCTAGAAGAAGTAGTCATGGAACGCGAATATTCTAAATGCATTTTGAAGGTGAAAATGTAAAAGTTGATTTGAAGAAATGAAATTCTTAAAGAAAAATACACGTAAAAAACAATGATTTCGAAAGGATCCTTAGAAGAGAGAATTTGTTATAGAACCTAACGAATGGATAAAAATTAATATAAAAATCTATTTTGATGAATCGGATAAATAAAGATTAGTCCGTTGATATTTCAAGAACAAAATTCATAGAAGAATGGGTGAATGTGATATCCCATATAATTATGAATTTAGTAATCGATGATATTGAACTATAATGATAATTAAGGCTTTCAGTGATCTATAGAAAAAGGATTTTGATGGCTAGAGATTTTGATGGCTAGAGAAAAGGATAATGCTCGAAACATAGTAGAGTTTAACTAACGGTTAAGATATAAAGCTGATAAACATTAATTGAGAAAATAAAAGAAATAGGTATTGTAATAACTATGTTAATGTGTTGCATTGAAAGTAGTCAACAATAAAGATTTCGGAAGAGGATAGATGTAGACCGAGTAAGGAGATTTCGGTATATATGATTTTGATAATAGAATCTTTTTAAGAGAGGAAAAATATGATAACTCGAACTTTCGGAAACTATAACAATAAGAATTTAATATATATAATTCTTATTGTGAGATGTAATGAGAATTTAATGTATTGAGTAAATATGTGCTATACATTTATGTGATTTATGAGGTAGATCAAAATTTATATATAAATATGAAATTTATATACATTCATTGGAAAGTCAGAATTAATAGTGAATTTAACTATTGAATTAGTTAACTAGAGTTAATTAAACTCATTATTTATATATATTACGAATAAATGTAATATATTTATGAAATGACTTAATATATTTTATTCTGCCAAATAAATACTAATTAAGCATGAAATGAAGTAATTAGTTCATTATTTGAAAATTGTTGGGTTAATATATTCGTTTTGATTAATTGAATAAAGAAGTTATTCTGTAAATTAGAAGAGAATTATGTTAGTACTATAATGTAACATATAGTGTATAATATATAACGCCCCCAAAATTAGGACAACTTTCGCTCCCAACTTTGGTCGTTAATAAACATTCTTGTTCTAATTTTATAACAATAATCGATGTTATACTTGCTAAAATATGAATAAACTTAATTTTTTTTATAAATTTCTTTCACATCTTGAATTTGTATTACGATTCAACTTTATACTTACTGAATATAATGGTCAATATCAATATAGATATAAAACTTAGTCATATCAATCTTTTCTCATTTCTAGAATTTGCAACCTTTTTCATTATTTTTATATAATACATCCAACTACGCTTCAACTTTACAAAGTAACTGTATATTTACATCTCCATTCGAACTCGAATAATTTCTATTTCAAGATTCAGGATTTACATAACTTAGTACACATACATTTAAAACAGGATAAATCAACTTTTGGTACATGTACTGGAACACAACTTACAATTTAGTATCTGAAGTGAAAAAAGTTACAAATTGGTGATTGTACTCGAAAAATATTACACTCCGTTAAACATTAGGGACACGACTTACAATTTGGTACCCGAAATGAAAAAAAGTTACAAGTCGGTGATTGTACTTTCGAAAATGTTACACTCTGCATAAACAAGAGGATTTCATCTTTATTCTGTTTGAAAATTAGGGTTCTCTTCTTCTGTCCTTCTTCTCTCATTCTTCTTGTCTCGATTCTCCATTGATTACTGGTTCTCATATATTTATTAAAGGGTTTTCAGTGTTTAATTGAAAGGATGAGTTCGTCTTGAAGTGGAATCGTAAATGAAATCGGGGAAGAAGATTGTAGTTCATGTAATAAAAATGAATGGATCACTACAAGAAAAAGGTCCAACAGCGACCAAAACTATCAGCGACCGCATATGCGGTCGCTAATACTACCATCTGCGACCGGTATCTGCGACCGTGATTTAAGCCAGTCGCTATTATATATCAGCGACCGCCTGCGGTTGCTGATCGGTCGCTACCACAATTTGCCTCCCAAAATTTGGCAGGAAATGTTGGCGCCAAAGTTTTGTGCGACCATTTTCATATATCACGATCGCGATGCTGTCATACGATCGTTATTAGCGACGGCTAAACTTTTTGAGGCTATCAATGCCCCGGTCGGTCGCCGATATAATCTGGCCGACACGTGGACCACGTCGCCTTTGGCTCGACCATGCCGACTCGACCATCGACCAGATTTGTCATTTTGATTCATGAGATATGTTTGTCAAGAATTGTGGTCATTGATGTGCATCCCAATGACGAAATTTGTGTGACGACTATCAGCGACTGCATGCGGTCGTTGATAGCTTTCTGCGACCGTCTGCGGTCGCTGCTAGACGGTCGCTGATAACCCTTTTTCTTGTAGTGGATTACACCAGAGTTCCCAAGTCCGTGCCACTGTGGAGCAATGGTGCGAATGTGGGAGGAAAGGAAAGATGGAACAAAACATCGAGGATCTTCTTCGCGTCGACTTCGCTTCTCTCTCTGTATGTTTGTCTCTCCTGTTGGATCAATTTTAACGATTATTTAAAAATTGGAAAGTACAAGCACCAGATTTCAATATTTTTCGAGTACAATCACCAGTTTGTAACTTTTTCACTTTGGGTACCAAATTGTAAGTCTTGTCCCAGTACAGGTACCAAAAGTTGATTTATCCCCATTTAAAACCGACTTCGTAGTTTAATATAGTCTCAACAAAGGAATCATCTAGAAAATTTCCTTTATACGCGTATGTAACCACTGTCATCATGATAGCGAGAAAGTCGTCTCGCATCTTTAATCTTCAAATTATTACGAGGTTGAGCACGATGGCTCAACAAGTTTAACAGACAACACATAACACATAATTCTCATTTCATGTTTGGTTACAATTACTATAGCTTGTATTTTAAAACATGTTATCTAATCTTTATGTATCATGTATAGATCTCAAAACCATATGCTACATTTATTCATGCTAAATATAGTCTATGAATCATCATGCTTAAACATGTTGCATCACACTGCCAATATAAAACATACTTTCCA
This sequence comes from Panax quinquefolius, assembly GCA_020205615.1. NCBI lineage: Eukaryota > Viridiplantae > Streptophyta > Magnoliopsida > Apiales > Araliaceae > Panax > Panax quinquefolius. The sequence continues at coordinate 50,863,092 of CM035156.1, forward strand.
TTAAATAACACATAGACTAAAAGACAATTTGCACCTTAAATTTTACTTTCTATTTACGTTTGCACCCCAAACTTAAAAAGGTGTCTAAGTACACCCCAAACTTCATTATACGTAACAAAACGCACACTTTCTTTACTTAACCGGTCAAAAGTGACCGGCTAAGGCGATAACACAAGTTTAGGGTGCAAATTGTCTTTTAATCTTAAAAATTGATAAAAATAATTAATTTTAAATAAAATAAAATAATTTTAAATATAAGAATTTTTAAAAATAGAATTTTAAAATAGTTACCATACAATTCAAAAACAAAAATAGAATTTTGAGTAAATTCTATTTTTAGAATTTTAAAATTTCAAAATAGTTTTACAAAAATAGAATTTTTTTAAAACAGAATTTTTACAAAATATTCTGTTCCAAACAGAATTTTAAAACAATTTTTACAAAACAGAATTTGTTTGGTGATGTCAACTTTCTAAACTGTTAAATTTTTAAACTGTTTAAATTTTAAAACAAATAAGTTAAAACAAAACAAATAAGTTAAAATAAATTTTAAAATAAATTTTAAACATTTTAAATTTTAAAACAACTTTCTAAACAGTTTAAATTTTAAAACAACTTTCTAAAACAAATTTTAAAATAAGTTAAAATAAATTTTAAAACAACTTTCTAAACAGTTTAAATTTTAAAACAAATTTTTAAACTGTTTTAATAAATTTTAAAAAATAATTTAAAATAAATGTTGTAACAAATTTTAAAATAAATTTGTTTGGTGATGTCAACTTTCTAAAACAAATTTTTAAACTGTTAAATTTTTAAAATTTTAAATTTCAAAAACAGTTTAAATTTTAAAACAAAATTTTAAACTGTTTTTAATAAATTTTAAAAAAATAATTTAAAATAAATGTTGTAACAAATTTAAAATAAATTTGTTTGGTGATGTCAACTTTCTAAAACAAATTTTTAATAAATGTTGTAACAAATTTTAAAATAAATTTTAAAATAAATGTTGTCAAGTTTGGGGTACAAATTTTCTTTTAGTTATAACACATATCACACATTGATACTTGAATTTCCTTAACTCAAATCATTCCGGTCATACATTGACCACAACAAGACTATATATCATTATAGCACAAAAGCACATATCAATTCATTTGTAAAACTACACATCACATAGATTAATTTGCTTATCATCATCAACAAGTTACACATATCAAGCAAGTCTAAAAAACTTGCCTTAAGCATTCCCTGCAAAGTTATGATAGCTCGCCCTTCCAACATCCTACACAATTAAATTCACGTCGATACAACAATAGTCGTATAACAATGTTCTCTAATCACTTACATTAACATTTTCTTACGTTCTATAATTCTTCCTTCTTTAATCAACACTTAATATTTTATTAAGCGTTTATCGCTTACTAGGACATTACATTATATATATAATGTTTATTAAGTAATTACGCGACCACAACATCTAATTAGATAAATAAGGCTTGTTGTACCACCATATTACATACTAAATATTTGATTAAGTTCATTCAAATTTTTTTTATAAACTTTCTACTGGACCATCTGTGATGCCTCCAAAATAGGTATACATCACCTATTTTGAGTCGTCAATAACATGGTACAGAAACAACTACAACTTTATTAATACAACATATAAACTGTGAGTTTAAATACAAATATTGTCTTCTAGACAATATCCACACTCAAATAAGTCCTCATTACAATTATTGATACATTATTTTATAAAAATGGTAAGGACAACTAAATCGACTTTCTAGAACCGTCATTCCACACCCCGACTAGAACTCGCTACATTCTCGCCTCCTGAGAAGAAAAATGGAACAAAAAGGAAAAGGGTGAGCTCAACTAGCCCAGTAAAGAATAATATGACTAAGATAATATTATCGTTAGTCTTCAACAGGGAAAAATCTGATAGAATATAATAGACAACAAGTTTCAGATCAATATTCGAAGCGGAAATAACAATTCATAGAAGAGTTACGTAGAGAATGAAATTTACTATAATCTATGAATTTAAAAGTCCATCATCAATATTTTATCCCTGTAACATCAATCAATATACATCTTGAATCAAATATTCATCTTTGCACTACTGTGCCAAAGATATTCATCGATTTAATCATGTTCATCTCAACACTGCTCATCTTTTTGCACTACTGGGCCAAATATATTCATAAGAAAATCAATCATCTTTGCACTACAGGCCAAAGATATTCAGTAATATCATCATTCAGGACATAGGATAATGAAAAATATTTTAAAGAAACGAATCCAGTGAAACAAAAGAATAAATTTTAAGGATTCGTACTTCAAACAATCCAAGTACAAAAACACTTCATAAATAATCGTGGTGAAGTAAAATTCAAGAATGATCAAAACATGGATACAATCAAAGCTAGTATCCATAATAGATATTTTGGACAAAAAACAAAAATTTAATTTTTCTGTGAATAGTGTCGTATTCGTGAATAGTGTCGTATACGTAAATAGTGCCGTATACGTGAATAATAACCCCAACACTAAAAGACAAAAATTTTACAAGAAAAATCTTACCAATATTCCGGCATAATGATATTAGAAGAAATAATATCATTTAAAAAAAAAATCCCTTACCTTGAAAAGACTGTACTTCTACAGGTAGAATCTGGATATAGTCTTTGAAGGAACTTGCATAGATATAGCAACACTCAAAGTATCAAAATACTCACAAGAATACGCTCGATAATATAGAGAGAGAAAGAGAGAAAAAACTTCAGTTTCTGGTGTGATTTTCAATTCTAACCTAAGCACCCTATTTATAAAAAAATATTTAGAACACCAAAGTAGAAAATTTTATATAATATTAATATAATTTATTAAATTTTCTACGCACACAAACTTGGTTCAAAATATCAGCCACACATGTGCCAAAACAACAAAAACATTTTTCTTAATTAAAATATTTTAAACTTCAAAAATTAATTATTCTGGAACTTTAGAACTTCAATAATTCATAATAAATAGCTCTTTTATCAGAAAAATTCAAACCTTATGTCCTTTCCATAGGAAATTTCATTCTCTACAACTTTGCAGAAGAAAGTTTTTCCAAATTCCAAACAAAATTAATCAAAATCCACAAACTGACGATTTTACAAAAGCTATAATCAAATTTCAAATAAGAAAATGGGGTCCACAAACATGAAAAATGTGTTTTAAATATTTTTAGTAACAAAATATACTCTTCCTCCTCATTTATTCATATATCCCACATTCATTGTAAAAATATCACCATTATTATATTATTAAAATATAATAATATATTTAAATGAATTATTTTATCAGAAAAGATAAAATATCAATTTTCAACAATTGTCACAGTAAAAAAATTTCTCCATCTATATCCACATAAAATGAGTATTTTCTTTATCATATAAATCAATAATTAATTATTCACAAATAATATTACAGAATCACAATACTGATAACCAGGCAGTTCCCAGGAAAGAGGGGTTCCAATAAGGATTTCTCCTTACTGGCGCGCAATTATATGACCAAACCTCTCCTTAGATAGAACTTTCTAGACATTGTCAATAATGCTATCAAATAATATTATTCAAATAATATGAGTTATTGATCTGATAATGGAAAATACTATGTAGTCACAATTATGGAAACAACAATAATATAAAATATCAACGTAGCAATTATTGAATCAATAAAATAAAATATTGAATAGTAATTACTGTAACAATTATTGAGTAGTGCCTTCTTACGTAAGAATCAATAATTGGTGCAATACCGTGTGCTACTGTGTTTTAACCACCGGGTATTCCAACAGTATTAACGGTAACAACTACGTCGTTATTTATAAACAACTTATTCTTGTCATTTTCTTCATCCAATCGCTTTCTCTTATGGGGCCCACACAAGGCTGCGCCGTCATACGAATATTCCCCGATAGTAAGAATATTCCACGACCAAGCGAATATTCCCCGACAACAATGAATATTTTATAACCACTTTCTTATTTAAGATATTTGCGCATTTGTACCCATAACTAATCACATTAATCAAATCAACCCTTACTATTTCAAAATAATAAATTGAAGAAATTAAATTTCATTTATAATAAGTTGGGGTCTTACAACCTCCCCTCCTTATGAAATTTCGTCTCGAAAATTGGCGTCGTGTACTGTGTTTCAAAAGGTGAGGATACCTCGCTTTCATTTCTGTTTCCAACTCCCAGGTCATTTTCTCAATAGCATGGTTCCTCCACAATACTTTAACTTGTGGTATGCCCTTTGTGCGTAGGACATGCTCCTTCCTATCCAAGATCTTGACAAGTACCTCTTCGTACATTAAGTCTTCGGCTATCTCGTCCAGTTCTAACTCAATAACGTGGTTCGGGTCTTTCACATATTTACGAAGCACAGATATGTGAAACATATTATGAACACGAGACATACTCGGAGGTAACGCGAGTCTATAGGCTAAATTTCCTACTCGGTCAAGAATTTAAAATGGACCAATAAATCGTAGATTAAGCTTTCCTTTTTTTCCAAATCTTATAACTCCCTTCCATGGAGCAACACGCAACAATACATGATCCCCAATACTAAATTCCACGTCCTTTCGATGAAGATTCGCATAACTCTTTTTTCGATCTTGTGCCATTTGTATATGTTGTCGAATCATTTGGATCTTTTCTGTAGTAATACGTACCAAATCTGGTCCGAACAATGTTGCTTCACCCATCTCATCCCAATATACTGAAGAGCAACACTTTAGTTTATATAATGCTTCGAATGGAGCTACCCCTATACTTGCCTGATAACTGTTGTTGTAGGAGAATTCCACCAATGGTAAATAATTATCCCAACTCCCTTTGAAGTCTAGGACACAGAGTCTTAATAGATCTTCAAGAGTTTGAATAGTCCTCTCTGATTGTCCGTCCATTTGAGGATGATATGCCGAATTGAATCGTAAATCCGTGCCCATAACTTTTTGCAAGCTAACCCAAAATCGTGAAGTGAATCTTGGGTCACGATTCGAAACTATAGATACTGGCATGCCATGCAATCTCATAATCTCATTTATGTACATACGAGCAAGACATTCAAGGGAATAAGTCTCCCGTATCGGCAAGAAATGAGCAGACTTGGTTAATCTATCAACAATAACCCAAATAGCATCGATGCCTTGAGAAACCGTAGGAAGACCCATAACGAAATCCATGGTAATGTGTTCCCACTTCCATTTCGGAATCTCAAGTGGTTGCAATGGACCCTTAGGTACTTGATGCTCCGCCTTTACATGTTGACAAGTTAAACACCTCGAGATAAAATTTGCAATCTCTCTCTTCATATTATTCCACTAAAATGTATGTCGAAGATCACGATACATTTTGGTACTTCCAGGATGGATTGCACATGGTGTATTGTGTGCCTCCGTCATAATCTTGTTCTTCAAATCAGAATCGTTAGGAACAAAAAGTCTGGAGTGGACTCGAAGTATTCCTTCTTCATCGATTCTTGCTTCTGGAATAGCACCTTCTTGTACTTTCTTCTTCATGCGCATCAGCTCCGGGTCGGTGGCTTGAGCAACTTTAACTTTTTCAATTAAAGTCGGTTCTATGCGTATACTTGACATCATTGCGCGGGTCCCTGGAGTCTTGAATTCTATCCTCGTCTTTTGTAAATCACACAAAATGGGCCTTTGTGTTGACAACATTGCACTCATTCCCGCATATGATTTTCTACTCAACGCGTCAGCTACCACGTTTACTTTTTCGGGATGGTATTGAATAGTGTGATTGTAATCTTTCAACAGCTCGAGCCAACGTCGTTGCCCGCATGTTGAGTTCCTTTTGGGTGAAGAAATATTTGAGGTTTTTATGGTCTGAATATATCTCCACTTTCTCTCCATATAGATAGTGCCTCCAAATCTTTAGCGCGAAAACGACTGCTGCCAACTCTAGATCATGAGTAGGATAATTCCTCTCATATTCTTTAAGTTGTCGCGAGGTATAGGCTATGACTTTCCCACGTTACATGAGAACACATCCTAACCCTTTGCCTGAAGCATCGTTGTAGATAACAAATCCATACGAACCAGATGGTATTGTCAGAACAGGTGCCGAAATGAGTCTCCTCTTGAGCTCTTGGAAACTCTTCTCGCATTCCTCGCTCTATACGAATTTTGTATCTTTCCGAGTCAGTTGAGTTAACGGAGTAGCGATTCGAGAAAATCCTTCCACGAATCTCCGATAATAACCATTAAGCCCAAAAAGCTACGTATTTCTGGTCACCGCCTTCTGGTTGCTCTAAACTTTGTATTGCTTCAATCTTCGCTTAATCAATAGATACTGCATGTTTTGACACCACGTGCCCAAGGAATGCTACTTCCTCAAGCCAGAACTCACATTTCTACAACTTGGCATATAGTTTGTTTTCACAAAGCCTTTGGAGTACCAACTTCAAATGGTGCTCATGATCTTCACGGCTTTTGGAATATATGAGAATGTCATCAATAAAGACAACAACGAACTAATCCAAATAGTCCTTGCATAGTCGGTTCATCATATCCATGAAAGCCGCAGGAGCATTAGTCAATCCAAAAGACATGACTAAGAATTCATAATGCCTGTCTGCAAGAGTTACGAAGGCGCTTTTGAATATCCTCGATTCTAATCTTCACCGATGATATCCAGAACGAAGATCGATCTTTGAAAAGAATTATGCTCCTTACAACTGGTCAAACAGGTCATCAATACTAGGTAACGGATACCTATTCTTGATGGTGACATGGTTCAATTCTCGATAGTCAATACAAAATCGTATACTCCGTCTTCTTCTCTTTACAAATAAAACAGAGCACCCCAAGGAGATGTACTAGGATCGAATGAAATCGATGTCCAACAACTCTCCAGTAGTTGGACCTTTAACTCCTGAAGTTCAATAGGAGCCATTCGATATGGGGTTTTAGAAATGGGCTTTGTACCAGTTTCAAGGTCAATAGAGAATTCAACTTCACGTTCTGGGGGTAGACTGGGAAGTTCTTCAGGAAATACGTCAGGAAATTTACTAATAACAGGAATATTATTCAAATCTCACGTGTCTTTATTCAAATCCATAACATGGGCTAAGAAAGATTAACATCCGTTTTTCAATAAATGAATAGCTTTATGACTTGATATGATAGTGATTGATTTTAGTGGTTTAGTTGCTTGAATTCGTACAACAGGTTGGTTAGATATATGAAAACTAACAACCTTACGAAAACAATCAATTTTGGCATGATGAGTAGTTAACCAATCAATCCCTAAAATCACATCAAAAGCAAGTATCTTTAAAGAGATAAGATCAACAGGTAATGTGATGGTGCCAACTTGGATCAAACAAGATTTATAAATAGCGGATGTTATGAAAGTTTCTCCTAACGGAGTCTCCATAGATAAATCAAAGTCTAATTTCTCAAGAGTTAAGTTTAAACGTTGAGCACAAGAAAGAGAGATAAATGAATGGGAAGCACCGGTATCTAATAAGGTATAAAATTCGTAAGAATTTATGATTAGCTTACCCGTGATCACCTCGTTTGCGTTCCTCGCATTTTGACCAGTTACGAAAAACGCTCTTCCAGGAATCGTTGACTTTTACTTTTCTAGGACAGCCTTTTGAGTCACCTTCCCCGCTGGACTTGGTTTCGCTACTGTACAATCTCGAGTGATATGTCCTTCTTTTCCACAATTATAGCATACCTTGAACTGTTGTGGGCATTTTGGGCTGATATGTCCCTCTTTTCCACATTTATAGCATACAACCGGTGGTCGTTCTCCTCACTTAGAACCAGTTGCTGCTGGTGTTGACGTCTTCACATGGTCATTGTTGAATCTCCTCTTTTTAAAAATCTCCTCCTGACTCGCTTCTTCTATTCTCATGGCCATGATTACCACCAGAGTGGTTACCGCCTTTATCCGTATTTTTCTTTCTCCGCTGGTTATCGTTGTTCTGATGACTGTTGTCATCGGTATGATCCTGGTTGTGGTCTCTCGATTGAACGTACTCGTTATCTCGCTCTAATAATTGAGTCCTATTGACAACATCTGAATAGAGAGAAAATTTATGAGAAATGAGATATTGACGTATGCCGGATTTCAAACCTCTCAGAAACATCCGCGTCATACGTTCCTCAATCTCCACCAAATGAGGTGCAAACCTGGATAACTCTGCAAACTTTGCCTCGTACTGGGACACCGTTATGTTATTTTGTTCCAGTCTAATGAACTCCACTTCCTTCATATGATGAATACTTTCAGGAAAGTACTTGTCATTGAACAGTTTCTGAAACGTCTCCCAAGACATGCTGAATGCGGCTGGATGGGTACGCTTCACAGATTCCCACTAGTAATCTGCCTCATTATGGAACATAAAGGTGGCGAATGGAACCTTCTGTTCCTCCGTGCATCCCAAGACATTGAATATCTTGAAATTTTGTTTGACCCACGTTTCCACCTTAATTGGATCCGGCTTTCCCCAGAATTCTGGTGGTCCCAACTCTTTGAACTGCTTGGCTGTGACAAATCATGCATTGTTATCATTTCCACCTGTATTTTGTACACGAGTCTCCCTCGTCTGATTTTGCATGAACTGCAAAAAGCTTCTAAACATCCCATCGTTCATCGTCTGCTCAATGGTGTTGTTTACAGGAGGAACATTTCCAGCCTGTTGCACGTTCTCCTCATTGGTGGGTAAAGGTGTCTCCACAGTCTCGTTTACTCCACTGTTAACATTCTCACTCGTCATTCTCAAATACTGCCATAAAACAAGGGTTAATTAAAGAAATCAACATATCACATAATATCCCTATATACTGACCAACCAACAAATAAACTTAGGTAGGACACACTAGCGAAGGATTTACTCGTCTCTCCCCTCCTAGTTCTATTCCCTGATCTCCGCCAGAGATCATATTGCTAAGCTCTGATACCAACTGTGACGCCCCCAAAATAGGTATACATCACCCATTTTGTGTTGTCAATAACATGGTATAGAAACAACTACAACTTTATTAATACAACATATAAACTGTGAGTTTAAATACAAATATTGTCTTCTAGACAATATCCACACTCAAATAACTCCTCATTACAATTATTAATACATTATTTTATAAAAATGGTGAGGACTACTAAAACAACTTTCTAGAACAGTCATTCCACACCCCAACTAGAACTCGCTACATTCTCGCCTCTTGAGAAGAAAAATGGAACAAAAAGGAAAAGGGTGAACTCAACTAGCCCAGTAAAGAATATTATGACTAAGATAATATGGAACAAATTATCATTAGTCTTCAACAGGGAAAAATCTGATAGAATATAATAGACAACAAGTTTCAGATCAATTTTCGAGGCGGAAATAACAATTCATGGAAGAGTTACGTAGAGAATGAAATCTACTATAATCTATGAATTTAAAAGTACATCATCAATATTTTATCCCTGTAACATCAATCAATATACATCTTGAATCAAATATTCATCTTTGCACTACAGGCCAAAGATATTCATCAGTTGGTCATGTTCATCTCAACACCTGTTCATCTTTGCACTACGGGCCAAAGATATTCATAAGAAAATCAATCATCTTTGCACTACAGGCCAAACATATTTAGTAATATCATCATTTAGGACTGAGGATGATGAAAAATATTTTAAAGAAACGAATCCAGTGAAACAAAAGAATAAATTTTAAGGATTCGTACTTCAAACAATCCAAGTTCAAAAATACTTCATAAATAATCGTGGTGAAGTAAAATTCAAGAATGATCAAAACATGGATACAATCAAAGCTAGTATCCATAATAGATATTTTTGACAAAAAACAAAAATTTAATTTTTCGTGAATAATAAATATTCGTGAATAGTGTCGTATACGTAAATAGTATCGTATACGTGAATAATAACCCCGACACTAAAAGACAAGAATTTCACAAGAAAAATCTTACCAATATTCTGGCATAATGATATTAGAAGAATAAAAAAAATAATATCCCTTACCTTGAAAAGACATATTTCTAAATGAATAATGGATATAGTCTTTGAAGGAACTTGCATCGTATAGCAACACTCAAAGTATCAAAATACTCACAAGAATACGCTCGATAATATAGAGAGAGAAAGAGAGAGAAAACTTCAGTTTCTGGTGTAATTTTCAATTCTAACCTAAGCAACCTATTTATAGGAAAATACTTAGAACACCAAAGTAGAAAATTTAATATGATATTAATATAATTTATTAAATTTCCTACGCACACAAACTTGGTCCAAAATATCAGCCACACATGTGCCAAAACAACAAAAATGTTTTTCTTAATTAAAATATTTTAAACTTCAAAAATTAATTATTCTGGAACTTTGGAATTTCAATAATTCATAATAAATGGCTCTTTTATCAGAAAAATTCAAACCTTATGTCCTTTTTATAGGAAATTTCATTCTCTACAACTTTGCAGAAGAAAATTTTTCCAAATTCCAAACAAAAATTAACCGAAATCCACAAATGGGCGATTTTACAGGCTATAATCAAATTTCAGTCAAGAAATGGGGTCCACAAACATCAAAAACATGTTTTAAATATTTTTAGAAACAAAAATACTCTTCCTCCTCATTTATTCATATATCCCACATTCATTGTAAAAATATCACCATTATTATATTATTAAAATATAATAATATATTTAAATGAATTATTTTATCAGAAAAGATAAAATATCAATTTTCAACAATTGTCACAGTAAAAAAATTTCTCCATCTATATCCACATAAAATGAGTATTTTCTTTATCATATAAATCAATAATTAATTATTCACAAATAATATTACAGAATCACAATCTCGATACAACCGTGTAGTTCCCCTAAGAAAGAGGGGGCTTTCCAATAAGAATTTCTCCTTACTGGCGCGCAATTATATTACCAAACCTCTCCTTAGACAGAACTTTCTAGACATTGTCAATAATGCTATCAAATAATATTATTCAAATAATATGAATTATTGATCTGATAATGGAAAATACTGTGTAGTGACAATTATTAAAACAACAATAATATAAAATATCAACGTAGCAATTATTGAATCAATAAAATAAAATATTGAATAAGATTCATCGTAACAATTATTGAGTAGTGCTTTCTTACGTAAGAATCAATAATTGGTACAATACCGTGTGCTACTGTGTTTTAACCACCAGATATTCCAACAGTATTAACGGTAACAACTACGCCGTTATTTATAAACAACTTATTTTTGTCGTTTTCTTCATCCAATCGCTTTCCGTTATGGGGCCACACAAGGATACGTCGTCGTACAAATATTTCCCGATAGTAAGAATATTCCACGACCAAATGAATATTCTCCGATAACAATGAATATTTTATAACCACTTGTTTATTTAAGATATTTGCGCATTTGTACCCATAACTAACCACATTAATCAAATTAACCTTTACTATTTCAAAATAATAAATAGAAGAAATTAAATTTCATTTATAATAAGTTGGGGTCTTACACCATCCATTAAAAAGCTCATTTCTGGGCCTGATTAGCTACTAGCGCGACCGCTTAAATTTTGTTCTTAAAAGTGGCGCGGCGGCGCTAGATCAAAGGATTAGCTTTTGCAGTTCGCGAATTCATACTTTGTTTTAGTCTGGAATTCATTTTTTCCTCATCCATTATCTAATTAAAATATTTTTCGATTCTATAAACTCATTAAACACTGAACTATACACATACAAAATAATCACAACATTTCAAAAGTTTTACAAACCATTCTAATAACTCAAATTCAGTGTTCATGGTTGTAGCGCCCCCAAATTCGGGTACTTTGAACCTCGGACCTGGTGCGTCACGATACATCATCTTCATACATATTCTATAAACTAATGCGAAATTATAAACATAAATTTTTTATTACACAATGGTTCTGTAACATTTCCCAAGATCTACAACCTTTATCTTAATACATACCCTTAATAATTCACAAGGTTTACATCATCAATTTACTTCAGTTATCATAATAGATAAATGTCCTTATAAAAACAATCTCCATCTTTTCCTTTGCCTTTGTCCTTCTTTGAGCATTGGGGTTAAACTGAAATATATTCATGATATAGCAAGGGTGAGCAACTACTTTGCTCAGCAAATTTAAATACAATAAAGATATATTATGATTGAAAGAAAGATTAATCTTTCAAGTTTTCAACAATATAATGATTGTGAAAGAACATGAATCAAATTTCAATACATGAATGTTTGAATTAATAACGCTGAGTGGTCAACATTGGCCATGAACAAATACTTTGGTAATGAAGGTGATCAGCCTTTCATACCTGATAAACATATGCAATGTGCACTAAGTGCGAATCAATAATCATAGATGTGGAATAATTATCAATAATTAAACCACTAGCATTTTGGAAAATTATTAACTCGAGTTTGAGTTAGAAAATTTGTCTTGCCCGTCGATTACTGCTACACAATTTATTATAATCTCTATATTGAAAAGACCTATCATTGTTAAGATTGATATTTCAATTAACATAATACACTTTATCTCATAATATTATTATTTTAATAACATATTATCTAACATTTAGTCACATAATAAATATTAGATCTTACATTAAGTCCTTAGTAATATTATTATCATACCTTGATAATATTACTATCATCTTAAACTCATTTCATATCAAATAATCTTAATAATATTTTATTCAATTCTTAGCATTATTAATCAATTAATAATAGTTTAATCATATAATAATATCTTAATCGTTTACAAATATTAGTAACCCTTTAATAATATTTTAATCACTTACTAATAGTATTAATTATTTAACAATATTTTAACTATTTACAAATATTATTAAAATTTTAATAATATTTTAATCACACACTAATATTATTAATCATTTAATAATATCTTAATCATCTAATATTATTAAACATTTAATAATTTTTTGATTTAACTTTAATATAATATTATTAATCATTTAATAATATTTTAAATCATTATCTATATTATTCATCATTTAATAATATTTTAATCTAACATTTATTAATAACATGTTAATCTAATATTAAAAATTATTTAATAATATTTTAATAATTTATTAAACTTATAAATAATTTATTTTAATTGTTTACCCTTTACTAATTACTTTATTTAAAAACCTAAAATGCCATAAATATAACATCTCATTAAAAATGACAAAAAAGCCTCCATATATCAGATTACATCATCTTTAGGGTCTTTTTGTCAAAAATATTATATTTTAACCCTTTATAACATCACTTAACTTATTTTATCCATTTATTCATAACTCAATCATTCACATGAGAAATATAAAAACAGCCCAAAAATTTTAATTTTATGGGAAACATCGATTAATATTACCCTTATAAACATATAATTTTATGGAATTTTTCATTTCATTTATTATCCTTAAAATATTATTATCATTTTAATAATATTTTAATCACACTTTAATATTATTAATTATTTAATAATATCTTAATCATCTAATATTATTAAAATTTTAATAATTTTTTATTTAACTTTAATATAATATTATTAACCATTTAATAATATTTTAAATCATTATCTAATATTATTCATCATTTAATAATATTTTAATCTAACATTTATTAATAACATGTTAATCTAATATTAATAATTATTTAATAATATTTTAATAATTTATTAAAATTATACACATTTTATTTTAATTATTTACCCTTTACTAATTACTTTATTTAAAAACCCTAAAATGCCATAAATATAACATCTCATTAATTAAAATGACCAAAATAGCCTCCATAAATCTGATTAAATCATCTTTAGAGTCTTTTTGTCAAAAATATTATATTTTTACCCTTTATAACATCACTTAACTTATTTTATCTATTTATTCATAACTCAATCATTCACACGAGAAATATAAAAACAGTTCCAAAAATTCTAATTTTATGGGAAACATCAGTTAATATTATAATTTTTATGGAATTTTTCTGTTTCATTTATTACGCTTAAAATGGCCAAAATAGTTGGATCTTCCAACAATTTTCATGAACTGAATTTTTATCCAAAAATTCCTAAACTTTCAGGGGATTTTCTAGTTATGTATATTTACTTCCTATAAAAATTTCACAATTTTTTGAGTTAAACACTAAGAGTTATTCTTTTTTACTTTTTAAGTAGTCTTTTCTCGTAAAATCCATAACTTTCATCCTACACATCCAAAAATTGACATCTTTGGATAGGATGCATTTAACTCATCATACTATCATAAAAATAATTAGATTTTTTTAAAGTAAAATAAATGGACGAAACTGCCCTTGCTATGAACTTCCCAAAAAACAGTCCTTTTTTCTCTTTTTGTAAAATCTGGAAAGTTTTCCTAAAAACAGCTCCCGTGGCTTGAAAAAATCAATACTTTTGAGTGCTACCACTTGATTTTACTAGTTAACTTACACATTTAGCACCCCTCTTTGACGGATCACAAATAGAAGGCGTAGATCTTAAATTATAACCTTTCAAAGTGGGCGGATGATAGGGTTTTCTACAACTCAAAACAATCTTTCATCCCTTTTATTTTTCAAGTTTTTCAATACCCGAAAATGGATGATATAAACATAACACCTTAAAACGTATAGATCTAAGGTTTTGGAGTTTTAGAAATATTATATCTTTATTTCATCATAATCCGCCAAAATAAATTAAACAAAGTTTAAGGTTTATACCTTTTGATATCTTCTCCTCTTGATTTCTTTTTCTTCTTCTCCTCCCTTCTTTCTCTTTTCTTCTCTTCCATGACAGCCACTTTCTCTCTCTTCCTCTCTATTGGGGCATGGAGTGAAGAAATGAGAGAGAGTTGTTTTAACTTCATTCTCTTTCTTTCATTTAACTAAATAATTTATGAGAGAGAATGAGTTGGTGAGCATTAATGGGAGTAGTTGGGAGTGGGTGGGTTAGGTGGACAATACATGGATAAAAATGTAAGTTGATTTTATCTTGTGTGCCCGCTTTTATTTACTCGTTTTGCTTATTTAATTCCGTTTTTAACTTTCGGACCCGAAAACTCAAATTTTTAAATTTATAGTTGATTCCTACTAAATTCGATACTCCCAACGTCATGGGCACCTCTTTTTCTTCAAATTCATCTCAAAATTTCAAGTTTGATTTTTTTCCAAAAAATTCAACTATTGACTTTGACCAAAAAGTCAATCCCGACACATTTCATGTTTAGAGTCTATTCTTACTCAATTTGACGTTATGGACTTAATTATCTTGTCCGCATTTTCAAATTTCACTTCTATCTTCGATGTGGACTTTTCTCCCTAAAAGTCAACTATTGACTTTGACCAAAAAGTCAACCTTGATATATTTTGTGTTTACCGCCTTTTTTGACTAATTTTGACATTCCGGACGCAACCGAGCAGTCTGTGCTTCAAAATTCTTTTTCTAACTCAAATTTGAGTTTTAACTTACTCCTCTTTTTATTATTAATCATATCAACTAATAATCTATTGATTATTATTCATTTCATTGATTTACTAGTACATAATTTAAATACTAGCATTCTTCAATTACTATAATCATTAAGTTATTTAATTCCCATTCCTAATATATAATATTAGGCTAAATAGTTTTTTTTTCAATCCTCTCTAAATAATAAATAAATAGATTTACAATATATATTTATTTAATCACATACATACTTCACATAAGTCATAATTATTCACTTCGTTGGTAAATAATTAATATTTTCATATATTAGGCATGGCATAAATATAAGTCTGACTTGTCATAATCTTAATCCTTTTCTGGGACATTTTATTAAATTTCTAATACTTTCCCACTAGGTTATGTTTATTTTAATTATCACCACAACACCTAACTTATCTCTTCCCAATTTAATATTTTTAAGTTCTCTTACACTACCATTCATGCTTGGCTTCTATAAGCTTGATTAATTAAGCTTTCCATTAATATATATATATATATATATATATATATATATACTCATCCTCTTTATCCTTATTATTTCTCTTTATTGCATGTACACATTATGATCTAACACTTAACCTTTCATCTCATATGTTCTTATATATAATCAAGTAAGCCGAATACCTAATCCAGCATCCTAGATTATTCAGACAACTTGATATTTCCCAACACAGCAAAACTGACATAACTAATCCAGCAACCTGGATTCAAACTGAATTTCAATTCAGTAAACCGTTTTTCCAATCTAGCAAACTGGATTCAAACTGACCTCCAATCCAGCAACCTGGATTCAAACTGTATACTAATTCAGCAAACTGAATTTCAATTCAGTAAAGCTAAATTTCACAGAAATCCATTTTCCTCTCTCTTTCTCTGTGTTTTCTGAGTTTTACAGAAGGTTTAGAATAATAAGATACGTTTTAGGGTGAACTGAAGAATGAGAGGACTAATGGTGTACAATTGATTTGCTGAGCGTTATTGAGAGAAGGAAGGGTCAGAGTAACTGAAAAATCTCACGCTTGACTTGCTTGCAGCTACATATTCCCTCTCCTTTCTTATCGGTCCAATTATTTTCTTCTTTGATTTTAATTGGCTAACACATTTTTACTTTATTTGTTAAATTATTTAGCCAGCTCCACTTCTGCAATTATATCTAATAATTATTTCCCTATTATCCACCCATTAGCCCAATTTTAGTATTACAAATTGAATTTAAACTGGTTTTATTTTGAAATTAAATTAGACATTTAATTTCCACATATTCAAAATATTTTATTCCCTACCTATCGGACTTTATCAATTAAACTAGAATTTCATATAGCCATTTATTAGCACTCTAATTTAATTATTTAATGGGTTCATTTAATTGAATTAATTATTTTCCATTAACTCTTATATTCTTACACTTAAATGTACATGCAACCCATATATATTTGGTAATCATATTTACACTAAATAAATTATTTCCATAATAATTTTCATCAACATATTTATTTTAATCAATAAATAACATTTTTTGACATGAATAGTGCGCACTTGAATATTACCCGCGTAAATAGTACTTTAGCGTTCCCGAAATCATTTTATTTGCTTCTATGAAGCAACAACACTCGTAATCATCGCTTACGCATAACATTTAAACGCACAACACATGATATCATTAATAAGATTCACTTTATTCCATAATATACATCAGCTCGAATTACCAAGCTACTCGCGATTCACCATCGTTACACTAATTCATCATTAATTATTTCGTTCCAAATATATATATCAGACTTGTACACATTAAGTCCATAACAGAAATCACGTAAATATATATAACTCATATATATTTATACATTCAAATCCGTCATGTCTTATAATAAAAATTTTATTTATTAAATTCTTATTTAAATTTTATTTATAAAAATTCGGATTGTCACATAATATTTAGCATTATACTAATTGGATGTGAATGAAAAATATAATATGAGGGACCAATATGTATATATAAATGAATATTGGTGTCAAGATTAATAAATTAAATTAATATTTAATTTATAATGAGAATACATGTAATTGTTTTATATAAAATTACATGTATGAGATGGAAATATAAAATATATAATGTAATATATACATGATGTATATATGTAATGAAATGGTGGTGTAATATACAAGTGTGTATTATGTTGGAATTTATGAGTTAAAAGCATACATGGACATATTAAGAATTAAGCTAGAAAGTTAAACCAAATGTGCTGAGAATTGAAAAGAGAGAGGGCAAGTTGCTGAGTCACATTAGGAAAGCAGGAGGTGTCATTATTACCAATTAAGTACGCTAATCATGAGAAAGCTAAACTTGGTCTGATAGTGGGAGAGAGAGACTAAGAAGCATATACCCAATTTTCAGCAATTACAATTCTCATACTCCTCTTCCATCCGTCTCTTCCAAGTCCAATTCTCAGTTCAAGTTCCATATCTCATTCTCCAATTGTTTAAGTTTCTATATATTTCTCTACTACGAAAACATGAGTATTCATCAAATTCTCTAAAGATTGAAGTTGGTAACTGAAATTGAAGAGAAATTGGAGTAAGGTTCAGTCCAAAAGAAGAATTTAACTCAACTAATTTAAAGTTGGAGCAAGGATTTGATCATAACATCAAGCTACAAAGAGGTAAGTTAGTTTTATTTGTTAAGTTCATGAATTGAGATAGAGAATAGTTGATATGCATGGTTGGGAATTGGTATGATAAAGATAGTAAATGAAATCTGGAGTGATACTGATGGAAATTTTAGGGCTATACCATGCCTAAACATGTATGAAATCTGGAAATTTAGATTATGCATGTAAGATGCTTAATAAAATACCTCAAAGAGGTTTAATGCTTAAAATTTGTGATTTGAGCAAAGCTTGATGCTAAGAGATATGTAAATGTGAAATTTAAGATAGCTTGAACCATGTGGATGGTTTAAATTCAGTTTAAAATTGAAATCAAAAGATTTTACCAAATTAGTTTCAAGCTAAAATTTATGAAGAACTGGGAATTTTAAGCCTCTATAAGTATGCCTTAGAGAATCCATTTTGGGCAATTAATATTTTTCTAAAATACTATGTAGTTACATCTCAAACATATCCAAAATTGAAGTTAACCGGATGTATGGTTTGCAAGTTATTAAGCCCCAAAGTAGGTAGGAAAATAACAAAGTTGTTTGAAATCTGAAAATTTCGAAGTCTGAAACTGTTGTGAATGGGCTGTTTCGGGCCACTGTTTCGAAAACTTGCCAAAATCTTTTCATACATGTTATATTTTTTAAAAATAGTATGAGGTAGAACATATTCAAAAATGTCTTCAATTAGATGTATAACGAATGAGATAAAAATTTCCAAAACTAGCCTGAGAATTACAAAATGCAAATTTTCAGAATCTGGACAGATTTTGGGCAGCACCTTTGGGAAATTTTCTGTATCGAATGGTAAAAGGACTGAAATCAGGCCTACATGGTGTTAAATTAGATGAAATAAGCTTTAATTTGGCGTAAGAATGAACCAAAACGGATAAGTAACGAAGAAGTTATGATTAAACGAAAAACAAGGTTTGTTAACCATTAAAATAGTTCAAATGAGTTTTATAATTTGTTTTAAAACGAAATTTGGAGGATTGATATATTGTGACATATGATGAAATAATTAGACGTTTAATAGCGTATTTTGACCTACTATTAACCTATAATATTATAAATAAATCTAATAAATTTGATAAAGTTAATTAAGAATGAATAATTACTAAGCCTGAAAAATACAAAGTTAAGTTAAAAGTTCATGGGATATACAATAAAACTCCTATTTAGAATACTCTATATAAGAATAACTTCTACAATATTATAAAAAAAATTGGTCCCAATTTGGGCCGCTTATAAATAGAATAACCTCTAAATTGTAATATGTTATATATACTTTTTAAGTTCAGACATTAAAAAAACTATACCTCTATATAGTAATAATTTCATATATATATATATATATATATATATATATATATATATATGAGAGAGAGAGACAATATTAATTTTAAAAGACTATATTTTTATAAAAAGACTACATTTCCTATAAAGAACTACATTTTCTTATAAAAGACTACATTTTCTATAAAGGACTACATTTTCTATAAAAGACTATATTTCCGATAAAAGACCACATTTTCCTATAAAAGACTACATTTTCTATAAAAGACTACATTTTCCTAGTTTGAAAATCTAAATAATTTATGTTTTCTTTAATTTTTGTTATAAAATCTATATTTTTATTAAAGTGGATATTTTTGGGTGTTCAGAAAAAATTTTGTACCAATACCTCTATTTAGTAATAACTTCTCAATTAGAATACAAATAGTTTGGCCCCAAGTCTATTCATAAATAGAGGTTTTATTGTAAATGCATTAACCTACATAACAACCTTATGTATGCTATATAGGTGCGATATGAGATAGCATTGCTTCGAGTACGCGCGCGATATCAAGTAGACCTGATAACAATTTGCAATAAAGGCAAGTTTTTCTGTTTACTTGTATTAAGTGAACTCAATGTTGGTTATTTGCAATTGTTTTCGCATTTTAATGAAATCCTTGTAAATAGGTTGAAATTTATTTTTTGAATGTCAATGTTATACGAATTGCTAAAGTCAAATTATGACTAAAGTTAATTGAGTTATAGAACTCAATTTGTTTGTGATATGTGAATGGAGATATGTGAGAAATGTTTTGTTTGGTAACATATGAAGTATGATCTAAATACAATATGATGAAATTGAAAGACCGCATATGAGATGCATATTATGAGATGTATGAAGTATATGTAAATGCATTACATAAGATTTATGATGCATGCATAAAATGCACAACATGAGTTACATGATGTGAAATTAGTATGCACACAAGCCAATCATGCTTAATGATAAAATATATAATTTGTAAAAATTTTATTCATTTATTAATAAAAGAATTATTTATTAAAGACTTTAATTTATCTACATGGTGTTGTTTTCTAATATGTGATAAACCCATAGTTTTGAGAAATGTTTTTAGACTTATGATGATGATCATGCTAATGAGATATAAATTTCTAAACAGCTCACAAACAAAAATGGTTCCCAATCGTTGGATTACTAAAAAAAGGAGAAGTGAATCAAGATAGATTGGTACATACGTTGCTTTCTCATTGGATGATGATGATTGATCTCATGATCATTTGTATAGAGACACTAAAGTAAGTATCCACATGTTTATTGGAGAATAAATTCACTGAACGTGGCTTACTAAGGAATACCTAATGGAGTTTTACTTGTCCGTCAATAAAAATTCCTATAGTGATGGTAGTACACTACTAGAAATTCGACATATAGCGACGAGCTATAACGACGATTTGCGACATTTTAACCGCTTTATAGGGTGTCTATAAGACGGTCGACGACGCAACCGTCGCTATCACTACTAGAAAATCAGCCTATAGCGACGGTTGGGGCGGAAGCGTAGCGTAGCGACGGTTTGGGATGGGTCATTACCACCGGTCTTTAGCTTGGGTGCATACAAATCCTGAGCTTGTCTCATCTTTAACCCTTTCGATTCGATTGTCTCATCTATAACCCTTTCACCCAATCGATCGAATCTCACCATCTCGGTCGATCCGTCTCACCATCTCGGTCGATCGAATCTACTCTCTCACCATCTCGGTCGCGAATCTCATCTTACCATCTCGATCGATCGAATCGACGCCAAATGACTAGAGGTGCTTCGGTAGTATTAAGCGCATAGAGGTGCTTCTTGTTATGCTTGATTATTATTATTATATTGTTGATTCTGGTCCTTTGAATTTATCTGAAGTTTTAGCTCAAACAATTTTCATGGATCCTTACCCACCGAGCTTCGGGAAGTTAACCGCCTTAGAAGCGATTGTAAGTACTCTTTAAGTACAATCATGTATTGCATATGTCATTTTGTTTGATTTTGATTTATATGTTCTTTTGCACTAATTTTTAGCAAGTAATTTTAACCATAAATTCTCGAATAATAATGATTTTGTGATGGATGGGTTCGGTATATCGATAATGATGGTGTGAGTGGACCAATTCCACAACAAGTATCAAATTTGAAACTCCTCCACACTTTGTACCTCCTTACAACTTTCCTTCAAATGGTCATAAGTCGATGAATGATGACCTCTTTATATTAGGTAATTTGACACACGCTTTTTTTCACCTTGGTGGGCATCGATAATCTTTTTACCTAGGAAGCTTCCTCGAATTCTTTGGAACTCTGACGAATCTCAAGAACTGTATGTATTTGTATATTTTAGGATTGAGAGGTTTTTAATCTTTTTAAATATTGACCTAGTAAATTATAGTGATTCCCCAACAAGTTTTAATCTATAACAGAGACTGCAAGAAAACAATCTTGAAGGTCCAATTCAAGCAAGATTATGGTGATCTAACCAAACCGGAAGACACATAAGGATGTCGTGCTTTAATTTCTCAAAACTTCAAAATATATACGAGTCATTTTATAATTTAAGAGTCAGTGGTTTATCTCAATCAATGATTTTCCTTGTCTTTAATTTATGTAGGAGAATTGGTGATCTTAGTAAGGGTGATTCCTCTTTAAGTACTTTTTCAATTTCCTTATTGTGGAATAATAAAGTAATTTATGATACTTCATGTGAATTCCTTCACTCCTGCGGATTCGATCGTCTTTGTTGTATTATTTCCAATATGAAAACTTGTCCAACTTGATAGTTTCTATTGCGTTTAGATAGGTTATTTTCATTTGATTGGGTATTATATCGACTTATAGGTCTTTGATAGTTTTATTTTCTTCCCTATAGCTACTAGCCTCTTAGTTTAACCGATTTCTTCATATCACAAGCAAAAAGCTTTTTTATTTAATACACTTGAAGTGTTTTTGAGAAATGTCCAATACATTACATATTGATTTTATGAAGTAGGAACCAAGCGATCATCACTGCACAAAGGTAATCCACATTGATTGACTTCTGATGATTATGTTTCATCACACTACTTTTTTGCTTGATGAATAATGATTAGTGAGAAATGTACTTTGTTGCTTCACCAGTCTCTCACAGTATCTGCACGCATTGCATTCTTACATTTCTCTCCTGCTTTAGCGGTGATAGGCGGGGAGCAACTCTCATGAATTCCTTTCTATTTAATGTGGGGCTATTTCTTACATACTCTTATCAAAGTTAAAGAACTATTGGTTTTTCTCTTTTCTCTGGTTTCTATTAGTTTCTACAATAGTTATGATAGTAATCAAGAAGGTTAGGATAAGCATTCTTAGTTTAACAATGGTGTATGAAACCACAATCGAGAATTATCATATGCTTGGAATGTTTTGAATCAATTTTGTTAAAAGCTTTTGGTTGTGCGTGTGTATTTGTTTGGATGTTTGTCTGTCCAAATTATATGTTTTCCCGGCTTTCATTTCTTTCTTTCGGTCTTGCTCGTCTCTTTTTTGTTAAAGATTGACTGCCTTAAAGATTGAGGTTGCTACTTTTCATTTTTCTCGTTGAGCTTTGGTATGCTAAAATTTGCGGTGTATTACTACTTTTTACATACCTTGCACACTAACAAATGCATAACCGCAAGTGTTTTCATATTAAAATGAGATCTGATCAGGTATTGTATTACCAAAAAAATGAAAATTGCAGTGTGTACTACTTGAGTACTGTTTGTTTAGTACATTCACCTGAAAGTTGTCCCAAAAAATATTCCCAATGTTCCAATCCAATCATTCTTTATAATTGTCTGAAACAGGTGAATGTATCTAACAGGTGAACACTTAGAAACATAATTGTTTTCATAATTGTTTTGTATTTAACAGGTGTTTTTTCATAATTGTTTTGCGTCTCCAGGACAAATCCAGCCTTGTTTGAAGAACTTTCCAAAGGCCAGAGCCCCAAGGTAAGATTAGTCTTGTAATCGTACGTTACATTGCCTATATAATTATTAAGTAGAATAAAGAAAAGAAAAAAAAGTAAATAAAACTAATTGTTATATAGATAGATAGATAATTAGTATAGTTGCTTTATTTGTGTAGTTAATCTTGGTTTGGTGATTTATTTATGTGACGGTTTATGGTTTTCGCTTGCTCAGCTCCCGTATACGCCCCTCGCATGTCTTTGGATTTCTAACACAGGGAGGCATTTGTGGTTCGAAACGTTGCTAATATGGTCCCACCCTATGATGAGGTTGATTTGTGATTTAACAACAATGCGATGTTGATTAATAAGTACTAGTATTTAACTCTGTTTCAATTAGTTAATCATTTCATTTTATTCACTTGATACTGAAAAAAGAAGGGCTACTATTTTTCTTTTCCACGGGTTTCAAACATTGTGGTTATTGGACACAACGCTTGTGGTGGAATTAAGGGCTTATGTCTTTCTCATTTGAGGGACCTCAAACTACGTAAGGACTCACTTTCATTTCGTATCCCCGATTATTCCAAGCGATCTATTTAGGCGTTATATAAAAATGTGTCGCATTTTTATAGTATATAGAGTTACATTTCGTGTAACTTTTATATAAATATACAACTCATTGCTTTCTAGCTTCCCAAGTAGATATGTCTTCATGAACTACTAGAATCCAAATCCTCTCTGCCCATTCGGTCTGAGAGAGTAGATAGGCGATGCCAAGATACTCTCATAATTTCTTTGATTCGATTAAAATACAAATGACTTCATAGAAAACTAGGTTAAAATCTGGCCTACCTTCTAAGGCTAAGGTGTTAGCGAAACATGGAGACAAGCCTTTTGCGAGAAAGCGATGTACATATATTGTGAGAAGGTATATATAATAATAATAAGCTTATTTCAGCTTCCTATGCACCTTATTGATATCATGATTTTGTATTCTATATATATGATCAATGACCATATTTATAATGGAATTTGCAGGAATCTGTGACTCCACTTGCCAATTTGCTATCATATCCATTTGTGAGAGATGGTTTGGTGAAGAAAATTCAGACAATTATAAAGAATGATTGCCTGGTGAGGATGGTTCAATGGAGTCTTGATAAAAATGCTTTCACCACACCAATGTAGGGTGTGTAATTTCTAGCAATTCTGCAGTATTTACTGCTGCTGTCACTGGATCATTGTACTTGATGGGCTGAAGAAGTGAAAGTTGATAGTGGGATCTATTGTTTCATCATATTAATATTTTTTATATTTTATTTTATATTATATTTGTGTTTGTTGAATAAATGTGCATTATTAATTAATTTTTTAAATATAAAAAGGCTATAAATGACGGACGGCCATCGTACCAAGTAGCTATAGTGTTATATAAAACACGCACCTATAGCGACGGCCGCCAAGCGTCGCTATAGACATCTAATACTGTATTTTGTCACGACCTATAGCGACGATTCGATGGCCGTCGCTATAAACCAAAAGACCGTCAGCTAAAACCTATAGCGATGCCTTTATGGCGACGATCGGCGGCCGTCGCTAAAACCTTTAGCGACGGTCTTTTGGTCTATAGCGACGGTCGGCGACCGTCGCTATAGGCCGATTTTCTAGTAGTGGTACAAGTGATACTTAGACTTGAGATCATCATAGTATCTTGTGTATGCTGAATTAAATTTTGACATATTCCTTAAGACTCTTAGGGTATATTAAAGGGTATGTCTGGGTATAACAAGTTAAATATGGAGATAATGAATTATTAACAAAGAATCTACCGCTTCTAGTAAAAGAAGAGAATGTCCTATGTGATTCGATAAATGACAACGCAGTAGTCCTTGGCCAAGGCATAATGAAATTAGAAAGGAGGTTCTAATTAACATTATTTGGAGTTATGCATTTGAGAATCGAAATACATAGAATTAAATAAAATTAGACTTGATATTAATTTCATGTCTTATATTTAATTGGGACATTGTATGGTGGAATGATTAAATTGTACGGTAATTATTTACTCAAAGGTTTTTTATTATTAATGTTGTAATCTATATTATCTGGAAAGTCTTCGATCGCTAAGGAGGCTTATCCTTATTGTAAAATAAATATTATTTATTTAAATAAATTAATAGATTAATTTATTTATTTAAATAAGATTAGAATTGTTCTAATTGATTTATTCACAACTAGTTTAATATAAAGAACCTAAAGGGTCACACCATAAAAAAAAGAATATTTATTTATGAAGCAAAATGGCATCGTAATAATAAGTTAAGTGTATTTAATTTAATCTATGTTGATAGAATAAATGAAAAGATTTAATATTTATTATTTAATATTTTGGAAATATTAAATATAAATTAATAAGAGGAGTCTTATTATTATTATTATTACTATTATTATTATATAATTCCTAAAGGAGTTTGAGAATTAATTAATAAAAGTTACTCTCATATATTCTTAATAAGATTAGGAGGCTAATTAACTAAAAGAGTTTAATTAATTATTCCTAATAAGATTAAGAAGCCTAATTAATTAAAGGAGTTTAATTAATTAAAATAAAACTCAATTCCTAAATTATTTAGGAGGGTTGCCCATATCTATAAATAAGAGGAGTCTTATTTTTATTTGGGGTTAATGACAATTTTAAGAGTTAGGAGAGTACTCACATATTCTCTGGAGAGAGAAAATTAGGATTTTACCAAACATCCATCTTCTTGAATGATTATTCTTCCTTGGTGGATCACTTCTAGAGGCCAAATACTTGAGTGGCTAACGTTGATCAAATGGATGAATCAAACCCGGTGAATTCAAGTTAAAGGTGAAAAAGAATTAGAGGTGGACTCGTACCTGAGAAAGCTAGTTTCTACAAGGGTATGAATCTGATCTCCATCTCTTTTCAATTGATTGATAATTATG
Source organism: Panax quinquefolius (assembly GCA_020205615.1). Lineage (NCBI taxonomy): Eukaryota > Viridiplantae > Streptophyta > Magnoliopsida > Apiales > Araliaceae > Panax > Panax quinquefolius. The sequence continues at coordinate 50,889,549 of CM035156.1, forward strand.
CACAAAGTATGATCATGCATGGTGATGGTTTGTATGAAAAATTTTAAAATCTATTTTATCGCGCTTTCGTACCTTTTATGTAATTTGATTGCATTATCGCACTATATACAAATCTAATTGTGGTATCAGAGCCTAACTTTGTTTTAATTATCGATCTTAATAGTTCCATGTATGAATGATATGCGATTGAATAGGTTTTTTGGGCAAGAAAAAATTTACGATTTACTACTACGGCGGCCTTGCACACGCCCTTTTTTTCATTTTGATTTGCTTGCCGTGTTCTAACTAAAAACGTTTACGGGGTTCATGGTAGCGCTTTAACACCGTAATTTAAAATATTTTATTTTATTTTAATTAAGATAAAATATTTATTTTAAATTAAAATATAATTAAAAAAAAGTTTTATATTAACTTGAATTGTATTCCTCATTAGTTTGAATAAAAGAGTTTATTCATATATGGAATATAATTTCATGTTTCCTAGAATAAAGGAGTTTATTCATATATGGAATAAGATTACATGTTTCTAAAATTAAAGATGTTTAATTTTGATAAGGAATATGATTCAATATATTTTATTTTTTAGCAATTTTATGTTAAAATAAAGAGTTTATTTTGTACTTGAAATTGGATTCCTTGTTAATTAAAATAAAAGAGTTTATTTTGATTTGAAATTTGATTAAAATAAAGGATTTTATTTTTATTCAAAATTGAATAAAATAAAATAAATAAGTTTATTATGATTTAAACTTTGATTAAAATAAAAAGAGTTTATTTTGTTTCAAAATTGGATTTTTAGTAAACTTTTAATTGCCCATTAAATTGATATCAATGCACATATGAATGGATTTATTGTTAATTGGATGAATGTTTATTTATTTATGTATATGATGATATGTATGATAATAAATGAGATTGATTATAGACTATTGACCAATGTGATTGAATTTTATTTTAGTTGATGCATGAATGTATGGGTTTTATTAAATGGGGTCTACGCGCGTACCTCGTCTTCTCTAGTTTTTCTCAATGTATATTCTATCTCCCTCAGATGTACTTCCTCTTGATTGTTGATCACGGTTTCTATTTTTATAAATAGTTTTGTAATATGAATAGTTAGAATTAAAATTTTGAAGAATTAGAGACCGAGAAGCAATGAGCGCTTGAAGACCCGTTTGTAATGGAGCCTGTATTTAAATGTAATAGTTATATTTAAATTTAATTCTTGCAACCCTAGGTTTGACCTTTTGGTTCACTTAGTGGCTTTAGCGAATCAAACTAGATTAAAGTCCATAATCAATCAAGGTAGAATATAGTATTTTATATGTATGTTTATACTATATATATATATATATATATATATATATACGTGTGTGTGTGTGTGTGTTTGTATGTGTGCATGCGTGCATGAGCGCTAAACAAGACGAGACAATTAATAACAAACCCCTCAAAGATATTATATTAAGTTGTAATGTTCAAAGATATTTGAAATATCGAACGTCGCCTTCTAGCATGATAAAAATAATATAGTATTGAATATTTAATTTGAGTTTGTTGTTGTGACGCCCCCAAAATAGGTATACATCGCCCATCTTAAGTCGCCAAATACATGGTACAAAATTCAAATGCTACTTAATTATACAACAGTTGTGTAAAATACGACAAAATATATGCTGTGAGTTTTAATACAAATATTGTCATCTAGACAATATCCACACTCAATTTAGTCCTCATTACATTTATTATCACAGTACTATTTAACAGAATAGTGAGGACTACTAATGCTATTATCTGGACCGTCACTCCGTTCCCCGACTAGTTCCTGCTACGTTCTCATTTCCTGAAGAGAACAATAAAAGTAAAAGGGTGAGCTCAACTAACCCAGTAAGAAATATTATTACTAAGAAAATAATGCATAATAAATTATCGTTAGCCTTCAACAGTGTTAAACTGATACAATATAACAAACATCAAGTTTAATCTGCAATGAACAAGCAATCCATTAAAAGAGTCAAGTAGAGAAAAAATATACTATCTTTTATGATTTAAAAGGTTTTCATCACTTTTATCATTGGGGACTCGACAATAAAGAATCCGCATCATCCTCGTGACATTACCAAGGATATTCATTAGTATCACAACCACAAATTATTCATGCACTCACGGGCCAAGGATATTCGTGTATTTATCAATGGTCATGATCATGCCAACAATCATCATCATCAATGCACTACGGCGAATGAAGACTTTTACCACATCATTTGTAACATTACGGTTATGATTATACCGATTAATCCACGTCATAATCATACCAAGTCCATCTATGCACTACAGAATATAGATGACTTTCAAATATAATATAAACATGAGGATGATGACAATGATATAAGAATTTAATAAAAAAGTTCAAGAATTAATTTATCCAGAACTAATAACGTCCAAATTGTCAACACGATACTTCTTTGTAGAGTAAAATTTAAGAATGATCGGAAGAATATTTTATGAAAAGATATCTTTGGATGAAGCGCAAATATCGAGGATATTCCACTAATTTCATGGAGTATAGAAATCAAAACTTTAACTTAACCGAGTATAATAAAGAATAGAATAACAAAAGAAATCACCGGGCATGCGATAGAAATCGCATGATATAGTTATTCTAACATAATAATAATTAATCGGAACCAGTCATGCATAAACGCATGCATGGATGTTAAAAGCGAATAATAAATAATCGGAATCAGTCGAGCGTAATCCGCTTGCCATGCGAGGATATTCCAACAGAATAATAAAGAATGAAATAACAACAAAATTTCACTATGTATGCGGTACTTCGCATAGACAGGTTATTCCAGCAGAATAATAAAGAATGGAATAACAATAGAATTTCACCATGTATGCGGTACTTCGCTTAGACAGGTTATTCCAACATAATAATAAAGAATGGAATAACGGAAGTTCTTTTCATGAATACGAAAGAAATAATGCCCCTTACCGTAAAAGAAGAGTATTCCGACTGGTAGGGCGAGGATATTCTTGAAGAAAACTTGCACTGTGCTCAAAGCTTCTTAAAACTCTAAAGAAATATGCTCAAGATTATAGAAGAATTCTCTGAATTTCTGGTGTGATTTCAATTCTAACTAAGCATCCTATTTATAGGAGAATCAAGAGAATCTTATTAAGAATTTATCACGTGACTGTGAACATTCAAACATCCACGGGCTGAAAGCATTCATTTCACGGATGACTACTCTTCAAGTAAAACAAAACTAAAACAAAATTCATTACATGCTTTATACGGCACCTTCTTACACCACTAAAATCAAAACCTACACCAAAGCCTACACCACCCACCCCACTCACAATTATATATATATATATATATATATATATATATATATATATATATATATATATACTGACATTTATATAAATATATATAATAACTTATATATATAAATATAAGTAATAAAACAAAATTGAGATAACTTTCTACCGACAGTTTTGTAAAATGGGTAAATGGGGATCCAAATAATAAGCCAATTTATAACAAATACTTCATAAAAATATCCTCAATATTTTTAACAACATTTATCATCATTATTATAATTCACAATATTAATCGACCAGGTCGTTCCCAGGAAAAAAGGGGTTTTCCAATAAGGATTTCTCCCTATTGGCGCGCAATTAGGTGACCAAACCTCTCATTGACAGAACTTCTAGACATCGTTAATATTATAAATAATAATACTAATAACTTTGTCGTTTCAATTATTGATTTAATAATAAATAAAATATCGACAATAATTGAATAAAAGTGAGTGACTTCTCACGTAAGCATCAATAATCAATACCGTGTATTACTATGCATCCACGCGTATTATTGTACTTTTAACACCGGGTGTTTCAACAGTTAACGGTAAAACTTCCGCCATTATTTTCATAAAAATATTTTTGTCGTTTTCTTAATCCGAAATAATAATTACATTGTGGGCTCCACACTAATGATTGTGCTTGAGTCGTCTGAATATTCCTGTTAAAACGAATATTCCCAGGCCAATCGAATATTATATAACAACTTGCACAGACTTTGCAAAATTTATAATATTATCCACAACTATAACATTATTTCAAATTCAAACCTTAATATTCAAAAATGATATTTATAGAAAAATTTATTTTTATTCATAAAAGTTAGGATCTTACAATCTCCCTTTCTTATGAAATTTTGCCCTCGAAATTAGAATGCGTACATGGTATGTCGAATAGGTAAGGATACCTTGATTTCATTTGATTCTAACTCCCGTGTCATTTCCTCAACATTATGGTTCTTCCATAAAACTTTGACCTGAGGTATAACCTTGGAGCGTAGAATATGTTCCTTCTTATCCAAGATTTTAACAGGAACCTCTTCATACGTTAAATCTTCCGCTATTTCGTCCGGTTCTAACTCAATAATGTGGTTCGGGTCTTCCACATATTTACGTAACATGGATATATGAAAAACGTTATGAACACGAGACATACTTGGCGGTAAAGCGAGTCTATAGGCTACAGTTCCTACTCGATCGAGGATAAAAATGGGCCAATGAATTGAGGATTGAGCTTTCCTCTCTTTCCAAATCTCGTAACTCCTTTCCATGGAGCAACATGTAACAACACATGATCTCCAATATCGAATTCGACGTCCTTTTGATGAAGATCAGTATAACTCTTTTGTCAGTCTTGTGTGGTTTTTATACGTTGTCGGATCGTTTGAATCTTTTCCGTAGTCATACGTACCAACTCCGGTCCCAACAATATTGCTTCACCCACCTTATCCCAGCATACTGGAGAACGACACTTTCTTCCATACAACGCTTCGAATGGAGCCATGCCAATACTTGCTTGATAGTCATTGTTGTTGGAAAACTCCACCAATCTGCAGAAGAACTTGTCCCAACTTCCCTTGAAGTCAAGGACACAGAGTCTTAATAAATCTTCAAGAGTTTGAATAGTCCTCTCTGATTGTCCGTCTATCTGAGGATGATATGCCGAAATAAATCATAAATCCGTGCCCATAATTTTTTGCAAACTAACCTAAAATCGTGAAGTGAATCTTGGGTCTTGATCAGAAATTAGGGATAATGGCATACCATGCAATCTTACAACCTCGTTTATGTACATACGAGCAAGACGTTCAAGTGTATAAGTTTCTCATATAGGTAAGAAATGAGCAAACTTGGTCAATCTATCAACAATGACCCAAATTGCATCTATGCCTTGAGAAACCTTGGGAAGACCAGTAACAAAATCCATGGTAATGTGCTCCCACTTCCATTCTGGAATTTCAAGTGGTTGCAATGGACCTTTTGGTACTTGATGCTCTACCTTGACTCATTGACAAGTTAAACACCTTGAGATAAACAACGCTATCTCTCTCTTCATATTGCCCCACCAAAATGTATGTCGAAGATCATGATACATTTTGGTACTCCCAAGATGGATTGCAAACGGTGTGTTGTGCGCCTCCATCATGATTTTATACTTTAACTCAGGGTCGTTAAGAACACAAAGTCTGGAGTTGACTCGAAGTATTCATTCTTCATCGATTCTTACTTCCGGCATGGCCCCTTCTTGTACTTTCTTCCTCATACACATCAGTTCTAGGTCTGTAGCTTGAGCAGCTTTAACTTTATAGATTAAAGTCGGTTCTACTCGTATATTCGCCATCATCACGTGGGTCCCTGGAGTCTTTATCTCTATCTCCATCATTTTCAAGTCATACAAAATGGGCCTTTACGTTGACAATATCGCACTTATAACCGCATATGATCTTCTATTCAATGCGTCAGCTACTACGTTTGCTTTTTCAAGATGGTATTGGATGGTATGATCATAATCTTTCAACAATTCAAGCCAATGTCGTTATCGCATGTTGAGTTCCTTTTGAGTGAAGAAATATTTGAGGCTTTTATGATCCGTAAAGATCTCCACTTTCTCCCCATACAAGTAATGCCTCCAAATCTTTAGTGCAAAAACGAATGTTGCCAACTCTAGATTATGAGTAAGATAATTTCTCTCATATTCTTTGAGTTGTCGAGAGGCATAGGCTATGACTTTCCCATGTTGCATGAGAACATGCACATCCTAACCCTTTGCCCGAAGCATCACTATAGATGACAAATCCCTCCGAGCCAGATGGTATTGTCAGAACAGGTGCTGAAATGAGTCTCCTCTTTAGTTCTTAAAAACTCTTCTTGCATTCCTCACTCCAACCGAATTTTGTATCTTTTCGAGTCAGCTGAGTTAATGGAGTAGCGATTCGAGAAAATCCTTCCACGAATCTCCGATAATAACCAGCTAAACTGAGAAAGTTACGTATTTTGGTCACTTGTTTAGGTTGTTCCCAGCTTTGAATAGCTTCAATCTTTGTCGGGTCAACAGATATTCCATGACTTGATACCACGTGCCCAAGGAATGCTACTTCCTCAAGCCAGAACTCGCATTTCTTCAACTTGGCATAAATCTTGTTTTCACGAAGCTTTTGGAGTATCAGCCTCAAGTGTTGCTCATGATCTTCACGGCTTTTGGAATATATGAGGATGTCATCAATAAAGACGACCACAAAGTGATCCAAATATTCCTTGAATACTCGGTTCATCATATCTATGAAGGCAGTAGGAGCATTAGTCAATCCAAAAGACATGACTAGGAATTCATAATGCCCGTACCGAGTTCTAAAAGTCATCTTTGGAATGTCATCGATTCTAATCTTCAATTGGTGATATCCGGAACGAAGATCAATCTTTGAAAAGAATTTGGCGCCTTGCAACTGGTCAAACAGGTCATCAATACGTGGCAATGGGTACCTATTTTTGATGGTGACATGATTCAACTCACGATAATCAATACAAAGTCGCATACTCCCATCTTTCTTATTCACGAATAGAACAGGAGCACCCCAAGGAGAAGTACTAGGACGAATGAAACCGATGTCTAACAATTCCTGCAGTTGGGTCTTTAACTCCTGAAGTTAAATAGGAGCCATTCGATATGGGGCTTTGGAAATAGGTTTTGTACCGGATTCAAGTTCGATACAAAATTTAATTTCACGCCTGGGGTAGGCTGGAAGTTCTTCGTGAAATACGTCGAAAATTTATTAACAATAGAAATATCATTCAAAACTGACGTATTTTTGTTTAGATCCGTGACATGAGCTAAGAAAGCTTGACATCCGTTTTTCAATAAACGAATAGCTTTATGGCTTGAGATGACAGTGATTGATTTTAATGGTTTGGTTGCTTGAATTCGCATAATAGGTTGTTTAGGAATATGAAAGCTAACAACCTTACGAAAATAATCAATTTTTGCATGATGAGTAGTTAACCAATCAATCCCTAAAATTACATCAAATGCAAGTATTTTCAATGAAATAAGATCGACAGGTAATGTGAGGGTACTGATTTGTACCAAACAAGACTTATAAACAGTGGATGTAATGAAGGTTTCTCCCAACGGAGTTTTAACAGATAAGTTAAAGTCTAATTTCTCCGGAGTCAAATTTAAACGTTGAGCGCAAGTAGGAGAAATAAAAGAATGGGTAGAACCGGTACCAAATAAGGTATATACTTTGCTAGAGTTTATGATAAGCTTACCCATGATGACCTCGTTCGGGTTCCTTGCTTTCTGGGAGGTCACGACAAACGCTCTCCCTTGCACTACTGGCTTTGACTTTTCTGGGACGTCCTTTGGTGCCTCCATCCTAGCTGAACTTGTCTTCGGTGAACGACAAAATTGGGCTAGGTGACCTTCTCTTCCACAATTATAACATGTTTTAGACGGCATCGCGTAGTTTGGACTGATGTGTCCCTCCCCTCCGCATTTGAAGCATATGATAGGTGGTCGTTCTCCTTCCTTAACAACGGGTGTTGGTGGTGACGTCTTTCCATCATTGTTGAATCTCCTCTTCTTGAAATGTCCATTCTTATTGTTTTGGCCATGATTACCACCGAAGTGGTTACCATTTCTGGCATGTTGATTCCCTCCACGCTTATTGTCACCGCTTCGAAGACTTCTATCACTAGTATTATCATTTTGTCGGCTGCTCTCATTTGGTTGGTTGACTCATTATCGCGCTCCAATAACTGAGCCCTATTAACAACATCTGAATACAAACACAGTTTATGAGAGATAAGATATTGACGTATCTCGGGTTTCAAACCTCTTAGAAACATCCATGTCATTCTCTCCTCATTATCAACCAAATGGGACGCAAACCGGACAACTCAAAGAAACTTGGCTTCATCTTTGCGACACTCGGTCATGTTGTTTTGCTCCGACTTGATGAACTCTACCTCTTTCATGTGATTTAATACTTTCGGAAAGTACTTGTCGTTCAACAATTCTTGAACTTCTCCCAAGTCATCTTCATGTCACGATGGATTGAGTACGTTTTACTGATTCCCACCAAGAATCACCTCTGCACGCAACACGAAGGTGGCAAGGGAACCTTTTGCTCCTCGAGCATCCCAAGACATCAAATATCTTGCAGATCCGATTTATCCACGCCTCGCCTTAAAGTGATTTTGGCTCTCCAAAAACTCCGGTGGTCCCAGCTCGAATCGCTTAATGGTGACCGTCCGAGAGTTGCTAGTGATTCCACACAGATTTTGTACGAGAGCCGCTCTTGCTCGATGTTGCATGAATTACATAAAGCCTCTAAACATTCCATCATTCATCATCCGTCGGTGTTGTTGTTTGCACGAGGATTGTCGCCTTCACGATGCACATTATCCTCGATTATTGATCTCAGGAGACTCAGCGGTCTCCTCGTGCTCCATTGCTAATCTCAACATTCTCTGGATGCCATTTTCAAATCATCGCCACAAAACAAAGATTAATTGACATGCAATATATTATCCCTATACTTTGACCGACCAATTAAATGTCAAATAATCTTAGATAGGTCATACTAGCGAAGGAATTCCCCGTCTGTCCCCTCCTAGTTCTTGTCTCACATCTCAGCCAGGGATCATATCCCTAAGCTTTGATACCAACTGTGACGCCCCCAAAATAGGTATACATCACCCATCTTAAGTCGTCAAATACATGGTACAAAATTCAAATACAACTTAATTATACAACAGTCGTGTAAAATACGACAAAACATATGTTGTGAGTTTTAATACAAATATTGTCATCTAGACAATATCCACACTCAATTGAGTCCTCATTACATTTATTATCACAGTACTATTTAACAGAATAGTGAGGACTACTAATAGTATTAGATGGACCGTCACTCCGTTCCCCGACTAGTTCCTGCTACGTTCTCATTTCTTGAAGAGAACAATGAAAGTAAAAGCATGAGCTCAACTAGCCTAGTAAGAAATATTATGACAAAGATAATGCAGAATAAATTATCGTTAGCCTTCAACAGTGTTAAACTGATACAATATAACAAACATCAAGTTTAACTGCAGCGGAACAAGCAATCCATTAAAAGAGTCAAGTAGAGAATAAAATCTACTATCTTTTATGATTTAAAAGGTTTTTCATCACTTTTATCGCTTGGGACTCGACAAATAAATAATCCACATCATCTCTAAGACTACTACCAAGGATATTCATTAGTATCACAACCACAAATTATCCATGCACTACGGGCCAAGGATATTCGTGTATTCATCAATGGTCATGATCATGCCAACAATTGTCCATCAATGCACTACGGGCCAATGAAGACTTTTACCATATCATTTGTAACATTACGGTCATGATTATACCGATTAATCCCTGGTCATAATCATATCAAGTCCATCTATGCACTACAAGCCATAGATGACTTTCAACATAATACAAACATGAAGATGATGACAATGATATAAGAATTTAATAAAACAAGTTCAAGAATTAATTTATCTAGGAACTAATAACGTCCAAATTGTCAACATGATACTTCTTTGTAGAGTAAAATTCAAGAATGCTCAGAAGAATATTTTCATGAAAAGATACTGGATGAAGCGCAAATATCAAGGATATTCCACTAATTTCATGGAGTATAGAAATCAAAACTTTAACCAACTGAGTATAATAAAGAATGGAATAACAAAAGAAATCACCAGGCATGCGATAGACCGCACAGACAGGTTATTCCAACAGAATAATAATTAACAGAACTAGGTTATGCGTAAATACACAGACAGGATGTTCTAACAGAATAATAAATAACGGAATCAGTCAAGGCGTAATCCAAGAACGGCGACGGATATTCCAATGTAATAATAAAGAATCGAAACCAATGTCGAAGCGAAATTACTTGCCGACCGGGATATTCCAACAGAATAATAAAGAATGAAATAACAACAGAATTTCACCATGTATGCGGTACTTCGCATAGACATGTTATTCCAGCAGAATAATAAAGAATGGAATAACAACAGAATTTCACCATGTATGCGGTACTTCGCATAGACAGGTTATTGCAACATAATAATAAAGAATGGAATAACAGAAGTTCTCTTCATGAATACGAAAGAAATAATACCCCTACTCAAGTAAAAAGAAGAGTATTCCAATTTGGTAGAAGCGAGGATATTCTTGAAGAAAACTTATACCACGCTCAAAGCTTCTTAAAACTCTAAAGAAATACGCTCAAGATTATAGAAGAATTCTCTGAATTTCTGGTGTGATTTCAATTCTAACTAAGCATCCTATTTATAGGAGAATTGAAGGGTTACTGTTAAGAATTTATCACGGACGCAACATTCAAACATCCACGGGCTGAAAGCATTCATTTCACGGATGACTACTCTTCAAGTAAAACAAAACTAAAACAAAATTCATTACATGCCTTATATGGCACCTTCTTACACCCACCAAAATCAAAACCTACACCAAAGCCTACACCACCCACCCCACTCACAATTATATATATATATCGATATACACACACACATATATATATACTAACATTTATATAAATATACATAATAACTTATACATATAAATATAAGTAATAAAATAAAATTGAGATAACTTTCTACCGACAGTTTTGCAAAACGGGTAAATGGGGATCCAAATAATAAGCCAATTTATAACAAATACTTCATAAAAATATCCTCAATATTTTTAACAACATTTATCATCATTATTATAATTCACAATATTAATCGACCAGGTCGTTCCCAGGAAAGAGGGGACTTTCCAATAAGGATTTCTCCCTATTGGCGCGCAATTAGGTGACCAAACCTCTCCTTGAAAGAACTTCTAGACATCGTTATTATTGTAAATAATAATACTAATAACTTTGTCGTCTCAATTATTGATTTAATAATAAATAAAATATCGACAATAATTGAATAAAACTAAGTGACTTCTCACGTAAGCATCAATAATCAATATCATGTGTTATTATGCAACCACGCGTATTACTGTACTTTTAACACCGGGTGTTTCAACAGTTAACGGTAAAAAACTTCCATGAGTTATTTTCATAAAAATATTTTTGTCGTTTTCTTAATCCGACAATAATTCCGTTAATAGGGGTCCACTAATGATTGTCTTGCCGTCATTTAATATTCCATGTTAAAACGAATATTCCCCGACCAATCGAATATTATATAACAACTTGCGTACTTTGCAAAATTTATAATATTACCCACAACTATAACATTATTTCAAATTCAAACCTTAATATTCAAAAATGATATTTATAGAAAAATTCATTTTTATTCATAAAAGTTGGGGTCTTACAGTTGTGCATACACAAGGTAATTATTAAATATTTGAGATGTTGTTTTAGTACATATGATGTTTATAAGGAATTGAGCATTACCGCTTTGTCGCTTTGTTGTGCACACACAAGGGCTATAGTTTTCTCTTCACTTATATGAAAATGTTGGGTCTGACTTAAATCATTTTAGTTCGGATGTGCACACACTTGACCATTATGATTTAAGAGGCAAAATACAAGGAGTTACATGATGATGTAATTGACAAGAGTTGTCTACCTATTTATTTATATATAGTTTGTTGTGCACACACAATGCTATATACATTTAAAATGGGATTTTTATTCTCACAAGTAAATATTTAATTAGATTTTTCCGAAGTATATAAGTGGGGGTATAATATAGTTTGAAAAAAATAGTGGGAGATACCAATTTAAAACAAGACCTAATTAATTATCTTGGTAATTAATAAAAGAATGTATACTAAAATGTTGTTAAATTACAAATTCATTCACAGAATTTTACAATGTCTAATTCACTATCACTACGAAACATTTTAGATGTTAATTAATCGGACCAAATTAAACGGATTGGTTAATGAATTTGAGAATTGTTCTCAAGGCTGAAAAGATATCGTATGTCCTTAATACGCATATCTCTACAATGATTGCAGACAATACCTCTGAGAAAGCGATTGTTACTTTTAGAAAGTGTCAAAATGATACACAGTTGGCTCAATGCATCATGCTCGCATCCATGAGTAACGAGCTTCAGCGTCAGCATGAAACTATGGATGCTCCTACTATACTCCTGCACATCAAGTATAGTTGATGGTGGGGAAAGTAGGACTGATAGATATCAGATATCTAAGGAGCTCTTCCAATCTAAAATGACCGATGACATTACAGTATAAACAAAAGTTCTTAACATGATCAATTTGAGTGATTAATTAGGACAACAGGTTTTGTCATGGATGGAGAGTTGAGTCAAGATTTGATTTTTCACTCACTTTCGGACTCCATCTCACAATTATTATGATTTTTTCATATGAACAAGCTAGATATCAGTCTCGCTGACTTGAATAACATGTTGAAAATACTAAGAGTCACTTTCCAACCAAGAAAGACCAAATCTTATTGGTAAGTGCCAAAGGATCTTCTGAAAAGAAGAACGATTCTAAGAAGATAAAAATAAAGACAAAAACAAAGGATAATAAGAACAAAAATTGATTGGTCTCCGGCCGCCATCGCTCCACTAGGGCGGACACGAGACTAATGTAAGTTTGGGGTACCACTGCCGAATAGTTAAAAACCCCAAATCCACATTTTTGTAGAAGAGTTTTTTGAGCTCTTGTTAATATCCATTTATCGTATTTGTTTTTTCCAGTTAATTGACTTGAGTGTAGTTTTTCCCTATCTTTCCCCATATACGTCACCCGACACATGATTTTATTGGTCGTAAAGAACACTTGGGTCAATTGGTTCTTAATTCCAACTGTTCATCTAGTACCTAAAAAAATCACATAAAATTATTTTGTAATTATTTGATAACTATGTAACACAATTATATCTCAATAATTAGAAATAAAAACCCATTTTACAATAATTTAAATAATTTTTTTTTCATATTCATTATTAGTCCTAATACCTCATTACATGCATATAATGTCCGAAAACACATAATTCAATATTTACGATTAATAAAATACTAATCCTTCCGATTATTATGCACAACAATTTACCAAAATAAACATTCTTAATAAAACAATACTCCCTTACAATTATTAAGCAAAATTATTTATCGGTGTAACTAAAATTATAATAACTACTTCACCACATAATTATATAATTGTCCAAACACATAAATCACAAAATTTATAAAAATTCACATTAATAAATGTTGACATAGTCATGGTTGATAATTTTCCTAAAATTTAAACTTCTATTTTTATTATAAATTCATTTTAAAAAAACAATTACTTGCACTATATTTTTCCAAAATCTTACAAAATGATACTTACACTAAATTTTGCCAAAATAAACATTCATAATAAAACAATACTCCCTTATAATTATTATGCAAAACTATTTAACAATAAGTCTAAAATTATAATAACTAATTCACCAAATTGTTATATAATTGTCAAAAATTCACATTCATATATGTAGAAACAAATTATAACTCTTATTTTTTTATAATTTGAAAATTGGTAAAAAAATCTTACAAAACTGATACTTACACTATATTTTGCCAAAATAAACATTCATAATAAAACAATACTCCTTTACAATTATTATGAAAAATTATTTAACAATATGTCTAAAATTATAATAACTAATTCACCAAATAGTTAAATAATTGCCTACAAATTCACATGCATATATGTAGAAATAAATTATAATATTTATTTATTTATAATTTGAAAATTGGTAAAAGAAATCTTACAAAAATGATACTTGAATTTGAAAATTTGTAGATGACTCTGATGTAGAAAAATAGTTGACATTTAAGTTGATTTAGGGCACTTTATTTGACAGATGTGACTGCCACTACAGTCTGCAACGGCAGGGTATTTTTTTGATCAAATCCTCACCATTTATTATAGTGATCAATGGCTACAAGCTTGGTTGTTCAAACAATGTTCAAAGCAACCCAGGTTTTATTGATTAAATTCATATATATATATATATATATATATATATATATATATATATATATATATATATATATATATACACGATTATTGTTCTTGCAACATTGTTTTTGCTCTCGACATATGAACCATCTTTATAAAATTATAAATATATTTGTTTCATATTTATTTTTAAAAGTAAGAAGTTATTGAATTAGTAGTGGATACATAATAATGAATTATGATGACAAATTTATACTACTTTTAATAGAATAATTACTTTTTTAGAACACAAAAATTTAAAAATAAAATGAGATTTTGGATTAGAATGAATAAATATTATAATTATCTCCCATGTCAATATTTGTTTGAGAGAGAGAAAGTGTATAAAAAATAGAGATAGAAGTTAAAGGAAGATAGAAATTAAATATAATAAATAATTTATTTCATACCCATATTATAAATAATAGAGATAGATGTTAAAGGAAGATAGTAATAGTAAGTTTAAAATTTGAAAAATGAGTTGACATATTTCAGACCCATAACTATTTTTTGATTCCAACCGACGGTCCGACACAACAAATAACTATTTTTAGTTCTTAATATAAACTATAATCATAATTAACCAAGCTTAATCATTTTATACTACTATTAATAGAATAAAGACTATTTTGTTAGAACAAATTTTTTTTAAAAAAAGAGTTATTTTTTTTGTAGTAGGAAGGAGTAATATGAGAGACTTGAACCGGTAAAATTCATGACTTCTCCAAATAAAAATAAGTTCTCGGCATAAAGTCCATGAGAAATAAGTTATTTTTTGAAACCTGTTACTTGATCTCGCAACGTTCTAATTTCTAAGAGCATTCACAACAGTTTTTCTAATCAAGTTTCTATTCTTAATTTTGGAGAATATATCAATAAATCATTATCCAATAGTTTCCTTATTCTTATTTAACTCTTTATTTTAATCCCTATATATGATTTTACTCCCTAGTATGAGGGAGTCAAAATACCGTTCTCTATATATATAAAATAATATTTCACACCCTCATTTAAGTGGATAACTCATCAATAATACACATCTTGACATTGTTTTACTACTTCATTTTCAAATTATAAAATTAATATTGACTTATTTTTAAAAAATTATTTTCAAACATATTCAAATTAAAATTGATATAAATTTATTTAATTTATGTCAATATAATTATAAATATTATAAAAGTAATATTAATTATAAAATTTATTATTTTCAAAATTTAAATGAATCATATTAAATTTAAATTTAAAAGTATCACAAATTAATTTTTTAAAAGTTAATATTGATCTTATGTATATTTGTAGATACAATCCATTCAATATTCAATCCATAAATTATTTAAAATTAAAATAAAATAAAAATTATTTTACGGTGAGATACAATTGATAAATTATACTCTCTTTTATAAATTATAAGATTATTATTAATTTGATGTTTTGACTATTGGAACTTTCAAATTTTAACTTTTAAATTTTAAATTTCATTATTTAAAGAATCAATATAAAGAACACTTGTTGAGATACATAGTGAAAAAATTGAATCTTTATTTTGCTAAACGACACAATAGATTATAAAATAAAAATAAAGATAAAGAAATTATTGTGAATGCTCTAAATAAACTTCTGATCAAAGAGGAAATATCAATAAAATTCAATCCAGTAATATAAATGTAAGTAATATTACGTACCAGACATTTTCAAGGCAAGTAATATTCTTTGCTGGTTACTTATTCAAATTTTATCCGAATTCTAAGTTGAAAATTTAGCCAGTGGATATGACCAGAGAATATGGTGAGAGGACCATAAACAATTTTCTTCTTCCTCTTCTTTTTTTGAGTCTTCTCACTTAAAAATTTATCCCAATCTATATTTAGTTTCACTAATATTATATTAAAAAAAATCATAGTAAAAAATTAATGATATAATAAAATTCTTCGAGATCAATTGTATCGCTAAAAGTGTCACAAAAAATAATTTTTTGTGTTGAAAACTGAATGATAAATATAATAGAGGAGATTCTAATCATGTCATGTGACTCATGTCATTAAAATTTGAAAGTAGCATCAGTGGCGGAACCGAATATTTTTAGAGGAGGGTCAAAATATATTAATAAAAAAATTATTTATTAACGTTTGGTGTGTTTCTTTCAAATTTATTTTGCCCAATTATAGTATTTCATAGTATCCTATTCTAACCCTTGTCAACTTTTATGTTGCGAGTCTAAAGACTTTATATATATATATATATATATATATATATATATATATATTAATTTTTCCCGAACTATGAGACTATTAATCAGACTTTGAAATTTTTAGTCAATTGATTAGCTACTTCTATAGATAAAGTACAAATTAATTATAATATTTTATATTCAAAACATTATATTGTGGTTCATGAGATTAATTAGCTTGAAAGAATGAATTTCAGCAACAACAAAAATAGAAGAAGAGAGATTTAATAATCTTGATAGTATAGAACTATGGTGAACTTATGGTCATTATAGTAGGATCCAAAAAAAATATTTTATTGCTTTAGTTTTTTATTTTTAATTAGTTTACGAGGAGAATTATTATCACTTTTTTTTGTCTGATGATAAAGTAAAAATAAAAAAAATAAAAGTAAATACATAAAAAAAAAAAAGAAAAAAAAAGCCCTCGAAAATTTCAAGATGGGGGTCATATGACCCCTAGACCCCCTAGTTGTGCCTATGGGCAGAATATTGAAATTATGTATGTAAACACCTAAAAAGGGGGGTAAATAGAGGGGGAGGGTCGACATGACTCATGTCATTAAAACTTGAAAGCAACGTATTGAAATTATGTATGTAAACACCTAGAAAGGGGGATGAATAGGGTGGGGTTGACGTGGTTCAACAAATTATGTCAAATTAAAATTTTTCTACACGTAATTCAACGGCTAATTTAGTTGTTTGCTTTGAGTTATTCTTCTATTTTTCTGATTATTTTACGTATGCAGTGAAGTTTAAGTATTGGGTTTGATGGTTCTACCCACGCAGAATTATTTTTAGTTGCAAAAACTTTTAGCATGAAATCTATAAAACTAGTAACCTTTTGTTCCTTAATATAGATCGTTTTAAAATTATGTACAAGTATCACTACTAGAAAAACAAGAATACGTGATTTAAATGTTGTGATCATTATTAACTTAAATTTCACGCTGCGCGTCCAATCACGTAATCTACGCTATTAAAACACGCAGAATAACAGAACACACAGAAGCTTGACGGCTTGTGCCGCCGGGGGATAACTCCGGTGTGAGAATAAGTACAGACCGTTACAAAGTTTAACAATGGAGGCTAAGTGTTTAGTGCTCAAAAGTAGGTATTCCCTGTTAATTGTGACCTTGGCTTTGTATTTATAATGCTTCCTCACCTTAGAATCCTCCTCCGAGTCGGATTAGGACTCCTAAATATGGTAAGTTACCAATATTTGTGTCCAACACAATCTCCTTAAAAGGTGCAAGTGGAATCCAATTCAACGACTACCTTTGGAGTTACCTTATTCAATTATGATTAGGATTCCGAACTCTGCATGCAGAAAAGCCCACTGTGCAGGCCCAAACAATCCCACCATCAGGTCTGGGCCTCGGCCCAAAGGACTCGAGGACCCGACCTCGAACACCACATATCAGGGTGAGGCTCCGACCCAAAAAGGACTCGGATGCCGACCCGATCACCCCAACCTCTTCATGGGCTTCAGCCCATCGGCCTCCTAAAGCTCTTCTGATGTCGGGCCTTCGGCCCATGTGAAGGTCGATAAAATGCTCCTGAACATTGCCCCCCAGTCTCTGATTATAATGTACTTATAATTGGAGACTTGAAAGGTCGGATATCCGAACTATCACGACAGCTAATGATGAGCTGCCTAGGGAATCCAAAAAGTCTGATCTCGTTCCAGGAAACGTTGCACATCTTCCCATACTTGGGCCCACCCTTTGCATTTAATAGCCTCCCTTGGGTTCCGTGCTGCACGCCTTATAAAAACCCCCTCCCGTCAATCACTGTCACCTTTTCCAAACATCTTCATTTCAAAATCTTTGCTAGAATTTTCCAGCCGCGATTTCCGGCGAGCTCATTTCCTCTCCTACTCTTCACTGATTTCATCTACTTTATTAGTTTTTGATCATTATTTTTGTATGTTTCCTCCTCAAAACTTCACATTCGAGTCTTCTTCTCGTTGTATTCCCACCAAATGGCTGATTCCAACACTCCTCCGCCCACCACTAAACCAATTCCCACCTCCGTCACCCCCAGTGACCTGATTCAAGTCGATTTGCCGGTGACTCCTACTGACATCACCACTTCCTCAGCTTTGCCCACTAAGATAAGTGCCGAAGCTAGAATCCAAAACGCCTACCATTCCCGCGAAGAGTTCTCTCATCTCCACACCCCTTCCACCATCACATCTTCTCAGATCCCAGACATCCGAACCCTCTTCAATATTCCCTAAGAATATAAGCTCCAGGCACCAAACCCCGAAGAGAAAATGTTCTAGAGGCCCGAAGGAGAGTGGGTCGTCGTTCCTCTATATCTGTTCAAATACGGGGTTCGACTCCCACTCCATGAGTTCATCTCATTCCTCCTCTGCTTTGTGGGTATCGGGTTCGCACAGCTCGTGCCGAACTCGTACATCCATCTAATATCCTTCATAGCCCTGTGTCAGGAGATGGGGGTCACACCTGGCCTCGATTTCTTCTTTGCCTTATTCACCATGGGCGGGTCGAAAGAACCTGGCCTTCAGCAGTTAACCAAACGACCCAATCAATCAATACTCATCAAAACCCCTTCAAGTAACAATGGCTGACACGACAAATGGATCTTCGCCAAGGGGACCGATCTCCACCTTCTTCCCAACTGGGCCCATCCCGACGACGTCGTCGCTAAAGTGTCAAGATTCCCAAAGAATCGGGCCTCTGCCTTCAAGGCTTTCTAAAAGAAGTTGTCCAAAACCGAATGGAGCCTGGCCGTTCTGTCAAACGAAGCCTGGTTGTACAAACATGGGTGTAAGTATTTCGCCTCTCCTTTAACCTTCTTTATTTGTCATATGATAGCTTCTGTCTTAACCCTTCATCCTCTGTACAGTGACGATCTTCAAGCCCAAAGGAGCTGATGACTCTTTGATACCTTTCCCCATTGTAACCGAACCGATTTGCCCTCCGGTAATCGACGACTCACCAAATGAAGAGACCATCCCAATTGCTGAGCTATTAGTGGAATCTTCATCAGGACCCGACCCCACTCTGACCACCACCAAGCCTGCTTTGAAGATGAACCGGGCCGAAAAAGCGGCACTATTAAAGAAAACTAAGGAACCTGCCTCGAAGGCTCCCGCCAAATCCGTCGTCATCGTGCCTCCAAAACCGACTCCTCCCGCTCAAGTCGCGGTGATCGAGGATTTAGAGGAGACCGAGGAGGTTCCTCTCGAACCCCGACCCAAAAAGTCGCACCTCACCGAAGACCCTGAGCCATAACTCCCCGAACAACAAGTGGTTGAGGCCGACCCCCACCCCACCGCCACACCTACCTCCCGGGCAAGTTCATCGCAAGGATCACCAACCACCTGTTGGCCGAAGAGCCCATCGGAGGTATTTCCTTTTAATCTGTTTGATCATTTCAAGCTCCCAGGCGATGACGAACGGTTTAGGGGATTCTCTTTCGAAGAGTTCCTAGTGGCTTACGTTCGGGCTCAGTGCCAGGTAACTCTCAGTTTTAAATTGCTTATTATAAACTTGTGATTTTATTTCGATTGCTGATGCATGTGCTTGCTGTAGGCCAACGCCATTCTTGCACGAGCCATTCCTCCCCTTGCCCACACCACAAAAAAGGAGGTTCAGCTAAGAATGGACGTGCAGTTGCTCGAAGCTGAGGTCGGTGGCCTGCGAGCTGACCTAAAGAAGGAACGGGATCTCCATGCGGAGACCCGAAATAAGGCATCTCGAGCCGAACTCCATTCTGACGAGCTCGAGAAGAAGTACGCCTCACTTCTGATAGAGAGGGATCATCTGCTCGAGAAGGTCAAGGACCGGGAGAATGCTGTTGACATCATCACCAATAAGTTCTCTGAGATGCATGATAAGATGATGCAAGTGATCGGGGCGAACAACACTTTAACCGCTTAATCACAACGCATTTCCGAAAAGATCGTCCGAGGCCCAATGAATGTCATGTCATTGAATATGAAGAGTCTGATGCCTTGAATGAGAAGGTCATGGCCCAGTTTAGTGATGGGTATGAAGCTTATCGTGAAAAGGCTCGGGCCAAATTAACTGTTGCTGGGCTCGACGCCTCTATCCTTGATTCTTCCGACGAAGAATCTGATGCCGAAGATGATCTTCCTCCCGCATAGATATTGTTAGGACTTGTAAAAAATTTTGTTGTACTTCGCCCGAATCGTAAGCGATCGGGTTTGTAAAAATTAAAAGTATGAATGAATTAGAACATCCTTGCTTAAATTTTTGTTATCAGTTATACTCGTGACTAATCTCGATCGATTATTTCTTCCCAAACCTTTTGATCGGATTGTGCTTGAAGTTTGTCTGATTTAAAAAATCTATAGTTTTCTCGATCAGTTATACTCGTGACTTGTCTCGATCAGAGGTGTCTTCCCAAACCTCTTGATCGGATGATACCCGAAGCTTGCCTGAGTAAAAAATTTACAGTTTTCTCGATCAGTTATACCCAGTTTGGTGATGGGTATGACGTATCTTGATCAGTGGTGTCTTTTCGAACCTCTTGATCGGATTGTGTCCGAAGTTTGTCCGTTCTAGTATTAAGAATCATATGAATATAGATGAAGTTAAGCATCTCCAAAGAAAACTTTCACTTATTTCATTTAAGACTGAAGGGTTACATGGATAAAGAAAAGAATGACATAACTATTACTGGTAAAATTATCTAAGTCTTCCAGTATGCCATGTATTCTTTACTTCCGAACCATCCATTGCTCGAAGTCGGTATGTACCTGGCTTCGGCACCTCTACCACCTCATAAGGTTCCTCCTAGTTAGGCATTAACTTGCCAGTGTTCTGGGGGGTTGATGCCTCCGACTCCCGGAGGACCAAATCGCCTACTGCAAAATTCCCCGGCTTCACATTCTGATTATAGTGTCGGGCTATTCGCTGCTGATAGATAGCCAACCTCATCACAGCTGAATCCCGAACTTCCTCCAATAGATCCAAGTTTGTTTTCAAACCTTCATCATTGTACAGCTCTTTATACTAACTGACTCGAATGGTGGGGGATCCGATCTCAACTGGTATGAGTGCATCGGTCCCGTATGCCAGTCTGAACAGAGAGTCCCCGGTTGTCGTCCTTGGAGTAGTCCGATATGCCCACAAAACACTTAGTAGCTCTTCGGGTCACCGACCCTTCAATTCATCCAACCTTCATTTTATCCCGTTGAGCAGGGTTCGGTTGGTTACTTCCACTTGACCATTCGATTGAGGATGGGCGACCGAGGTCTTGCGATGCTGGATCCCTAACTCTTTCAGAAAAACCTCAAACTTTGATCCCACGAACTGCTTGCCATTATCTGAGACCACTGCCATCGGGATACCAAAGCGATAAACCACTCCTTCTTTGAAGAATTTTAAGCATTCTTGTTCGGTGATCTTCTGCAGTGGTTTGGCTTTGACCCATTTCGTCATATAGTCGATAGTCACGATCACAAAATTAACTTGCCCCTTGGCCTTCGGCAGAGGCCCTAGGATGTTGATTCCCCATATAGCAAAGGGAATCGGGGATAAGACTGAATACAACTCTTCAGGATGTTGATGTGGAATAGTGCTGTTCAGCTGACACTTTGGACATCTTTTGACGAATTCTTTGGCTTCCGTGTAGATAGTTGACCAGTAATACCCCTGGCTCAAAATCTTATGTGACAGTGACTTTGCTCCCATGTGATCCCCACAGATCCCTTCATGTACCTCCCGAAGAGTATAGTCTGCCTCTGATTGAGTTAGGCATTTGAGCAGTGGGGAGCTAAAGGCCCTTCGGTAAAGATCCCCATCAATGAGGATGAAGTTTGAGCTTCGGTGTTTGATTTGTCTTGCTAGGATTCAGTCCGAATGGAGGGTCCCATCTGCCAAATAGGAGATATACGGCGTGAGCCAGCAGTTAAGTCTGTCCAAAGCCAGCACTTCTGTCTTCGGAACACTGGGCCTTTCTAGAACTTCCAGGTATATCGATCCGTTGAAGGAGCTTGCTTCGGTGGTTGCCAATCTCGCTAGGGCATCTGCTATTATATTATCTGATCGATCCACCCCCTGACAACTATGCGATGTGAAGTATGCCAGATTATCCTTTACTTCGGCCAAATACTTTGACATTCTTGCCCCCCGAGCCTCATACTCACCCGACAACTGCTTGACCACCAGCTGCGAATCACTGTAAATGACCAACTTCTGTACCTCCAAGCTCCGGGCCAACCGTATTCCTGCTAGGATGGCCTCATACTCTGCTTCGTTGTTCGTGGCCTTGAACCCAAATCAAATAGCCTGCTGTACCTTGAACCCTTCAGGACTTGTCAGAATGACCCCTGCCCCACTGACGTCTGAAGTTGTTGATCTATCCACGTATAAGGTCCATGAGGTCTGCCCTTGTTGGGTTTCGGCCACTATACTTAAGTCTGACTCTGTAAAGGAACACTTTACCATGAAATCTGCTAAGGCCTGCCCTTTGATTGTCGTCCGAGGATGGTATTCTATTGAAAACTGTGTTAATTCCATCACCCAAGCGGCCAACCGACCTGATACCTCTGGCTTATACAAGATCTTCTTTAACGGCTGATCCATGTATACCACTATTAAAGCGACCACGGAAATAGTGCTCGAGCTTCTGCTGCAATTATTAAGGCATAAGCGAACTTTTCCGTGTTCGGTGTCTCGATCTCTACGTCCCAAGTGCATGGTGACGTAGTACAATCGGAACTGCTTTCCTCCCTTATCATGTACCAGTGTTGCCCCTACTGCCCTCTGGCTCGCAGCCAAATATAAATATAAAGGTTCTGAAGGGATCGATTTCATCAATAGCGGTGCCGAACTCATATATTTCTTGATCCTCGGACGCAGCGTCTTCGCGTTACTCAAGTCCCACCTAAGCTCTTATCATTCTTCGAGACCCTTGAGAGTGTCAAAAAGGGTAGATATCTTTACCGACCTTGACACGAATCTCCTCAAGGCGTTATCCTACTGTCGACCTCAGTACATCTTTGTATGTCTTTGGAGATTTCATGTCAAAGATCGCCGTTATTTTTTCTAGGTTGGCTTCGATTCCCCTTTTGCTGACCAAGTATCCCAAATATTTTCCTGAACCCAAACCGAAGGTACATTTGGTCAGGTTCAGTCTCAGTTTGTGTTACCTTCTTGTTTCAAGCGATCTTCTAGGTCTTCCAATGATCCGGATGACATGCTTTTTACGATCATGTCATCCACGTACACTTCCATACTCTGACCTAGGCGCTTTCTAAATCGAAGTTCATCATCCGCTGATAAGTTGCCCCACGTTCGATGTCCAAGAAGTCATCTTCCGATACGCATATATAGCCCGATGAGTGATGAAGCTAGTCTTCGGGATATCATCCTTGTGCATCGAGATTTGGTGATATCCCGAGAAAGCGTCCATGAAACTTAACATTCCATACCCCGAAGTGGCATCAATCAGCTGGTCTATGTTGGGTAGAGGATAGAAGTCTTTTGGGCATGCCTTATTCATATCCGTGTAGTCGATGCACAACCTCCACTTCCCATTTTGCTTCTGAACCAAAACCACATTCGCCAGCCATTTGGGATAGTCGATCTCGAAGTTGAATCCCACCTCCAGCAGTTTACCAATCTCTTCATCTATGATCCTCTGTCTTTCCGGGGCGAAGATCCTTCTTTTCTGTATCACCGGTTTCCTCTTCGGGTCCGTATGCAGCCTGTGCAATGCTACCGATTCGCTTACCCCCGGCATGTCGCTAGGCTCCCAAGCAAAGATATCGGCATATACCCGAAGCAAGTCCACCAGCCCGGTTCGTAGTGGTTCTATTAATCCTGTCCCAATCTTAATCAATTTTTCTGGGTTACCTGGTATCAATTCCACATCCTCTATTTCTTCTACCGGCAGTGCCATGGGTTCAGTACTACTCTCAATGAATGGCTCTATCTCGATATCCATTGTCTATTTTTGTTTGCTAACCCCGATCCCTGAGGAAATCAAAGTATTCCGGTAACACCTTCGGGCAATGTCCAGATCACCTTTTATCTCCCCGATCCCGTTTGGTGTCGAAAACTTGATTTTGAAGTGAGGTATAGACGACACTGCCTGTAATGCTGCCAATGTCGGTCTCCCCAAGATGGCGTTGTAGGCCGAATCCACTTGTACTACAAAAAATTTCACCATTATTTCTGCTTGCTGAGGGGCTGTGTCGAACCTGACTGGTAGCTCTATTATTCCTGACACATGCACTGGGTCGCCACTAAAACCATATAACGGGCCCTCTCCTCCCAAATTCATCTTCTTTCCCTCCAGATCCATCCTCTGATAGGCATGCGTGTAGATTATATCAACCGAGGACCCGTTATCGATCATCATCCTTTTCATGTCTCTTTGGGCCGACACATGCGATTATTATTACTAGCGCCCCGTCATGTGGTTCAATATGATCGGTAGGATAATCTTCATCCGAGAATGATATGGACACCCCTAAATAGGCCCTATCCTTTCGGGGTGATGAACCGGTTACCGACAATACGGTTTCGAGATGACCGCTCCTCTTCTTTTCGGTTACACGCCCTACCGACCCGCCCGAAATCACATCAATCACCCTCGGGCTTGTGGGTGCGGTTGCTTGTTTGTTTCCGTGTTAGTTCCTCGCTCTCCTCCTCGGGCTTCCCAAACCTTCTCGTCCCGACGACATATCGCACTGATTGCCCATTCAGATGTTCTTCTCTATTAGATCTTTCAGGTTGTTGCACTCCTCCGTCGCATGCCCCCGAGACTGATGATACGCACAATATTTGTTTCGACCCCTCTTCCCAGGCTTCGGGATCGCTTGGCACGGTTCGAAAAAGGGCTTGTTTCGCATCTCCTCCAGTATTTTAGCCCAATTCGTGTTGAGTGCGGTGTAGACTTTGTTGACATTTTTGTTGGGGAAAGGTGGTCGTCCACTGCCCAAACCTACCCAGTATAGCTTTCCTTACCATAGTTATCTGACCTCCCCTGACTGTCTGACTTCTGAAAATTCTGTTTATCCCGATCCCTGGGTTTCTCATAGGATTGGGAGTGGGGTTTGAAGTTTCCCATCGCCTCCTTTATCGCTATATGTCCCTCGGCTCGGTGGAAAGCTTCTATCAAGTCTGCCGGAGGGTTGATCACCAAATCCTTCATCAACTTCTTTGACTTCCCAATGTCTAAGCCAGTCGTGAAGAAGCTCAGGGCTTGTGGGGAGTTTAATTACGCCATCAATTCCACGACCTCTCGGAACCTCTTGACGTATTGTCCCAGACTTTCATCTGACTTCTGTCTAACCTGCATGAGGGAAGCTGTGATCTTTCCCCGCCTCTTATTACTCCCGAATCGAGCATGGAATTTCTCCCGAAGGTCATTCCATGAATTAATTGATCCCGTCGCCAGGGTTCTCATCCACTCCCGGGTGCTCTTTTTCAAGGTTGTTGCGAACATATGACACTTGGTAGCATCTGAATGCCCGTAGTATGTCATCAGCCTATCATACCCGTCTGAGTGGTCATACGGATCTCCCATCCCGTCGTAGGTCTCCATCGGGGGCATCTTCTTTTTGGGGTCGGTTGTCTCCTGATTGATCTCCGACGAGAAAGGCGACCCTATGCAGGCTGAAGGCATCCCCGTCGAATTCTTTGCCAACAGTAATTTTTCCAATTCTACCACCCTTCGAGCGTGGGGGTCAGACTCTTCTTTATGGGGGGACGATCGGGATCTGTCCCTCCCATATTCATGAGTCGCGTCCCTCCTCCTCTGCCCCGACCTGCCTGGATGTTCTGATCGTCGCTCTGCTGATTGACTCCTCCTTCGGCTTCGGCCATCCCTCGAGCGGCTTCGGTACCTACTCCTTTCCTTATCCGCCTCTCCCTGTCGGGGTGACCGAGATCGGCTCCAATGCTTACGTCTCTTTGAGGATGCCTCCTGTTCTCCGGCCATGTTAGTCATCTGCTGTTCGATCTCCTCTTGCTGAAGGCGTAGGGCCATCATGGTGTCCTTGTTCTGCTGTATCTTTTTCTGTAGAATGAATTCCCTTTGATCTCGACTGCCCTCGCCTCAGCTTTTTCCATGCACCTCAAACGCCCATGAGTGATTCTCATCGGCCCGACTAGCCTGGTTAGGGATACGCTGGCCGTCGCGGAAGAGTCTTCACTGAGGGGAAGGAGGCGGCTCTACCCGATCTCCCTAGATTTTGGAACCCAATCTGTCCTTGACTGACCCTCTCACCTGGGTGCTCTGGTGTGTTTTGGCCTTTTCGTGGTCAGAAACAGCATACTCCATGCTCGCCATAGTCTCTTACCGAAAAAGTTTGACTGTGATTGTAAGAACACTAAAAAAGCCCTCCTTCTAGCGCCAATGTTAACGCCAAGTTTCGCCGACGCGTCCAATCACAGAATTCACACGTTAGAACTTGCACAATAACAGATCACACAGAAGCTTGACGGCTTGTGCCGCCTGGGGATAACTCCGGTGTGAGAATAAGTACAGGTCGTTACAAGGTTTAACAATGGAGGCTAAGTGTTTAGTGCTCAAAAGTAGGTATTCCATGTTAATTGTGACCTTGGCCTTGTATTTATAATGCTTCCCATCTTAGAATCCTCCTCCGAGTCGGATTAGGACTCCTAAATATGGTAAGTTACCAATATTTGGGTCCAACACAATCTCCTTAAAAGGTGCAAGTGGAATCCAATCCAACGACTACCTTTGGAGTTACCTTATTCAATTATGATTAGGATTCAACTCAAGCACGCAGAAAAAAGCCCACCGTCTGCCTCCAAACAATCCCACCATCAGGTCTGGGCCTCGGCCCAAAGGACTCGAGGATCCGACCCCGAACACCACATATCGGTGAGGCTCGGCCAAAAAGGATTCTTTGATGTCAATTCAGATCACCCCCAACCTCTTCATGGGCTTCAGCCCATCAGCCTCCTAAAGCTCTTTTGATGTCAGGCCTTCGACCCACATGAAGGTCGGTAAAATGCTCCCAAACAGTGACAGTTTTTAAAAACAATCACAAAAAATAGTAATTTGTGATGGACTTTTTAAGCAATCACAAAATAATAGTATATATGATGGCTCTTAGTGATGACTAATATTTTCATCAATGTATTATAATTGTGATGGTCATGTCAATCACACCAATTTTTTCATGCAAAATAAATTTTCTTTTTGTGACGTACTAAGTCACTACACCAAAAATGGCCTCTAAGCGAAGGAAATTTTGTGAAGGAATTTATTACTTCACATGAGGAGTTGTTTAGCGAAGGAACAATGAAGGAAAAAAGTATAGTGACAATATAGTTATTAGCAAAAAAAACATCTTTAGCAATTTATAGTTTTTTTTCCTCGCAAAATTGGGGCGATCAAAAGATTTTTGGAGCCAATTTATGATGAAAATTTGCGAGGAAAAAACTATTTAGTGAATGAATTATTACTCACTATATATCATTTTTTAAAAGTTTTTTGCGAGAGATAAAATTGGTCGCTATCTTGTTCTAAATAATTTTTTTTAATTAATTGTGGTGAATATAAATACCTTAAATTTTTTACAATAGTAAATTTAATTTCAATTTATTCCCAAATCAAAGTACGAAATTCTCTGCCTTTCTACATCTCGAATTCTCGATTGCTCTGAAGTCCCAACTCCCAATTCTCAACCTCGGACTACTGTGAGCCTCTCCCATCGACCACCGCTCCTCACCATCTTGATTGTTCCTCTCTATCTCGTTTATCAACTGCTCCGATCCCCAGTCTTCCCTTCAGTTCGGAACTTCTGAACTTCGACTTCTGCTGTGGCTCTGCCTCCAATCTTCAGACTCCAGATTTTTCTTTGGTAATTTTTTTAATTTCCAAACTCATCTTCAGCCTTTCCAACGATTAATGATAATCTATTAAGCTTCGGCTAGCCTCTCTAACTCTCTCAAAGCTAGCACTGCTCATCTAGGGCAGTTGAATCGCAAAGCTCCACACGACATAAATTCGTATTCATCTCTTTGAAATTTCAGGTCTGAAATTTTAGGTAATCATGAAGAGCTTCATAATTTGATGAAAGCAACAGTGATGATTCGTAATTTCGAAAGGGCTTTGTGAGGTTTCCCAAGGGTCTGGATCGTTTGTGTTGGTTTGTTTAGGGTTGCAGCTGAGGCAAGTTAGGGTTGAGCATTACGCGTCAAAAAGGACTAAGTTTATTATGTCTCATGATTTGAGGATTGCTTGTTTTACACTTGCGTAGGACTTGAGAGAGATAAATGGTGATTTGGCGTAATCTTATGAAATCAAATTGGAGCAGCTGAGACGAGAGAAGAATGGAGGCGCTGAAGGTGTGGAGTAGTACTATTTCCTCGCAGCCTTTCAAGCACCTCATCCGCTTTCATTTTACTTCTTCTTCTTCTTCAAAATCAAGGTCTCCACGTTTTCTATTCGTTCGATGCTGCTCTTCTTCTCCTCCGTCTACCACCACTTCAGCCGCCGCTGCTCCCAAACCCTTCGGCAGGAATAGGAGGTCTGCCGCTTCAGCAGCACCGTCTTCCACTTCTGACAGCGACGCCATTCGCTCCATTCGGCTCAAAAAGGTCGGACCTAATTTCTTTATTTTGTTTGAACTCATCTGTTTTATCAATGCATGAAATCAATCAATGAAATTACTCCTTCTGTTCCACAAAAAAGTCTCATTTGTAGAGTTTAAGGATATACTTTATACTTTCATTTCATGTTTATATATATAATGTATCTTTAGTTTAGTAATGGTGGCATGGTAGCTAAATTGTGAGATAAAAAAGAGACTCTTTTTGTGGAACAATTTTTTTTTTTGGTAAATGGGTCTCGTTTTATGGGATGGAGGTATTAATACTTTAGGCGTAGTCTAACGAACATTCTTTTCTTTTTCACATTGACAAATTTTACGTAATACTCTAAGTAGAGCATAAAGTTTGAATCTTTTGAAATAGCTTGTGGATATACATATCATAAGTGTTCATTAAAGGAAAAAATGAAATCTAATTCATGCTTTTACAGAGTCTATTT
Organism: Panax quinquefolius; assembly: GCA_020205615.1. Taxonomy (NCBI): domain Eukaryota; kingdom Viridiplantae; phylum Streptophyta; class Magnoliopsida; order Apiales; family Araliaceae; genus Panax; species Panax quinquefolius. Next base: position 50,919,196 of record CM035156.1, read on the forward strand.
AGCATTAGTTCATCAACCAGCTACTTGTAACCACTTTTGCAAAGTTGGTCTGCTAACATCACTCTTGGTTCCTCTTTAAGTCCAATTAGCTTGATCATCAATATTGCTGCTGGTGTACTTAACCACTGACTGGTCTGCAATTTTATTTGTTGTTGAGCTGATGTTTAAAACAGCAACCTGCATTACTGGCTTCTCCATTTACAGCATTCTTGATTGCCATTGAACTTGCTACTTATGTTTTGCAAGCCTTTTACTTTTAGTATTAGGGAATACTGTTTATTAAGAATTATGTTGTAAGCCTAAATTTAAATTAGTCACTGCCTCTATCCATGCCCAATCCGGTAAACCATAGAGAAGAAAAAGAGGGCCATTTAGTTCAAGTTGGACATAGCAGATAGTTGGCTCAATTAGCAACTAACCCAATTTGACAGTTAGTTAGCAGTTTGGTTGACCTCTAGACTACCTAAGCTAACTGCTGAGAGGCTAATCACTGTAAGAGCTAGAATGTCAGCCAATAATAGGGGTCAAGGTAGCTGCTAGCAAAGGTAGCCCACCAAGAGTCTTATAGAGGCCAATCTAGGTTGCTGTATAGGGGCCAGATAAGGAGCTAGATGGGAGCCAAGGCGGAGTGTATCAACTGAGCAATGTTTTTCGTAGTAAGCAAGGAAGGATGAGTTACTTAATAAAAGTCAAAACTCCATATTCCTTATTCAGTTTCACCTGACTCCTCCTGTTATACCCGCCCCTTCCATCTCATTGTCTAGTGCACTTATTCGGCTAACACAAGGGGAGATAAATAAGAATTTGAGCTTCCAAAACTCATTGGAGCAGTGAGGTTTCAGTTTGGGAGCTAGCAAGAGATCATAAGTTAGCTAATAGAAGGTATTACAATCTATCTTTATAACTGATATGAAAGTAAGGTTCAAACAAGGTGGTTTATTTGGTAGTAGAATGATAACAGTTAGCACTATAAACTGATTTTAGTTATGAATGGTTCATTGTAATGATATTAGTTAATTGTAGCTATACTAATTAACAAAGAATTGAAATATTTCATGATCAAAAGAATGAGATTTTAAAAATATTGAATTCTAAGAAAAGAGAAAACTAGTTAGTTTGTTAATGACTCAGCTATGCTTAATTGTTTGCATATTGAACTGTTATGGCTTGAATTAAAACAAAGGGATAGGCTTGGTTGTGTGGTGATATAAAGAAGCAAAAATGGGATGATAGCACAAATAAATGGCTATGAAATGAGTGTTCCAAAACAGTGCACACCACTTGTTCGATAAAAGGACTATATTGACTGTTTTGGTTAAAAACTAAATATTAGGCAAAACTAAAGCTCGGGCTAGATATGTACATCATATATGATGATAAATAAAGAGTTTTGGCATATTAAATGAAAGCGAAAAGCTATTCTAAGTCAAAACGAAAAGATGGAAATTAGTGTGTCAGGCTGCTTTGGGCTAATTGTTTCGGCTAGTTAGACTTGATGGAAAGATATAATTTTCTTGAGTCTTGTGGTTTGCAATCTCAGCTATCCATAGCTTCTGGAATGGACTCGTTCCGAGTTCGGACGGTCAAGTTATGACATGCCAAAGTGGGTGCGTCGAATCTGTCCAAAATTTGGAAGTCAGATTTGAACCTGTCCCTTCCACGAATTTTCTGGAATTTTGTGTTAGGAATTTCAAAATGGTCAAAGAATAAAAGTTGTAGCCTCAGACGTTAGCTTCGCGTGGGCTCAAGAAACGCTCAAAAATGTTTTGAAACGAAGAAGTTATGACTGTTTTAGCGAGAAAAGGTAAAGCTGAAACGAAGGTGAAAACTGTTATGAACGTACACATTTGGCGCTCTGTTTGGGCTGCCTAACAAATCCGAAATGGGAATTTGATATTTTTAAAAAATAGTCTCATATGCTATATATAACATATTTAAAATTGGTTTTAATCAGACATAAGAGCTAGAAGTTAAAAAGTTGTAAAGTGGCAAAAAAGGGGAGTTAAGTATATGATGCTAGAGTTGCTAAGGCTGCTGCAGGCAGCCGCAGCCAGTGCTTAGCACTGGACTGTGCTGTGCTGTAGAACCGGCCTAACAGTCTTGTACCATTAAAATTGTCATGGACTGCAACTTGTAAGATTAAGTAACATTATATATATAAAGAAATCTGCAAGTTGACAAGCCAGTACTTGAAAAAGAGGAGAGATGCTGCCATTGGCAGCGGCAGTCTCCATTTCGCCATAACCGAGGCTGTGTTGGCTTGCTTTGGCTAAGGTGTTGGATTGTGCAGTGTATGTATTAGCTGCAGTTTATAAGTTATTCTAATAGATGATTCAATATTTTTTTTTTTGACTAGAGTACTTGGCAATTAGATTAGTGAGTTAGGATATGGGATCACTTGAACAAGGAGGAAGAGGCTGCTGCCTAAAGGCAGCAGTGGACAACAATAAAATTTGTAGCAGCAGGTGGCAGTCACCCAAGGCCAACTGTACTGACTATTTGGGCATGATAGTAGATATCATGGTTCAGTTTGCTAGTTTACCATAAAGCTTAAATTCTAACTCCTAAATAAACGAACATATGGATTAGAAGCTCAACTATAGGAAATGGGTTGAAATTTATTTAAGCAAGCAAGCTAAGTTGGGGGGAATAAGAAGCTAGAAGATTGTGGACTGTTGGAGATTTGGTAGCCAAAACTGTGCCTACAAGGGACTGTTATGGCTAACTTGTGTAACTGGTGTTGTTAGACAGTGAGGAGTACATACATTGCCTATAAATAACATGTAAAAATGGTTCCTTAAGTTAGTTAAGGTCTACATGGTGTGTTGTGCAAATTCTTACTTAAAAATCAATGAAAATAAGCTTTTAAAGAACAATGAACACTAAAATAGTGAACCACCATACCTGGACCCCATACACAAGTTTCAATAGTCATAATAGGACATGAGAAAGCTACGCAAACTAAAGGAACCAAGCCTAAGCCATTTTGAACATGAGACTTGTTAAAAATCACATTTTAAAACCAAAAATGTACTGTTTTGGACAATTCATAGTAACTGACTTTAAAGGACTGTTATGAGCATATACAAAGTTGCTCATATATGCTAGTAATGATTCCCAAACATGGTCATAACTAAAGCTAACAAGAAAACCAAGTTAAGATCCATTTTTCAAGCCTAAAGTGAGCTTTGATAGGTCAAAATGGGCTAGATGATTAAATAAAGTGTGGTGATGCTAAAAGTAACCTTACGTAACTTAAATATACATGCCTAGACTATCCTCGTGGCCAAAACTAGAAAAATTTGGAAAAAGTACAAAATCAGTTTTGTAGAAAAAGTAAGAAAATAGCTAAGTTTGAGCTCTGTTTTGGGGAGCTTAATGGGCATGAACAAGAAACCTAAACCTTGATTAAAATACATTGTAGTATGGTCTAGAAGTAGGTCTAAGTGGTTAAGCTCTTGGCTTAACCAAGGAGTCTAAACAAATCACTAAACTAGCATGGAAAATCATCCTAACTGCAGTTTTGAAAATATGTCTAAGTGTAAAATTTGAGATTTTTCCATTTAGCTTAGAACTCAATTTGAACACCTTAGACAAGTGAGTTAGAGTTATGCTAGGCTATTCCAAGTGTTGGAATGCAAATGTATACAAGAACTTGAGAAGTTGGTGTGTAAAAGCGTGAAAAAGCTAGGTTTAAAGGGTCAAAACCCAATCTATGCTTGGTAAACCAAAATGAATACTAGAACTAGTCCTAACTAGATATAATTCAAGTGTTGGAATGAACTAAGGTGCAGATCTCATACTAGTCCAACAAAAGATATCTTTTAATTTTAATTATTATATAATGCTTTGCAGTATAAGTTTGTTCATATCTTGTTGGCTTATTGTTGATACTAATCTTACATGATATTTTCTGTATATAGCTATGTAGATATGATTGCAAATCCGGAAGTAGCCGACACATTTCGCAAAAGAGCAAAGGTGACTCTTCCTTATTATTGTTAGCATTTTGTAATTATTATTGTTAATAATCATTGTTAAGTTACCAATTGCTTTAAAAGTTTAAGCCATTAGAAAATGCGCCTAACAATGTATATCATGCTTTAACACTTCATCTCACATGCAACCTCTACTTACTCATGGAAAGACAGATTAAGGTATATTACAATGCACAAAACAAACAAAGTGCAAACAACACTTGCAAACATGGGCAGGGCATGCTTTCAAAGTTCGCTCTTCCTACAATCTGATACTATATATTGAATTTGTGATGGCTTTAATTATTTCACCTACTCATTTATGAAGTGAGAAATGTGAAAATGATGGCATCTGTTTCTCAACATTTGCTCATTCAAAACATTAAAGTTGTAGTAATTTTAGAGGAAGAAGTAACAAATCTGTCTCATTTGTTTATTTATTGTCCAATAATTTGGTGGTAGTGTTGTTTTATGTTTGGTGTATTGGGTGAATGTAGATTCAAGAGTTTGCCCAAGTTACACTCGCATAATACGTTTTTTCTAGTTATTTTCAATAACAAATTTGAGTTAAAATTTTAACTGATATATATTCTAAGTAAAAATTTGAGTTAAAATTTATTTCTTAAAGCCTAGCTGCTTCTTTGTTTTGGTCTCAAAACTGAATTCATGTCATCTAAGATTTTGTTATAATGTATTAGTGTCTGCTATTGCTACTATTTTAATATACCAGATTGCATGCTTTTATGCTGACAATTAGAAGGTGGAAATCCTCTTGGATATTGCAGTACAAAATTCATAAAGCAAAAGATGAATTTGGTTTAAAAATTTGATAAACATTTGTGTTTTCAATCTAAGCATGCCTTATTCTTAATTTCTTGATAATCATAAAACTTATTTTACTTTTCACCTGTTACTTCTTCATATTTTCACAAAGCTGTCTTGTGAGTTCTTTGTACTAGTTTAGTATCATTGTCTGCTGTCAAAAGAGGTTTTTATTTTCTTTTCTTTTTTAATTTAAGTTCATCAATTTCATCTTTTTTTATTCCTCGTCTTATTTAAATTGAATTTTGGTGTTTCTATTGCAGCATGAAGTTTACATGCCCAACCTTAATTTTCTTGAAGAAAATGATGATGAAGTGGATCTAACATGTCACACTTTATTCCTTCTAGTTCATTGTTATTCTTTCAGTTTTTTTATGTTAGTTAATAAATTTTGTAGGTACTATGGTCCTTGTGAGACCAAGATACAATAACAAATTTTGTAGTTATTGTGACTCGAGTATTATGATCTATTTAGATGAGAAGTTTTGATTTTATTAGCTCTTTATGCATTAGCTTATCAATTAGTTTGAAAAAAGTATGGCAATATTTATATTTACTTGAAAAATAAATTTAATATTTCTTATAGAGATTAATAGTAATAATAAATATGAAATCAATGATTTAAAAATTAATTATAATTTTCAATGAATTTTGATTATTTAGCAATTAATTTTTATTTACAAATTTATAATTTGTGAAAGAATTTTCTCTCACTAATTTGGAGAAAGATTCTCAATTTATAATTAGTGAAGGAAAATATTCTCTCGTTAAATAAATTTTTTCCTCACAATATATTATTTGTGAGGGAATCAAGTTATTCACTAATTTCAAATAGTCTTTCTTAAAATATTATTTGTGAAGGAAATCAATCTTTCATTAAATAACAATATTCCATTACTAAATACAATTTGTGAATAAAAAAGTTATTCACAATAAATCCTTCACAAAAAATATTTAGTTATTACTTAGCAAATGATACCCAATTGCGAGAAGGTCTAATGCGAGCACTCGTGTGAAGAAAATATTTCTTCGCAATAAATTTTTTGTGAGTGATATAGGGCCTCTAGTGAAAAATTTGTCCTTCACTAGAGGCCATTTTTGGTGTAGTGAGTCATCACTTATAGATATACCCTTTTCGTGATTGCATTTAAGCTATCACTAATATTTTAATGTAAGAAATAATCAAAACAATTTTTTATGACGGTCGTGACAATTATTAAAAAAGATAGATTTTTGTGACGACTTTTATTTGCAATTACAAAAAGAAGGTATTTTGTGATAAAATTTTCAAGCCATCACAAAATAATAAAATATATGATGGCTCTTAGCGATGATTAATTTTACCATCATTATAGAGCATTTGTGACTGTCATTGTAATCACCAAATCTTATGTGGAAGTAATTTTGTTTAGTAAGTCAACTCATATATGTTTCCTTTTATATTTTGTTTTAAAATTATAATCATGATCTGGACTTTGGTGTAGTGGTAATACTCGTTATTTAATTTACAAATGGGAGAGGGTTCAAATCCTACAACTATCATTTGATACATTAATTAATATAGATACAATTAATACAGTGAAATAAATTATACGTAAATATATATTCACGTTCTTATATTTGATCCCTAAAGTCTTGTTTTTTTGTGATGACTTTGACAATCACAATAGATTACGTGTTAATGTGATAGTATTAATCATCACAAAAGCATTAAGCGTTTGCGTGATTGCCAAAACCATCACGTAAAACCTTTCATGATGGGCGTATACAAAACGACCATTGTGATGCTTAAAGCCATCACGTAAACCTTTGGTGATGGTTTTCCTACTTTTTGTGATGGCTTTTGACCATCACAAATGACTATTTTTTTAGTAGTGTATTAAGGTAAATTCCTATATTATATATATATATATATATATATATATATATATATATAATTTTACGATTACTTCTCTTGCAACATTGTTTTTGCTCTGGAAATATGAACCATCTTTACAAAATTATAAATATGTTTGTTTCATATTTAATTTTAAAAGTAAGAAGTTATTGAATTAGTAGTGGCTACATAATAATGAATTATAATGATAAATTTTAAAATATGATTATAATTTTATACTACTTTTAATAGAATAATGACTTTTTAGAACACAAAAATTTAAAAATAAAATGAGATTTGGAACAGAATGAATAAATATTATAATTATCTCCCATGTCAATATTTGTTTGAGAGAGAAAAGTGTATAAAAATAGAGATAGAAGTTAAAGGAAGATTGAAATTAAATAAAATAAATAATTTATTTCATACCCATATTATAAATAATAGAGATAGAAGTTAAAGGAAGATAGTAATAGTAAGTTTAAAATAGGAAAAATGAGTTGACATGTTTCAGACCCATAACTATTTTTTGATTCCAACCGACGGTCCGACACAACCCATGACTATTTTTAGTTGTTAATATAAACCATAATCATAATTAACCAAGCTTAATCATTTTATACTACTATTAATAGAATAAAGACTATTTTGTTAGAACAAAATTTTTTAAAAAAAAAGAGTTATTATTTTATTTATTTTTTGTAGTAGGAAGGAGTAATATGAGAGACTTGAACTGGTAAAATTCATGACTTCTCCAAAAAAAAAAATATGTTAAAATTTCTAAATAAGTTATTTTTTTAGACCTATTACTCAATCATTAGCCAGACGTATTACTCGATCTCGCAACGTTCTAATTTCTAAATAAGCTGCTGAACAAAGAGGAAATATCAATAAAATTCAATCCAGTAATATAAATGTCAAGTAATATTACCAGACATTTTCAAGGCAAGTAATATTCTTTGCTGGTTACTTATTCAAATTTTATCCAAATTCTAAATTGAAAATTTATTATATTTGAAAATTTTGCCAATGGATATGACCAGAGAATATGGTGAGATGAAAATAAACAATTTTCTTCCTCCTCTTATCTTTTGAGTCTTCTCACTTAAAAATTTATCCAAATCTATATTTAATGACACTAATATTATATTAAAAAAAAAAACTCGTAGTAAAAAATTAGTGATATAATAAAATTCTTTGAGATCAATTGTATCGCTAAAAGTGTCGCAAAAAGTAATATTTGTGTTGAAAAATATGTATTGAGAAAAACTAAATGATAAATATAATAGATGAGATTCTAATTATGTCGTGTGACTAATTTCATTAAAACTTGAAAGCAGCATATTGAAATTATGTATGTAAATACCTAGAAGGGGGGAGGGGGAGGGGGAGGGGGTTTTGAGGGGATTCAACAAACTATGTCAAATTAATTTAAAATTTTCAACATGTAATTCTGACGGTTAATTTAGCTGTTTGCTTTGAGTTATTATTTTATTTTTCTGATTATTTTACAATAAATTTAATTACGTATGCAATGAAGTTTAAGTATTGAGTTTGATGGTCCTACCCACACAGAATTATTTTTAGTTGCAATAACTTTTAACATGAAATCTATGAAACTAGTACTAAAGATACATGCATAAACGTGGAATATCTCAAAGATCAACGTGGATACACTTAACAAGAACTGTTAACGTAATTGACTAATAATTATAACTTCTTCATGTCATGTTTAACTAAAAATGAAATAGTCAATAATTAGAATTAATGAAAGTATTAAAAACATTAATAATAATAAAGTTGAACTCTTCTACCAATTTAAAGCAATTTTTTACTATTATTGTCTAATATTGTCTTTTTTCTGACATGATGCCTAATACTATACGCAAGTCTTAACAGAAATACCTAATACTATACGCAAGGGATTATGTTTGAAATAATTTTTGACTTTCTGTGCTTGACAAATTCTAACAGGAATTAAAAATATTTTTACAAACTACTATATAAATGAGACTCCTCTGCCTTGGCTTCAATATCAAAACAACACAACACAATTATATTATATCTTCTTCCTAGCAAATATAGAAATTAACATGAAGTCCCTAAGCATGAGCCGAACTGCATACTCTCTCTCCTTGTTTTGCATTCTTTTTCTCTCTCCTGTTTTGGCATTGCACACTTGTGATTTTCCAGCTATCTTCACCTTTGGTGACGGGAATTCGGAGACCGGCGGGTTTACTGCTGCCTTCACTGCAGGGACACCTCCATTTTATGGACAATCCTACTTTAAAAGGCCATCAGGAAGAGCCTCTGATGGGCGTATCTTGATCGACTTTATAGGTTAATATTTTTGGATTCTTATTTCCGGCAATTGAAATGGACAGTTTATTTAGACAGTCTATATATAGAAACGAGTTGCATTTATATAGCACATTCTTGCATTATAGATGACTTTTGTTATACAAGTATTATATATTTGCAACTCTTATCTATACATATATAAATGCCATTTGTTATTATAAAACTGTTTAAACAAAGTAACAAACTGCCCAATTTTAACAGTTCCAGAATTCAAATCCTACAACTTCACTCGCTTTCTAGTTACTACATTACTTACAAACCAAATGACTTATTTTAATGTTGCAGCTTCAAGTTTAGGTAAACCATTCCTCCACCCTTATCTTGATTCCTTGGGTGCCAACTTCTCTTATGGTGTTAGTTTTGCCCAACTATTGGCTACAATCGCACCACCAAAGTTAATTCTTCCGGTGGCCCAACAACCGCGTGCATTTAGTCCTTTTTTCCTCGACATTCAAATTGAACAATTCAGGCAAATCCTGAATAGATCACAGACAGTCAGAAAAAAAGGTATATTTTTTTAATTAAATGTGAACTAATTTGTATTCTTCCTCATATAACTTTTTATCTTGTACTTTTATAAATGTAAAAGTTTTTGGTTATTATTTAACTTATTTTAGGAGGGGTGTTCAAGAATTTGCTGCCCAAGAAGGAATATTTTTCCAAAGCATTGTATACTATTGATATTGGCCAAAATGACCTCGTCCAAGGATTGATTACTAACATGACATATGACGAAATTAAAGCAATTATACCACCTACTGTCAACAGCCTCGCACTGAATGTGAAGGTACATAAGCCTTGTTTAATTTGTATATATTTTGGCATAATACGTAATTAACTTATACTAATTCCTTCTACTGAATATTAATTCTTGCAGAAACTATACGATTTGGGAGCTAGATCATTTTGGATCCAAAACACTGGACCCTTTGGTTGCCTTCCTTATATGTTGACATTGGTACCAGTTCCAGAAGACCAAAAAGATAGTGTCGGTTGCGCAATACCTCATAATGATTTAGCTCAATATTTCAATTCCAAGTTGAAAGAGGTCGTAAATCAACTTCGAAAAGACCTTCCCCTGGCTGCGTTCACATATGTAGATGTTTATACTCCAAAGTACGATCTCTACAAGGAAACAAACAAATATGGTATGTCATGCTCCATCTTACTCGAATCTAATTTGAGTAATTAATACCACAAGAATATATATTAATCATATATATAAGAAATTCTCATATAGAATAATTTATTTCACTCAAACACATTCAAATAAAATAATAATTGTTATGCCTTAATATAATGATCATCAACATGTTAGAAAGTTATAGAAGTTTATAATATCAATAATACTCAATCTATACATTTGTATGATATTTTTTTTAATGAAATTTATTCAATATGTAGGATTCAAGTTCCCCCTTCAAGCTTGTTGCGGTTTAGGAGGAAAATATAATTATGGAGAAAATGGATTTTGTGGACAAACAACTATCATAAATGGAACCCAAATAGTTGTGGGACCATGTAAAGATCCCTCTAAACGAATAAGTTGGGATGGAGTTGCTTTCTCACAAGCAGCTGATCAAATTGTTTTCAACAGGATAGTTACAGGCGAATTTTCAGAACCACCTCATCCCCTAAACATGGCATGTAAGAAAATATGATTGCCAGATGTTACCAGCGGATATTGCAGTCATGGATCCACATAAAAATAAAGAATGCGATGTACTTTTATGAGAAAGTTACCTTGTTGATAATTTCCTCATTCATTTTATTACCAGTCTAATGAAAAGCTCATATTCATTTTTAAAATACTTTGTTTCGTGAATCCCCAAAATAAAGTGTAAAATTATTTTATGAAATGTGACCTTAAAAAATTCGTGTTTCTTATATACCACAGTTATATTTCTTTAGATGTGTGATTTATGTACTCCTACCCAAATTGATGATATTAACCGGACTTTTTACTAAAGCTGGCACAATGCAGAAATTCTGAATTCGCTGCCATCTTACCATGAGTTACTCCTCCATCTTCAAATTATTCTAGTATCAAAAACTCTTGATGTAGAGATATCAACTAACTTAGGTACTATGCAAAATCTGAAACCTCATTGGTAATAATCTGTTCCATAATTCTGGAGACTAACATTTTCCAAATTTAAAAGTCTGCTATCCAATATAATGATGAAAAAGCATCTCAATCTCTCCATATGAATTCCATTCTAGCCAAATCATGATACCATCTTTACACTATCATTTGTATATCAGATTGCAGAAAACACAAACCTGGGTAGTATCGTGACAATTAATTCTGGTTTAGATGATATACAGTTTGTTCTTTCTACTACCCAAGTAAAGCCTTGTCTACTTAGTTTTGTTTCTTCCGATCCAAGCTTGGTGTGTTGCCTTATGTTAGCAAACTAAATCAAATTTATAAATATCTTTTAGATTGTTCATGAATTATCTTAATAAGTATTAGAACATGAATGGGTAATGTCTAAGAACATGATACATGTATGTATATAAATATATTTAGAAGTGTCTTGGAACATGTATGATTAGATTTATATACATGTATTTGGTCATGTAGTAATTATTAAGTAGTTCTAGAAGTGTCATAGAAACCTTATAAATTGTCTTGTGTGTGAATCATTTTAAATAAGTGAGTTGCATCAAATATTTCAAGGTTTAAACACTATTTCTCACTTCTCAATTTTTTATCCTCCATTGACAACAAAGTGGTATTAGAGCCTAGGTAATTTCAAAATTTAGAGAAAGTTAAGCCAATGTAAAGTAAAGGTAGACGACCCAAGGGAGGTGACTTGGTGCTATAGAAGTCATGTTCTGTTGGGCGAGTGCAAAACGTACACATTAGAGTTCCGGAATAATGTGCTAGTTGAGAAAAAAGTTGAAGAAGTTTGTGAGTTGAAGCACGTCACAATGATTGTCATATTGATAGTGCTTTAGAGAGGTAAATTATAGAAAAAATGATATTTTCTAAGTTTGAAGATAAAAGAGGAGAAATTGAAGAAATTGATGAGACGTAAAGTGAATAATTAAGTATTTGAAGAGGTAAAAGAAAAAGTAAAGTGAATAATTAAGTATTTGAAGAGGTAAAAGAAAAAGAAAACGAAAAAGAAAAGGAGAAGGTGATCAAATAAATTGAATTAATTAACAAAAGGGAATTGATATTTCCACAAGCGAAAACAATTTTGAGTGTCAAAATTGATTTGGGGGATTTATAATAGTAAACTTTAATTTGTGAAAGACATTAAATGGGTTAACATGGAGAAGTATTTTGAACAAAAAGAGTTCAAAAATAGTGAAATGGAGAAGAAATACAAGCATGTAAAATATAAATATGAGAAACTAGTAAGTAAGTTCAAGAAGAACAAATGGAAACTTCAAACATATGTAAAGAAGAAATATGGTGGCACAAAGTGAAGAAAAGAGAAAATTCTCACGTCTAAGGAAATTGCAAAAATAATGAAAGTATTTCAACTTATTAAAGACTCGAGTATGCCAAGACATTTATTTGTGTCATAAACATCAATGGTGATGACAAGAGTTTATTGCGTTTGAAGGAATCGGAAGGTCAAATTTTTTTACAGCATTGTGAAGAATAAATTTTATTTACGGGAGGCTTTGTTAACAAACTAAACCAAATATATAAATATCTTCTAGATTTTTCATGAATTATCTTAATTAGTATTAGTACACTAATGAGTAATATCTAAGTACATGAGACATGTATGTACATGAATGTATTTAGAAGTGTCTTGGAACACGTATGGTTAGATTCATGTATATTTATTTGGTGATGTGATAATTATTAAAGTGACTCTAAAAGTGTCCTTAGAGCCATATAAAAGTTGTATGTGAGTCATTTTAAATAAGTGAATTAAATCAAATATTTTAAGATTTAAACACTTTTCCTCACTTATCTAAATTATATTATCTTCCAAATTGTCCAATACATGAACCACCCACCAACTTGGGGGGAGTATATATTATGTTGCGTTTGAAAGTTTGAAAGGATGAGATGTGAAGGATTTTGAGAAAGAGATGAGAAATGATGGAAATGGATGAGAGAGGATGGAAAGAGATTATAATTTTTTATTGTCATATTTATGAGTTTTAAAATAGAAGAGAAATGGTGATATTTTAATTATATTTTCTTATTTTTGAAATTAGAAGTAAGGAAGGGATTTTTTTTTTTTTTATACATTTCTGCGCGCGCACACCCCTATATTCTACTCAAAAATCAACAAAGGTTGAAAATTTGAATATAAAAGCAACTTATATGTTCAAAAAAATAAAATAAAAAAATATATATTTTAAGTGCATTAAGCCGAGAAACGACACCGTTGTTGTGGCTTACCCACAAAGCAATGACAATTATGCTAGTTTTGATTTGATGCCTGTGAGGTGGACCCACCCTAGTGAAAATGTCTTTTGTTCCGGGAAGAAGAACGTGTATCAGTGACATCGAAACTTGTGCCACTTCACTCCTTTATTCCATTCAAAAAGGCAACAGAGATTGAAAAATGGAGTATCAATAATATGAAAAATCATATTTTTAATGAGACTTATAATAGTTGGGGATTAAATTATTATATTATTATTTGTTTTGAAAAGTTATTTTAGGTAAAATAAAATATTTAACTTTCCTATCGATCCCTTCAAATCCCTTAATTTTTTTTATTTTTTATTTTTTATTTTGGGGAGGGGGGTGGATTTTGAGCAAAAAATGAGATCAATTTTATCTTCAAATTCCTTCCATTTGGAAGAATTTAAATTATTTTAAGGATAAAGCAAAGCCTGATGGTAAGTAGATATTTATCATCCACACGGTTGTTATAGTTGGTCACATCACGATTATTTTTGATAGAGATCGTGTAGGAAGGATAGCGTTGTATAAACTTTAGGATTGCTAATTAGGGTCCTACACGAAGTGAGTTCTGTAACTATTTATAAGTTGTACGATTCTGCGGCAGAAGGACGGGAAAACAGAAAATATTCGAAGAGACTTGCTTTGCTATTTCTTTTCCTTAATTAATAACTATTTTCTTCACAGTTTTCACTAGTATGGGAGGATTAATCATATAACCATCCTTTCCTCAGACTCAGTGTCAGTCGAGAATATTTTTTTTGCCGGACTCAATGAGGCTATTTAACTGCTCTAACTAATTTAATTGATTATAATCATCAAAATTTATTAAAGGAGGGTTATATAAGGTCTCCTCTTGGTAGATATATGGTCTTCTAATTGAAACTACTTTTTATGGGAGTATGAATGACAACTTACCAATACTATGGTGGTCTCTCTCTTTCTGATGACACTAGGTTGGATAGTATATTTGTAGTGCTTGAGTTGGTAACACAAAGGGGTCATTCGCGTACGTCCATTTATGGACGTCAATATTGACAATTCTATTTCAATGGACGCGTAACCCTTTTTTCGAGTCAAACCATGCATAGGCTCTTAAACATATTAATTTGACCTCCATACGATATCTCAATAATATCCCCCAATTCACTCTAGAAGTCACGACTAATTTCGTTATGAATTGACCCAATAGTTAACTAATAGTTAATATGAACATATATTTCTTTTTAAAAATATAACCATATTAATATGGGTTGTGTGGGTTAAAACGGTTATCCAATTTGGATATATATTTCTTTTTAAAAATATGATTCGAAACTCATTTGGTTTCAATTAATATGAATTGACCCAATAGTTAACTAATTATATTGCCAGGTTTAGTTTAAGTTAAACAAATTGCTTGAATTAAAAAAAAAAAATAGAAACTCTTACTTTTTCAAAGGGATAGAGCAAGTGATAAAAATCAAAAAGTCAAAACACATTATAATTTGGAATAGAATGAATAAATATTTAATTATCTCCCATGTCAATATTCGTTAGAGATCCAGAGAAAGTGTATAAAAAATAGAGATAGTATGAAGGAGTTATAATATAAGAGACTTGAACTGGTAAAATTCATGACTTCTCCAAATAAAATAAAATAAATAAATAAATAAATCTTGGCATAAAGTCCATGGGAAATAAGTTACATAAAGTCCATGGAAAATAAAATAAATAAATAAATAAATCTTGGCAACGTTCTAATTTCTAAATATGCTGCTGATCAAAGAGGAAATATCGATAAAATTCGATCATTAGCCAATTTTCAAGTAATATTACCAGACATTTTCAAGGCAAGAAATATTCTTTGCTGGTTACTTATTCAAATTTTATCCAAATTCTAAGTTAAAAATTTTGCCAATGGATATGACCAGAGAATATGGTGAGAGGACACAAAAAATTTCTTCTATTTTTTTTTTGGCTAAATATAAACAATTTTCATCTTCCTCTTATCTTTTGAGTCTTCTCACCCAAAAATGAATAAATAAAAACTGAAGATTAATTCTTAGTCATTAGCCAGACCACGAACGTTCTAATTTGAAAACAAGCAATTAGATCAAGCCCTTTTTACATAATTGAATTGGACTCAAATTTTTACATAAGAAATATTTTTCAAAAGATATTTCAACTTTTTTAGTAATTAAATATTTCCAACCATATGAAACAATTGTGTAGAATTAGATCCTTTCCATTACAGATAATCTCTAATTTCTTCCAATGTATATTTAGTGACACTAATATTATAGTAGAAGAAATAAATTTTGTTGCAAACACTACACCAAAAAGGGTATCTTGTGAATGACAAATCCTTCACAAGACATAATATATCACTCACAAAAGATTTATTGTGAATAAATATTTCCTTCTCACGATTACTCACATTAGATCTCGTCGCAATTGGGTATCATTCGCTAAGTAGTAACTAAATATTTTTTGTGAAGGATATATTATGAATAATTTTTTATTCACAAATTATATTTGGTAATGGAATATTGTTATTTAGTGAAAGGGTAGTTTCCTTCACTAATAATATTTTAAGAAGGACTATTTGAAATTAGTGAATAATTTTATTCTCACAAAAAATATATTGTGAAGAACAAATTTATTTAACTATAGAAGATTTTCCTTCACTAATTATAAATTGAGAACCTTTCTTCAAATTAGTGAGAGAAAATATTCCTTTAGTAATGACTAACTAATTAACTAGAAAAGATTTTAATGAGGGAAATAATCCTTCATTAATGTTCATTTCTCAAGTAAAATTCTTCACAAATTATAAATTTGTAAATAAAAAATTAGTTGGTAAATAATCAAAATTCATTTCAAATTATAATTAATTTTCAAATCAGGGATTTAATATTTATTATTATTATTATTATTATTATTAATTGCTAAAATAAATATTAAATTTAATATTTCAAGTTAATATAAATTTTATACTAGTTTCAAACTAATTGATAAATTAGCATAAAGAGCCAATAATTAAAACCATTACTCCACATATAAATAAATAATGCTCAAGTCATGATAACTACATAATTTGTTATTGTATCTTGGTCTTCCACGACCTTCAATATTTATTAACTCACATAAAAAAACTGAAAACCATGGCCCTAGTTGCATCTTCCTGACCGAGCTTATAATCTGTAAATGATTCGTACATGAACATATATATAAAAATCCCTATAATTCCATCCTATTTAGACTGCACAAACATACTAGCTCCTAATTAAAAGTCAAACTGAACTCAAGTTCTTAAAAACATGAAAATATCATACTCTATACTTCAAGGCCAGTTGATTGCCTGAAAATTCTCCCGGTATATATTGGCAGCCTTGCCATGAGCCAATATCATTGTGCATCACAATAAGAGGCTCCACATGCAGCTGAATTGCCAATGGAACAGTTTCCAAAAGGGGTTGAACAACGATACACCCCCCCTCATATACTTCACTGGATCACCAAAACTCCTAAAACAAATTTCTACAAAGTGGACAAAATCTTCCCTACAAAAAAATTAATTAATTAATTATTATTACTAATTTAAACATAACTTACGAAACAGTAGACTCGTGTTTATTTTCTCGTCAAATTTTTCAAGAACATATTTAGAAAATATTATAAAACCAATGGAAATTGTAAACGTAACATAGAACTTCATAATTTAACTACTTTTGAGAACTTTTTCAACCCAAAAAAGTTTAAGGAGCATGATAACAATAGGACCTCAACATAAAATAGTTATTCATAAAATTTGATAAATGTCTAATACAGATGGATGATGATCCTACTTGAAGCCAATATATTTTGGAGTTTCAAATGCTACCATCACTAAAAGAACTTAAGTAGCTTGTTATATAGTCTAATATAGATAAATGGTTCAACTCAATGATCAGGGGCGGAGGCATGTTAGGGTGGGCATTAGCCCGGGTGGAGTTTTTGGAAAATATTTAGTACTTATATATCTTTAATAGCCCAACCCAATATTGTTTTCTTATTTTCTTGTGATCCATTAAAAGCAATGAGGAGATACGCAGTATTGATGATATGTTGAAACTCGGCTTTCTCGTGTTTAGTCTCAGCATAAAACTTATGGAGCCTCTCTGCTTTGCTTATGACCGGATAACGTGCTTATCTCGCTATTGAATTTCACCACCATAATACTCTGATTTACAAGTCTCCCGCGGCATACCTTGGTCCTTTCCCCAAACCCATCCATCCTCCCTCTCTTTCTGATTACCCCAAATTGCAAGGTTAGGGTTTTATTTTTACCCCCATTTTTTTTATGTGGCTGCTATCTTCAATTCTTCATCACTCGTTTATGCGTTCTTATCATCTGTCTGTTTGTTGTTGTTAATGTCATTTGATTGTGGAGACTTTACTAAACTTTTGGGGCTTCTTTTATACACAGCCAATCCTTTTACCAGACATTCCTTAATATTTTGTAATATCTAGTACATTGCTAGATGTTTGGGGCATTTCTAATATTACTCAATGCAAGCAATGTTTGTTTGTTTATATTTAAAGTGTTCAATCAGGTGGCCAAGATCAATAATTTTAATAACCAACTGGTTGGATTTTCTTGTGGATGTCCAGATGCATATAGGATGTTCAAATATTTCAGAATTTAGCACTAAGTTTTCTTTAATATGCTCTGATAGTTATATATATTTCATTATCCTTTGGTATCCCAAAATCCCAACTAATGGAATTCTAATTTACGTAGGCAGGATTAGCTCGTGGATTGACTTGGATTCATAAGATGAATTGATTCGGAAGGATTCTGAAATTGCTTTGAAGTAAGAAATTGCTTGGGCTTCTCATCTGTCTTTAAAGGTTTGTACAATAATTTTTAGTTCTGTTAAGTGTTTATGATTTTATCCAAGTGTTTTTTCCTTGCGTGATGCGTCTTCATCTTTATCCTTAAGATATAGTTCTATTTATTTAATCTAGTATCCTCAAAGACTATGATGTCCTTGTTTTTTATTTTGACATTCTGGAGGGAGTAGTTTTTAGTGCTATGTTGGCCTCTATCTTGTTTAATTTTGATGTTTACTTGTCCATGCATCATTTGTTGCTAATTGTGGTACATTACTAAGGTAGGAGTAATTGTTTGATATTATGTTTGTTGTATGCCATGCTTTGACTAATTTACTTAGTTAAAAACTTTATAGGTTTTGAAATCTAATGATACTATTAGCATTCAAAGATGTTATTTTCACTCATAATATACTAATATGTATTAACCCATAATGCACATATATCAGATTTTGCCAGATCCACAAATTTCATCTCAGCTTTCAATTTGAATAAGTCACAATGGAAAGTCAAGGAAGCAAGAGAAAAAAATATTTGTTTTCTTTCTTTAAACCAAGAGAAAGTGCATCAACTTCACATTCTCCATCTTATGTTGACATCTCAAATCACCAACCACCCCTTTCCAAATCTCGTATAAAACTTAAATAGTGAAGTGCATCAACGAATTCTATTCTGCAAAGCATAGAAGGATGCGGCTTAAATAGTGTGTTGTTTTTCTTTTTTCTTACATGTTATGTACCTTTGAACCTTACTATTATGTATAATTTTGAATTTATGATTGATCTTGGTGGGATAATTTCTTGTGTATATAGTTGGTACTTAGTAGCCCAGGAGATGCAAAATTCCTGGCTCCGCCTTTATCAATGATAATAAGAGTATCGAGATTTTCACCCTTTACTATACCCCGCAATTCATCCGGGAAGTCCCCTCTGAGAATTTGAACTTTAAATTTGAGATTGGTAGGGCTACACTAACTGATTCCAAAAATTACTAAAGCAAATTCATGAAAACACAACAAAATGCATAATCTTTTAATGAGACAAATTCTTTTTATAGCACATGTTTAATGTCAGACGATATATAAGGAAAAAAAAAAATCATACACTTACAAATAATTTAAGAAATATGATTCATGAACTTTGAGCACCACAACAAAACATAGTACTGATATTGGAAACAAAGAAAGGCAAATACATGACATATATTTGTTTTTAACATAAATTTATTATCTCTAGTCACTACTATAATTAGTTCTGTTGCATACCTATCCATAAATATCTTCTCAAACTCATTTTATCAAAACACTTAAAACGCACTACACCATGCATAAACCAAAAAAACATCTCAAGCAATTACACTATTTAACAAAACAAAAGGTCAATAAAATCATTTCAGTTGCATACATGTTAGTAGAAATTAATATTATCTACAGATTCATAGTCCTCTAATTTTGGAATACCAATACCTCGATTTTTGGCCCATGTGCACACCTACACATATTTTCACCTCAATAAAGCTATCAAATTTAAAAGAATATATAAAATTGATAATAATCCAATCAAATGAAGCACCGAGTAAACTATCTCGTATGTTGAGTCATGAATCATTGAAGTGATAATCATGCGATGAGTAATAAGTTGATATATTCAACACTCAACAGTGAACAACGACTATGAATCATTTTCCAACCATAATGCCAGTTGAAACTTGTTGCAATAAGTTTTGCGCTGAAACCAAACTAATGTAAAAACCCCATTGGATTCACTAACAGTCTAACACTTCACAAAATATTAATGAACACTTGGGTAGGCATGTAAATTTAATCTATTGTTGAACTAATAGTAGTTATACTATGTAACGCCCCCAAAATAAGTATACATTACTGTTGAGAAATCAGGCTCACACAAATACACTAAGATAAATACAAACACACTACTGTATGAGATATAAAATAATAACACCAGAAATTTTATGTGGAAACCCAACTGGAAAAAACCACGGGGAGAGATCTCAGAAATCCACTATGAAAATAATATGGAGATTACAAACTCTCAACTGAGAAATAAACTAACTATTTATTTCTTTTTACACCCTCACTCTCAGAATGCTCTAACTGAGCTTCTCACTCTCTAACTCTCTTTGACACTCAAACTAGTGTTTTGCTCTCTTTTCTCTCTAAGATATGCTCTATCAATTTTGGTGTGTACCTTCTTCCTTCCATCTGCTGCCTTTTATAGCCAAAATTGGAGGGAGTAGCATTAATGAGAGTTTAATGAGAGAGTTGGTGATATGTTCCTTTGACCCATTAATGGGTGAGGACCATTGACCATTGACCAAAATAGGAGCCAATATTCAGCAATCTCCACCTTGGCTCATATTTTCCAAATATTGTGATCTTCTTTGTGTCTGTGAATGTATCCCTCTCCCTGGATACTCCACTACGAACTCAGCATTAGACGAAGTGAATTAAGTCCAAGCAGTGCTTGAACTTTTTTGTTGTAATTGATTTTGTGAGCATATCTGCGACATTCTCCTTTGTGTGAACTTTGCGAACTGCAATGTCACTATTGTTCAACCACTCACGAATCTTGTGATATCGAACATCTATATGTTTGGTTCTGGCATGGAACACCTGGTTCTTTGCTAAATGAATAGCACTTTGACTATCACACTGAATCTGGATACTGTCTTGCTTGAAACCTAGTTCTTCGACTAGTCCCTTAAGCCACAAAGCCTCCTTGCTTGCCTTTGTCAATGCCATATACTCAGCCTCTGTTGTTGATAATGCTACCGTAGACTGCAACACTGACCTCCAACATATACATCCTCCACAAAAGGTGTATACAAACCCTGTCATAGATCTCCTTGCATCTAGGTCTCCAGCATAATCCGAATCAACGAACCTTGTAACCTCACTTCTTGCGGTATCACGATCAAACATAAGACCGTAATTGGTTGTACCTGCTAGATAACGGAAAATCCATTTTACAGCATTCCAATGCTCTTTTCCTGGATTTGCCATATACATGCTAACCACACTGACTGCTTGTGAGATATCTGGCCTTGTACATACCATGACGTACATTAGACAACCCACCACATTTGCATACGGTACATTGGACATATACTCCACCTCCTCCTCTGTTTGTGGGCTCAACTGTGAAGATAACCTGAAATGTGCTGCCAACGGAGTGCTAACTGGTTTAGCATTGTTCATGTTAAACCTCTCTAAGACCTTCTGCACATATCCTTTCTGAGTTAGCCACAACTTTCCTACCTGATGATCCCTGTGAATTTCCATACCTAGGATCTTTTTGGCTGACCCAAGATCCTTCATGTCAAATTCACTGCTCAACAAATTCTTCAACTGAAGAATATCTGACTTCCTCTTTGCTGCTATCAACATGTCATCGACATATAATTTCAACAATACTAGAGAGCCATCATCAAGGGATATGAAATACACACATGGATCATACTCCGAACGAGAGTAACCATGAGCCACCATGAAGTTATCAAACTTCATGTACCACTGTCTTGGGGACTGCTTCAAACCATATAGAGACTTCTTCAAACTACAAACTAAGCCCTCTTTTTCTAGTTCAATAAACCCCTCAGGCTGCTTCACGTAGATCTTTTCTTCTAAATCACCATGGAGAAAAGCTATTTTCACATCAAGCTGTTCTAACTCCATATCCTGTGATGCTACAATAGATAAGATCAACCGAATTGACGTGTGTTTCACAACTGGTGAGAAGATCTCATTGTAGTCGATTCCCTCTCTTTGAGAAAATCCATTTTCCACTAACCTGGCCTTGAATCTTTCACCTTCTTTATCAGACTGAGCTTCCTTTTTTCTAAACACTCACTTGCATCCTATAGCATTCGATCCTTTTGGAAGTTGAACTAACTCCCAAGTCTGGTTCTTCTGTAAAGACTCCATTTCTTCTGTCATCACTATCGCCCATTTATCATTATCCTCGGACTGAATAGCATCCTGATAGCTAGTTGGATCTCCACTACCAACAATCAAGGCAAAGGCAACCATGTCTTCAAACCCATATCTCTGCACTAGTTTACTGACTCGCCTTTCCCGATCTCTAACAAGATTATAGGACCTCTCTTGGGGATCTGAAGGACGATAATCTTCAATCTCTTCAGGAAGCTCCACCTTAACTGGGTGTTTCTGTAACTCACCTGCTGTAGATTCTTCATTCTCGGACTTGTTTAGCATGTGTTTCTCATTGAACACCACATCTCTGCTGACAACCTTCTTCTTAGATACTGGATCCCATAACCTGTATCCCTTTACTCCATCTCCATATCCAAGGAAAATACACTCTTTTGACCTTGGATCAAGTTTGGACTGTCGCTCTTCGACTAGCAGATGAGCATAAGCTGGACAACCAAAGATTTTTATCACATAAAAATCAACTGGTTTCCCACTCTATACCTCTTCGGGGATTTTGTAATTAATTCCAGCTGAAGGAGATCGATTAATCAGATAACACGCTGTGTTGATTGCCTCAGCCCAGAAACTCTTGGGCAATCTTTCATTCAACCTCATACATCTAGCACATTCCAATAGAGTTCTGTTCATCCTCTCGGCAACACCATTTTGCTCTGGAGTTCTTTTGACTGAGAAGTGCCTGGTGATACCTTCATCCTGACAGAATTGTAGGAATGACCTGTCCTTGTATTCTGTGCCATTATCTGATCTGAAGTACTTCAGCTTCTTTCCGGTCTGGTTCTCTACTTTAGCTTTCCACTGTTTGAAGATTCTGAAAACCTCGAATTTCTGCTTCATAAAATATACCCACACCTTTCTGGAGTTGTCATCTATAAAGCTTACAAAATAATGGGATCCACCCATTGACGTATGCTTGATCGGGCCCCACACATCCGAATGTACATAATCAAGTACATTCTTACTGGTATGTGCTCTTGCCTTGAAGCTGGCCCTCTGTTGTTTGTCGTACACGCAAAACTTATAAAATTCCAAACTGCACGTTTTGACACCTTTCAACAACTGCCTTTTGTGAAGTTCTTTCATTCCACCTTCACTCAAATGACTAAGTCGCATGTGCCATTATTCTGTGTTATCACTGTTGGAATTATCTTGCACAGAATTTGCTGTTCCACTGTGACAACCTGAAAATTTAGAAAATCTTAAATGATTAAATTAAAGGTTAAAATTTAAAACCTAGAGTGATAATAAAGGATTTATTTAAAAATTTTAAGAAAAATCTATACGGTTGAATAATTGAAAGAGATTATGTAATAATAAATATGGCAAACCATATGAATAATGTGAGACCCCAGATTTTATCAATAAAGATTTAAATTTTATCGAAATAATTTTTAATATTATGGTGTGAATTTGAGATAATATTATAGTTGTGGGTAGTATTTATAAATTTTGCAAAGTATGCAAGTGGTTATATTATATTCGATTGGTCAGGGAATATTCGGTTTAGCAGGAAATATTCATACAACGGCTCAATCATTGGTGGACCCCACAACAGAATTATTGTCGGATTGAGAAAATAACAAAAATATTTTATTGAAATAACGGCGGAAGTTTTACTGGTGATCTTTGTAAACTACTCGGTAGTAAAAGTACGATGAATACGTGTGGTTGCATAGTAGCACCAGTATTGATTATCGATGCTTGTGAGAAGTCACCAGTTTGATTCCATTATTGTCGATTAATAATATGAATTATTATAAGCGATAATGACGTTTTGTTTTATTCAGTATTATTAACGTAATAAAATGTAAATATCTTTTATATAAAATGAATACTTTATTAAAGTTATTCTATAAATAGAATATATTATATTTTATTATGCATAGTGTTGCGTAGTGTTTTGCATAGTGTTGCATAGTGTTTGCATAGTAAAATATTTTTATATAAATAGAATATATGATATTTTATTTAAAAGATTTTGCTTTAAATATGGACCGTCAGATTAAAGTAAATCAATATGGACCGCTCATGGATTAATTACTATGCATTCTATTTTCCTATAAATAGAAGCTCATTCCTTCATTATTTTCTTACTTAATTCACCGAAACTCAGAGAGAGAAATTATAGAGAGAAGCTATAGAGAGAAAATCTATAGAGAGAAAGAAGAAGAGTATTCGGTACTTCACTACTTTGATATCCAATGTCTTTTACTAGTAAGGGATATTATTTGTTGTACACAAAAGGGTATTATTCTTTTGTATTCAAAAGAGAACTTCATTATTCCATTTCTTCATTGTTACATTGGAATAACTCAGATATCGCTGGACTCCTATACTTGGTGAAATCCTTCATTATTCCATTGCTTATTATTCTCGCTGGAATAACTTTTATAATGTGGTTTACCCTATACTTGGTGACATTCTTCTATCATTCCATTTGGAACATCCATGCTCCAGTGTTTTTACACCTTTGACCGGTTCCGCTTTTTATTATTATTCTGTTGGAATATCACATGCGTGTGTTTTTACACTGCACTGGTTCCATTTTTTATTATTCCGCCTTTATTATTCTCGTTTAATATCCTCATCTGCATGCTATCGCCTGGGACTGGTTCCATCATTTATTATTCGCATTTATTATTCTTTGGAACATCCCGCTTGCGTGAATTTCACGACCGGTTCCGTTATTATTATTCTCGTTGGAATAACCTCACTGTCTGTGAGGTCTATCGCATGCATGGTGATTTCTTTTGTTATTCCATTCTTTATTATACCCAAATTGGTTAAAACTTTGACTTCTATACTCCATGAAATTAGTAGAATATCCTTGATATTTGCGTTTCATCCAAAGATCTTTCATGGAAATATTCTTCCGATCATTCTTGAATTTTACTCTACAAAAGCGAAGATCATGTTGACAATTTGGGCGTTATTAGTTCTCTAATAAATTAATTCGTGAACTTGTTTTATTAAATTATTATGTCATTGTCATCATCCTCATGTTATATTATGTTATCTTTGGCTTACGTGCATAGATGAATTTAGTATGATTATGACTGTGATCATCATTCGGTATAATCATGGCTTGATATAAATGATGTGACAAAAGTCCTCGGTGGCTTTTAATGCAATGATGATGGATAGTTTTTGGTATGATTATGACGAGAGGTGATTCGGTTTAGTCATGACCATTGATAATTTAATGAAAATCCTTGGCCGTGATACGGGGATGATTAGATATTGTGGTTTATTCATTAAACCCGAGTCTTAGTGATAAAAATTGATGAAAACCTTTTAAAACCTAAAAGATAGTAGACTTTATTTTCTACTTAACTCTTTTAATGGATTGCGATATTCATTGCAGCTTAAACCTGGTTGTCTATTGTATTTTATCGCTTTAACATTGTTGAAGACTATTGATAATTTATTCGCATTATCTTAGTTATAATATTTCTTCTTTGGGCTAGTTGAGCTCACCCTTTCTTTCATTGTTCTCTTGTGAAATGAGAATATAAATTTGGGACGAGTCGGGGAAAAGAGTGATGGTCCCGAAGATAGCATTAGTAATCCTCACTATTCTGTTAAATAGTGTGACAATAAATGTAATGAGGACTCCTTGAGTATGGATATTGTCTAAATGACAATATTCCTATTAGAACTCTCAGGTTATGTATTGTCGTATGTTACACGACAGATGTATAATTAAGTGTGTATTTGAATTTATGTACCATGTAAGTGGCGTCCCAAGATGGGTGACGTATACCTAATTTTGGGGGCGTCACAAATAAGGCTTATTGAATGTAGCAACCCATATGAAGAGGTTTAATAGACATTAAATTAAATGTCTAGTCTAATTTATCTAATTTATTAGTATATAAATTATTTTATGATTTATGAAGGACATGTATGTTGACGTAATATGGTAAATATATTAAATTTTATTTGCTATAAGTAAATAAATTTATATAAATAATTTATAATGTGAGAAAATAAAACTATTAATTATTTTCTATATGTGACGTGTGCATGTTTGGTGTAACCGGTAATTGGGAGTTAACGAATATTATATATATATATATATATATATATATGTTTATTACGTGGGAAAAATAAAATTGTTGGGAACAATTTGCGTAATGAAGCAAAACAGAGGTGGGTTAAGCATATAATATTTATATATACTTTACCCAAGAGTTTTAAAATAAATTCTTATACGAAATTAATTTAATAAAGAAAATATATTATATTTATCTTAATATCTTAAGGAAGTAAATAAATTCTTCATTGAATTTATGTTAATGAGGTAAGGATATTATATTATAGTATATTGGGTATGTAAATAATTGTATTTGCATAAGGAATTATGTACACATATTTATTTTTGTAATTCTAAAATAAATATGTAATTTAAGTAAGTAAGTTATGTTATGTTTTATATAATTTATATATCAAAGATGAGTTATATAAATTATATGATTTCATGAGGTAAAATAGTTTAAGGAGAATTATATAGTAACTTATTTGATTAAATTAAGTTACTAAGGTTCGATAATTAAATTACTTAACAAAAGCATTAAATGAGTAATTGAATTAATTAGTTAACCAATCTAATAAAACAATAAATAAATAAATAAAATTTGATGTAAGGAGGGAGTATAGCCGGCTCATTTATGGAGAAAGGAGCACACATTTTTTTTTTTTGTATAAGAGTCGTTGAACAACTCTTCCGCCAACTCCCCACCTTCTCTCTCTCTCCCCTAAGTTGGTCATTCTATCTAAAGAAAAGAAACATTTTTTTTTCTTCTTAGTTATTCTCAAAACTTTCCCCCCGGCAATTATAGAGAAATAGAGAGAGAAAGAGAGGTTGCCAAAGAAACAGGGGCGGAGGCATGTATAGGCTAGGGTGGGCTTTAGCCCAGGTGGAGTTTTTGGAAAATATTTAGTACTTATATATCTTTAATAGCCCAACCCAATATTGTTTTCCTGTTTTCTTGTGATCCATTAAAAGCAATGAGGAGATACACAGTATTGATGATATGCTGAAACTCGGCTTTCCCGTGTTTAGTCTCAACATAAAACTTATGGAGCCTCTCTGCTGCTTGCAGCCCAGATAACGTGCTATACTGCTATTGAATTTCACCACCATAATACTCTGATTTACAGGTCTCCCGCGGCTTACCTTGGTCCTTTCCCCAAACCCTTCCATCCTCCCTCTCTTTCTGATTTCCCCAAATTGCAAGGTTAGGGTTTTATTTTTACCCCCATTTTTTTATGTGATTGCTATCTTCAATTCATCATCACTCGTTTATGCGTTCTTATCATCTGTTTGTTTGTTGTTGTTAATGTCATTTGATTGTGGAGACTTTACTAAACTTTTGGGGCTTCTTTTATACATAGCCAATCCTTTTACCGGACATTCCTTAATATTTTGTAATATCTAGTACATTGCTAGATGTTTGGGGCATTTCTAATATTACTCAATGCAAGCAATGCTTGTTTGTTTATATTTAAAGTGTTCAATCAGGTGGCCAAGATAAAAAATTTTAATAACCAACTGGTTGGATGTTCTTGTGGATGTCCAGATGCATATAGGATGTTCAAATATTTCAGAATTTAGCACTAAGTTTTCTTTAATATGCTCTGATAGTTATGTATATTTCATTATCCATTGGTATCCCAAAATCCCAACTAATGGAATTCTAATTTACGTAGGCAGGATTAGCTCGTGGATTGACTTGGATTCAGAAGATGAATTGATTCGGAAGGATTCTGAAATTGCTTTGAAGTAATAAATTGCTTGGGCTTCTCATCTGTCTTTAAAGGTTTGTGCAATAATTTTTAGTTCTGTTTATCCAAGTGTTTATCCAAGTGTACAATAATTTTTAGTAAGTGTTTATGATTTTATCCAAGTCTTTTTCCCTTGCGTGATGCGTCTTCATCTTTATCCTTAAGATATAGTTCTATTTATTTAATCTAGTATCCTCAAAGACTATGATGTCCTTGTTTTTTATTTTGACATTCTGGAGGGAGTAGTTTTTAGTGCTATGTTGGCCTCTATCTTGTTTAATTTTGATGTTTACTTGTCCATGCATCATTTGTTGCTAATTGTGGTACATTACTAAGATAGGAGTAATTGTTTGATATTATGCTTGTTGTATGCCATGCTTTGACTAATTTACTTGGTTAAAAACTTTATAGGTTTTGAAATCTAATGATACTATTAGCATTCAGTATGTTATTTTTCACTCATAATATACTAATATGTATTAACTGACATAATGCACATATATCCGTTGCACAGCCACAAATTTCATCTGCAGTTTCAATTTGAATAAGTCACAATGGAAAGTCAAGGAAGCAAGAGAAAAAAAAACTTTGTTTTCTTTCTTTAAACCAAGAGAAAGTGCATCAACTTCACATTCTCCATCTTATGTTGACATCTCAAATCACCAACCACCCCTTTCCAAATCTCGTATAAAACTTAAATAGTGAAGTGCATCAACGAATTCTATTCTGCAAAGCATAGAAGGATGCATCTTAAATAGTGTGTTGTTTTCCTTTTTTTCTTACATGTTATGTACCTTTGAACCTTACTATTATGTATGATTTTGAATTTATGATTGATCTTGGTGGGATAATTTCTTGTGTATATAGTTGGTACTTAGTAGCCCAGGAGATGCAAAATTCCTGGCTCCGCCCTTGCAAAGAAAGAGAAAGAAATAAAAATATAGAAAGAGTATTAGAGTGAGAGAGGACCGTGGGGTTATGGGAGGAAGAAGGGAAGAAGCCCAACCTCATGCCACCCCACTTCATCTCATGGAAGAAGAAAGAAAAAGAAATCAAGAAAGAAGAAAATCAAACTCTAAATATTTAGTTTATGTATTTTATTTGATTTTGATTTTGTTTTTGATGAAATATCAAACTATGTTTCTTGAACTCTAAAACCATAGATCTACATGTTTTATGGTGTTTTATCTATGGATCTATCTACTGGGGGTGTTAAAAAGCTTAAACAAAGAGAGAAAAGAAAAACTAGAAAACTGCTGCCCTAAAAAGGAAATTTGAGGGGTTAGTTAGATATTCCAAAAATTTTGGGATTTTGGTATGTTGTAGTACACTTGAATAAGCTTTCAATAGACTCGAGAATGGACTAAATCCGACTTGAGGAAAGAGTTATGCTATTTTAAAGCGACCAAGTCAAAACCGGTAAACTCATTTTGCCTCGATTACTTTGCATAAATTTCAAATGATATGTTGAATCTGAAAAACGTCATTAGATAAGAGTTGTAGTCCCGGAATCTGGAAAAACGTCATTAGCTTCATATGGGCTCAAGAATCGCCTAAAAATGTTTTAAAACGAAAGAGGTATGACTGTTTTAGCGAAAGAGGGTAAATCTGGGAAAAAGATGAAAACTGTTGCGAGTAGACATTTTTGGAGCCTGTTTTAGTCTGCCTAAGAGGTCCGAAATTACTGGGTGATATTTTTTTTAAAATACTTTGGTATGCCGTGTATAACATTTCCAAAAATTAGATTAATCGGAGTTAAGAGCAATGCGTGAGAAAATTGCGAAGTAACTAGTTTGATAAGCTCACTACCGGGCAACAACAAGAGAGCTGAGCAACAGACGCTTTTGCCAGCTAGCGTGCCGGCCGTCTTTGTCTTTATATTTGATGTCCTTTTTAAGCATTGTTTTGATTAGTTTTCGTGATCCATTTTCGCGCGGTGAAATTTTTCTAAATACTATGCCATGAGGTCTATAATACGCCCAAATTTTGTTGTTATATGACTCATGATTTGAGAATTAAAATGATCAAATAGGCGTGTCGAACTTGTAAACGAGCTTAATACTGAAAGTCGGTTGCATCGAAGCGACTTTGACGTTCGACGTTCAATCAGCGTTCCTAAGAAAAATAACAAGTCATAATAAATCTAATAAAATCCTAACGGACGAAGATTTGACTATAAGTGATATTTTATGCCGATAAACTTTCTTTCAGGGCATAAATTAAAGCAATAAAAATATGTAATAAATATAAATTACATATTTAAGCGAAATAAAAAAAATTAGTTGCCTATAAAATTATTTTGTGGTGCAACAAAGAATGTAAAACCTTTGAAAAATTGTATTAATCATAAAAATGATATTTTGAGATTTTGATTACTCAAAATGAAGTTTTTGAATTTGAGATTTATGTAATATAATATATATATATATATATATATATATATATATATGAAATGAAAATGCGAATAATCGTAAAATGAAAAATAAAGCGAATGTGCTAGCGAGATAAAATATTTATATATGAGGCAACAGTTAGTGTTGACTCATGAACGGATAAACTGATGTAAAAATTATTTAAATTAAAGAAATAATATAGTAAATTGAGTTTTACTATAAAAGCTATGCATTAAATTTGCTTAAACTCCTAAATTTGCGCAGTAAAGGTAAAATATATTTCTAAAATGAAATTTAAATGGTTTAAGCTTCAAGATGTTAAATATTTGCATCTTAAAATGTGTGAGACCTTAATTAATTATGAAACAAGTAAAATATTATTACATGATTAATAATATTAGAAGGTGATTAAAATATTATTAAATGATTAATAATATTAGTAAGGGATATAAATATTATTAAATGATTAATAATATTTGTGAATGATAAATATTCTATTAAATGATTAAAAATATTAGACAAAAGTTTAAGATAATGGTTAAGTGATAGTAAAGTTATTAAGGGATAATAATATTACTAATGAGTTAAAGAATTATTCAATGTTTAATTATGTGGCTAAATGTTAGCTAATTTATTATTTGAGTAATAGTGTTGTGAGATAAAATATATTATGCTAATTGAAGGATCGATCTTATTAATGATAGGTCTTTCATAAGAGATTAAATTAGATTGCATAGCGGTAATCAACGGTACATGCAAGTTTTCTAACTCAAACTTGAGTTAATAATTTTCCAGAATGCTAGTGGTATAATTATTGACAATTATTCCACATCCATGATTATTGATTCGCACTTAGTGCACATTGCATATGTTTATCAGGTATGAAAGGCTGATCACCTTCATTACCAAAGTATTTGTTCATGGTTGTTGTTGACCACTCAGTGTTATTAATTCAATTATCTATGTATTAAAATTTGATTCATGTTCTTTCACAACCATTATATTGTTGAAAACTTCATGATATATCTTTATTGTACTTAAACATGCTGAGCAAAATAGTTGCTCACCCTTGCTATATCATGATAAAATTTTCAGATTAAGATGAAGGCTTGAATAAAGACAAAGGCAAAGGCAAATTCCAGAATTGGATTATTATGCAGTTAGAATTATTAAATTTTCGGATGCAAATGACATTGTAAATCGTGTAGAATACTGAATGCATGTATTAAGTTAAGGTTACAGACCTTGGGGATTATGTGTAAAATTTTACTGTATAAACAATTATGTTTATATCTTCCGCATTAGTTATTGAAATGATATTTCGTAACGTACCAGGTCTGAGGTAAAAAGGTACCCGAATTTGGGGACGCCAAAGCTGTAGGTTATAAACCTTAGGTAGGGGTACCTTAAGCTATAACCGCGGAGATGATGATAACGAATAAACTCAGATCGAGTTTAAGGGATAAGAGATGAATTTAAGAAATTCATCATTAAAGTAAAGAGAAAGATAAATAAGATTCAAAGAAGAATCTTGAAGAGCTATAAAGATAAGAATCTGGAGTTACCTAACTCCAGTAATAAAAATGAAAAGTGATAATAAATAGATGATGTCTATAAAATGAAAAGTGCCAATAAAATCATAATATAATATGATTAAAGAGAAGAATAAAAAAATAGTAGTATAACACGATCGTAAGTATAAGGAGAAATGATTACGAAATAAGATCACGACGTGATCAAATTAAATTGTTGAATAACATATGATATGTTAAGTGATTGGTATGATATAGCTTGACGCTATAAAGAGAAGGTACTATGAAATGGTACAATGTAAACTCTGAAAAGGGTGGTAAATGTTAAGATACGGATTAAAGAAAATTCGTATTAAGAGAAGAGAAAGTTAGAATCATGTGGGTTTTCAATTGAGGATTCATGTCTGCAACTAAGTTTTATGATTTCTTGTATGGGCAAGGAATTGTACTTGGTTTTAGAACCACTTAGCTTCTTACTCGATATAGTGGTTAAGTTGAACAATTCTTTGTATGGGCGGGGAATTGTCTTTGGTTTAACGACCGCTTAGCTTCCTATATTGATTAGTGGTTGAGTTTGGTTTGACAACCACTTATGTGACGCCCCCAAAACAGGTATGCATCACCTATCTTGAGTCGCCAAATACATGGTACATAAATCAAATACAAACTTAATTATACAATAGTCGTGTACAATACGACAAAACATAGTTGAGAGTTTAAACAAGAATATTGCCTTCTAGACAATATCCACTCTCAATGGAGTCCTCATTACAATTATTATAACACTATTTCAAAGAATAGTGAGGACTACTAAAGCCACTTATACTGGACCATCACTCTATTTTCCGTCTCGTCCCAACTATATTCTCATTTCCTGAATAGAACAATGAAAGAAAGGGTGAGCTCAACTAGCCCAGTAAGAAATATTATGACTAAGATAATGCAGAATAAATTATCCTTAGCCTTCAATAGTATAACAACTGATAAAATACAATAGAAAACAAGTTTTAGATCAACAACTGCAGCGAAAATAAGCAGTCCATTAGAAGAGTCAAGTAGAGCATAAAATCTACTATCTTCTATGATTTAAAAAGTTTTTCATCAATTTTATCGCTGAAATTCAGCTTAATAAATAAAATCGAATCATCCATGCACCACGACTAAGGATATTCATGTAATAATCAATGGTCATGATTATACCGAATAATCCCTAGTCATAATCATACCAACAACTGTCCATCAATGAACTACAGGCTAATGAGGAGTTTTATCACATCATTCATCACATTACGGTCATGATTATACTGAATAATCTCTGGTCATAATCATACCAAGTCCATCTATGCACGTAAGCCAAAGATGACTTTAATCACAATATAAGCATGAGGATGATGACAATGACATAATAATTCAATAAAACAAGTTCAAGGATAAATTTTAAAGATTTATAATTTAATTTATCCAGAAATCAATAACGCCCAAATTGTCAACATAATCTTTGCTTTTGTAGAGTAAAATTCAAAAATAATATTCATGTACCAAAAATAATTTGGATAGAAAAGAAATATATTTTTTGGGTGAATAGTATCTCATGAATAGTACTTCGGGAATAGTACCCCGACACGAAAAGTGTCCCGAATACCCGAGTGAATGATACTAGAGTGAATAGTAATCGGGTGAATAGTAACCCGTGAATAGTAACTCATGAATAGTACTCCAGCACGAAAAGTACCCTGAATACCCGAGTGAATAATACCAGAGTGAATAGTAACCAGGTGAATAGTAACCCTTGAATAGTACTCCGACACGAAAAGTGCCCCGAATACCCGAGTGAATAATACTAGAGTGAATAGTAACTGGGTGAATAGTAACTCGTAAAAAAAATATCAAAGAAAATGATATTCCATGACGAGTACAAAAGAAATGATATCTGATACGAGTATAATAGACTATACGAAACTGTAAATGGATTTTCACCCGCCATGCGGTAATCTATGTTGACAGATCATTTCCATAATTTAATAAAGAATGAATACAAATGATCATTCACCATGCATTCAATAATCCATATAGACAGGTTATTCCAACAGAATTATAAAGAATGGAACCAGGTCATGCGTAATCTGAATAGATAGGATATTCTAACAGAATAATAAAGAACCGAACTAGGTCATGCGTAATCCGCACAGACAAGATATTCCAATAGAATAATAAAGAATGGAATAACAACGAAATTCACTAGGCATGCGATAGATCAAGCATGGCATAAAAGTTATTCCAATGAATAATAAAGAATGGAATAACGTAAGAATTCACCGGTGCATGCGATAGACCACACAAACAAAAAGTTATTCCCAACAGAATAATAAAGAATGGAATAACAGAAGAATTTCACCATGTATGCGGTACTTCGCATGTACAGGTTATTCCAACATAATAATAAAGAATGGAATAACAAAAGAATTTCACCATGTATGCGATACTTCGCATAGACAGGTTATTCCAACATAATAATAAAGAATGGAATAACAGAAGCTCTTTTCATGAATACGATTGAAATAATACCCCTTACCTTAGAAGAAAACTGATACTGGAATAGTGAGGTAGAAGACTTCTCTTCTTATTTCTCTCTATAATTTCTCTATAATAATTGCTCTTGTGAGACTTAGTGAATTGGTGAAAAATAATGAAGGAATGAGCTTCTATTTATAGGAAAATATAGTATCGATAATTGCATATTTTGGGGCTCGAAATATTACAGTATAATACCTTCTTGTTTTCCTTCATTTTTAATTTAGTCCTGCAAGTATTATCAAACTTGCACCATCTCTCCTCATAGTAAATCATGTGAATCAATAGTTCTAGACATGTGAAAATACGAATTATAGTATAGTACCTCATCCTATACCTCCATTTTTAACTTAGTCATACAAGTATTATCAATCTTGCAACAACTCCCCTAATAGTAAATAAATGTGAATCAATAGTACACACATGTGAATAAATAGTTATAATCACGTGAATCAATAGCAATTAATTGCTCATTTATTCGGTTAATTACCCGATTGGTCAATATAACCTCCAAACATCAATTATTATCGAAATAAATGTCGATTTTCACTAACACTAATAACTCTAACACAATGGAACTATCAATTTCATCTTTAATCAACACAAACTTATTCATCATTAATATTATAATTCACAATATTTAACAACCAAATTCATTCTAGGAAAGGGGGCTTCAGATAAGGATTTCTCCTTATTGGCCTTAATTAGATTATCTAACCTCTCCTTGATGAACTTCTGTACATTGTCAATATTGCAAATAATAATATAAATAACTTTATCGCCTCTATTATTGATTTAATAATATATCATATTATGCGCAGATGATCTTTGTGACAATAATTGAATCAATAATATGAGAGATATGATCACGTGATTCTTCAGTAGCAATAATTGAGTATAACCGGTGACTTCTTACGTAAGCATC
Organism: Panax quinquefolius; assembly: GCA_020205615.1. Classification (NCBI taxonomy): domain Eukaryota; kingdom Viridiplantae; phylum Streptophyta; class Magnoliopsida; order Apiales; family Araliaceae; genus Panax; species Panax quinquefolius. The sequence goes on from CM035156.1 coordinate 50,954,654, forward strand.
AATAATCAATACCGTGTGCTACTATGCAACCACGCGTATTACTGTAATTTTACTACCGATTATTTTATGACAACTTGCTTACTTTGAAATTTTTTCACATATCACCCTTAACTTTAAACTTTTATCAATTTAACTATTTACTAAATAGAATAATTATAAGAAAATTGAATACTTTCATTTCATAAAATTTGGGGTCTCACAACTTAGTTTCTGGCATTGATAATCATTGGAACCTGATGTCGTGCTATTTGCTATATGCATGTTGAGAAGTTTATTCTTTTCTCATGTGTATAACGAATAGGTAGAGAATATAAAGTTAGTTGCGAGTTCTTAAAACTCATACTTATGGTAAGTTCATGTCTCATAATCATATGGTATGTTTGAATCAATAGAATAAGCAGAGATTAGTATGCTATAATTTCGAGGACGAAATTCTTAGAAGAAGGGGTGAATGTGACAACCCGAAAATTTAGAAAATCTTAAATGATTAAATTAAAGGTTAAAATTTAAAACCTAGAGTGAAAATAAAGGATTTATTTAAAAATTTTAAGAAAAATTGATACGGTTTAATAATTGAAAGAGATTATGTAATAATAAATATGGCAAGCCATATGAATAAGGCTTATTGAATGTAGCAACTCGTATGAAGAGGTTTAATAGACATTAAATTAAATGTCTAGTCTAATTTATCTAATTTATGAGTATATAAATTATTTTATGATTTATGAAGGGCGTGTATGTTGACGTAATATGGTAAATATATTAAATTTTATTTGCTATAAGTAAATAAATTTATATAAATAATTTATAATGTGAAAAATAAAACTATTAATTATTTTCTATATGTGACGTGTGCATGTTTGGTGTAACCTAGAATTGGGAGTTAGTGAATATATATATATATATATATATATATATATATATATATATATATATATATATACATATGTGTGCGTGTGTGTTTTATTACGTGGGAAAAATAAAATTGTTGGGAAATAATTTCCGTAATGAAACAAAACAGTGCGTTAAGCATATAATATTTATATATACTTTACCCAAGAGTATTAGAATAAATTCTTATACAAAATTAATTTAATAAAGAAAATATATTATATTTATCTTAATATCTTAAGGACGTAAATAAATTCTTCATTGAATTTATGTTAATGAAATAAGATATTATATTATAGTATATTGGGTATGTAAATAATTGTATTTGAATAAGGAATTATGTGTAACATATTTATTTTTGTAATTATAAAATAAATATGTAATTTAAGTAAGTTATGTTATGTTTTATATAATTTATATATCAAAGATGAGTTATATAAATTATATGATTTCATGAGGGTAAAATAGTTTAAGGAGAATTATGTAGTAACTTATTTGATTAAATTAAGTTACTAAGGTTGGATAATTAAATTACTTAACAAAAGCATTAAATGAGTAATTGAATTAATTAGTTAACCAATCTAATAAAACAATAAATAAATAAATAAAATTTGATGTAAGGAGGGAGTATAGCCGGCTCCTTTATGGAGAAAGGAGCACACATTTATTTATTTATTTATTTATTTATTTTGTACAAGAGTTGTTGAACAACTCTTCCACCAACTCCCCACTACTCTCTCTCCTAAGTTGGTCATTCTATCTAAAGAAAAGAAACATTTTTTTTTCTTCTTAGTTATTCTCAAAACTTTCCCCCCCGGCAATTATAGAGAAATAGAGAGAGAAAGGGAGGTTGCCAAAGAAAGAGAAAGAAAGAAAAATATAGAAAGAGTATTAGAGTGAGAGAGGACCGTGGGGTTATGGGAGGAAGAAGGGAAGAAGCCCAAGCTCATGCCACCCCACTTCATCTCATGGAAGAAGAAAGAAAAAGAAATCAAGAAAGAAGAAAATCAAACTCTAAATATTTAGTTTATGTATTTTATTTGATTTTGATTTTGTTTTTGATGAAATATCAAACTATGTTTCTTGAACTCTAAAACCATAGATCTACATGTTTTATGGTGTTTTATCTATGGATCTATCTATTGGGGGTGTTAAAAAGCTTAAACAAAGAGAGAATAGAAAAACTAGAAAACTGCTGCCCTAAAAAGGAAATTTCGGGGATAGTTAGATATTCCAGAAAATTCTGGGATTTTGGTATGTTGTAGTACACTGAATAAGCTTTCCATAGACTCTGGAACGGACTAAATCCGACTTCGGACCAAAGAGTTATGCTATTTTAAAGTAGCCAAGTCAAAACTGGTAAACTCATTTCGGTTCAGTCACTTTGCATAAATTTCTGGGCTGATATGTTCGGAATCTGGAAAACAGTCATTAGGGAAGAGTTGTAGTCCCGGAAGTTTTCTTTGCATGGGTTCAAGAATCGCCTAAAAATGTTTTAAAACGAAGGAGTTATGACTGTTTTAGCGAAAGAGGGTAAATCTGGGAAAAAGATGAAAACTGTTGCGAGTGGACATTTTTGGGGCCTGTTTTAGGCTGCCTAAGAGGTCCGAAATTACTGGGTGATATTTTTTAAAAATACTTTGGTATGCCGTGTATAACATATCCAAAAATTAGATTAATCAGAGTTAGGAGTAATGCGTGAGAAAATCGCGAAGTAGATAGTTTGATAAGCACACGGCTAGGCAACAACAGTAGCCAGGCAGCGCCCGCGCACGCCTGCTCAGCCGCGCGGCTCAGTGCTGTGCTGTTGTTTGATGTCCTTTTTGCGCATTGTTTTGATTAGTTTCCGTGATCCTTTTTCTCGGTGTGAAATTTTTCTAAAATATTATGCCATGAGGTCTATAATACGCCCAAAATTTTGTTGTTAAATGACTCATGATTTGAGAATTAAAAATGATCGAATAGGCATGTCAGAACTTGTAAACGAGCGAATGCCGAGCGTCGGTGCGTCGAGCGACTTTGACGTTCGACGTTCCGAATCGTGTTCCGGCAAAATAATAAGTCATAATAAATGTAATAAAGTCCTAACGGACGAGATTTGACTATAAGTGATATTTTATGCCGAGAAACTTTCTTTCAGGCATAAATTAAAGCAATAAAAATATGTAATAAATATAAATTACATATTTAAGCGAAATAAAAAAATATAGTTGCCTATAAAATTATTTTGTGGTGCAACAAAGAATGTAAAACCTTTGAAAAATTGTATTAATCATAAAAATGATATTTTGAGATTTTCGGTGCTCAAAATGAAGTTTTTGAGCTGAGATTTATGTAACATAATATATATATATATATATATATATATAAAATGAAAATGCGAATAATCGTAAAATGAAAAATAAAGCGAATGTGCTAGCGAGATAAAATATTTATATATGAGGCAACAGTCGGTGTTGACTCATGAACGGATAAACTAATGTAAAAATTATTTAAATTAAAGAAATAATATAGTAAATTGAGTTTTACTATAAAAGCTATGCATTAGCTGTTTAAACTCCGAATTTGCGAGTAAAGGTAAAATATATTTCTAAAATGAAATTTAAATGGTTTAAGCTTCAAGATGTTAAATATTTGCATCTTAAAATGTGTGAGACCTTTATTAATTATGAAACAAGTAAAATATTATTACATGATTAATAATATTAGAAGGTGATTAAAATATTATTAAATGATTAATAATATTAGTAAGGGATATAAATATTATTAAATGATTAATAATATTTGTGAATGATAAATATTCTATTAAATGATTAAAATATTAGACAAAAGTTTAAGATAATGGTTAAGTGATAGTAAAGTTATTAAGGGATAATAATATTACTAATGAGTTAAAGAATTATTCAATGTTTAATTATGTGGCTAAATGTTAGCTAATTTATTATTTGAGTAATAGTGTTATGAGATAAAATATATTATGCTAATTGAAGGATCGATCTTATTAATGATAGGTCTTTCATAAGAGATTAAATTAGATTGCATAGCGGTAATCAACAGTACATGCAAGTTTTCTAACTCAAACTTGAGTTAATAATTTTCCAGAATGCTAGTGGTGTAATTATTGACAATTATTCCACATCCATGATTATTGATTCGCACTTAGTGCACATTGCATATGTTTATCAGGTATGAAAGGCTGATCACCTTCATTACCAAAGTATTTGTTCATGGTTGTTGTTGACCACTCAACGTTATTAATTCAATCATCTATGTATTGAAATTTGATTCATGTTCTTTCACAACCATTATATTGTTGAAAACTTGAAAGCTTATTCCTTTTCAATCATGATATATCTTTATTGTACTTAAAGATGCTGAGCAAAATAGTTGCTCACCCTTGCTATATCATGATAAAAATTTTAGATTAAGATGAAGGCTTGAATAAAGACAGAGGCAAAGGCAAATTCCAGAATTGGATTATTATGCAGTTAGAATTATTAAATTTTTTGATGCGAATGACATTGTAAATCGTGTAGAATACTGAATGCATTTATTAAGTTAAGGTTACAGACCTTAGGAATTATGTGTAAAAGTTTATTGTATAAACAATTATGTTTATATCTTCCGCATTAGTTCTAGAAATGATGTTTTGTAACTTACCAGGTCCGAGGTAAAAAGGTACACGTATTTGGGGACGCTACATCCACGAGCAACTGTGTCCCCTATCAGCTTGTAGAGGGTGTCCTTCTTCTGGCCCTTCATAATTACCATCAAACCCTTGGTAATTTTCATGACACCATCTCTGACTGAGATACTACAACCTATAGAGTCAAGTACTCCAACTGATAGCAATCTCTTCTTCAATTCTAGAATATACCTTACATCACCCAATGTTCTAACAATCCCGTCAAACATTTTAATTTTGATGGTGCCTATCCCAGTAACTTTTTAGACTGCATTGTTACCCAATAAAACTGTACCACCATTACAGGATGTAAAAGTATCAAACCAATCCCTATGAGGGGACATATAAAAAGAACAACCGGAATCCATGTACCAATCTGTAAGGCTGCCACTGTCTCTAACAGATAAGAGATCACCTTGTGAAGCTTCATTTTTTGTTACTGTGTACAGCTCTCTGTCACTGCACACATCTGCTTGTTCAGCAACATTGGCAGATTTTTCAATCTGCTTTCCTTTCTTCTTGTTATTCTTCTTCAACAATGGACACTGATTTTGTAGTGGCCCTTCTCGTGGCAATGATAACACTCAACCTGAGATTTATCCTTCTTGCCTAGTCTCGCTTGAGACTTTTCTCGTTACTTGTCAAAATACTTCTTTCGATTAGGACCCCTGCCACGCCATCTGAAAAAACAAGAAGACTGTCTCCTTGATCTCTAGAAGTAGTGCCCCTGAACTTATCCTGGTCCAGGACTGCTGACATCACATCGTCAACTTCAAGCTTTTCTTCCCTACAAGGAGTGTAGTCTGGAGAGTTGAGTATGAATCTGGTAGAGAGACAAGAAGCAATAAGGCTTTATATTCTTCGTCCAACTTCACATCAATACTGGTTAGTTGGGTCACCAATCTATTAAACTCATTAATATGATTGGCCAAACCTGAGCCTTCTTCCATCCGAAGCCGATACAATTCCTTCTTCAAATACAACCGGTTTGACAGAGACTTTGACTTGTAAAATTTCTTAAGTTTCTCCCATAAGTCCTTCGAAGAGGTTTCTGTCAAAACTTGATATTTGATCTGTGGTGCCAAACTCAATCTGATTGTTGCCACGACCTTTGCTTTAAGTTCCATCCATTTTTTATTTGTCATAGTCGCTGGTTTCTTCCCTTCTAGTGCCTTTGTAAATCCTTGTTGAGCAAATACATCTTTAACTGTACATTGCCAAATATTAAAATTTGACTTACCGTCAAAAGGTTCAACTTCATACCTCGCACTTGTGCTTGCCATCTTCGTATTTGTGACCTGCCTAATTTCTCTTTAAACGGATCGTTGGCGTGAACCAAGAGTTTTGATACCAATTGTTGAGAAATCATGCTTACACAAATATACTAAGATAAATACAAACACACTACTGTATGACATATAAAATAATAACACTAGAAATTTTACGTGGAAACCCAACTGGGAAAAACCACGAGGAGAGATCTTAGAAATCTACTATGAAAATAATATGGAGATTACAAACTCTCAACTGAGAAATAAACTAACTATTTATTTCTCTTTACACCCTCACTATCAGAATGCTCTAACTGAGCTTCTCACTCTCTAACTCTCTTTGACACTCAAACTAGAGTTTTGCTCTCTTTTCTTTCTAAGATATGTTCTATCAATTTTGGTGTGTATCTTCTTCTTTTCATCTGTTGCCTTTTATAGCCAAAATTGGAGGGAGTAGCATTAATGAGAGTTTAATGAGAGAGTTGGTGATATGTTCCCTTGACCCATTAATGGGTGAGGACCATTTACCATGGACCATTGACGATTGACCAAAATAGGAGCCAATATTCAACAATTACCCATCTTGGGTCGCCAAATACATGGTACAAAATTCAAATACAAACTTAATTAATTTATACAATATGACAAAAGCGTAGCTGAGAGTTTTAATACGAATATTATCTCATAGACAATATCCAAACTCAAATGGAGTTCTCATTACATTTATTATCACAATATCTCATAGAATAGTGAGGACTACTATAACCACCATATCGGACTATCACTCCATTCCCCGACTAGTCCCAGCTACGTTCTCATTCCCTGAAGAGAACAATGAAAGCAAAATGGCGAGCTCAACTACCCCAATAAGAAATATAATTATGACTAAGATAATGCAGAATAAATTATTGTTAGCCTTCAATAGGATAAACTGATAGAATACAATAAACAACAAGTTTAACTCACTACAAAAAAATGGGGCTTCAGCAACAACTGATTTTCGTTGCTAAAGGTGCCAAATTTCGTTGCAAAAGGGTTTTGGCAACGACTTTAATGTCGTTGTGTCTTTCGTTGCCCAATGAGCGTTACTAATTGTTCCGCAACGAACGTATTTTTTTCGTTGCAAAAAATAATACATTTTGCAACGAAATTTGGCTTTCGTGGAGAGACATCGATCCTTTAGCAACAAAATGTATTGTTACAAAATAATTAAAATTTCGTTGCTAAAAAGCCCATTTCGTTGCAAAAGCCTTCTAATTGGCAACGAAATGACCTTTATTTTTTTTGCAACGGCTATGCTTTTTCGTTGCAATTGACACCATTTTGCAACGACACTTTTCGTTGCAGTAAACTATGAAAATTGTTGCCTAAGCTTGCTTTCGTTGTAGACTGTAGACTTTTTAGCAATGATTTTCATTGCTGATTATATTATTTGGCAACGACATTATGCTGAATCAACAACAAAAATATTTGTTGCTGGTTATTTTTCAATAGTAACGAAAGTCGTCGATTAGCAACGACATTATACGTTGCCGTTTCTTTATATGTGCAACGAAAGTTGATATGATTTGCAACGATTAAAAATGTTACCTTTTATTTTAGTATTAGCAACAATATCCTCTCCGTTGTTATTAGGTTAATTTTTTGTTGCCAAATATTATATTTTTAATGCCATTAGCAACGAAAATTTGTTGCTAAATGTATAAAAATTTGTTGCTATATTAAAACTTGTTCAATGCTTTGGTAACGAATTATATTGTTGCCAAATCAAAATTTGACATTCTTTTTATGTACCTGGCTGGCTCAATGTCCCCATAGCAAATAATGACAAAAATATAAAAAAAAACTAAAATATTATTAACTTAATAAAATCATCAACTACATAATCATTCATTATCTTTACAATTAACCATCTAAAGCTACCACAGTTCTTCAATCAAAGTATATATCTAAAAAAATCATTCACAGTTCTTCCACAGTTTGCACCTTATTTACAGTAGTTAAAAAAATCAATAAAACCTGAATCTAAAATTTGTATAGTAATCACCAATGGATTCCAGAAAATTGTCGCACCCTCACAATCAAGTCTGATTGCTAAAATGAGCTCAGGAGAGATTACCTGACAAACTCCATCTTCTTGGCCTGTTGGTGTATTCCCCAAATCTCTTGTATCCTTCCCTTTAGGTTTTCCAGGTTGATCGCCTGCCCCCCAACCCCTATAGAGTATGACTTTGTTGGGTTCCTGAGAGACTAGAACTGCGCATGTGGCTTGCTGCAAGGAAAATAGAGGCAACACTTGCTTTCATCCAATTTGCTCAAAGCTATACATGAAAACAGAGGGAATCTATATGCGAACCTCTAATTCCGACACCACCTCCTGGACTGAAGTCCCTTACGCTCTACCTTTTATATTCACTATTGCAAGAGGATGCTTCTGAAAGTGGGTCTTGATTGTTTTAACAACTCCGGTGACAATATTGCTCTTCCCTGATAAATTATGGAAGTGCACAGAAACTTTAATTGTGACGGGTTTTCTCATTTGGTATCATACTCCACAAGGTTGCTAAAAACATGTCAAAATGACCATGAAATAGTAATAAGACAAGTTCTAAAAAGTAGAATCATATAAATAATTTGATAATTCGACAAATGTAATAATAAGATGAGAACCGCGATCCGGGTAACATTGTTATAAATCGCTGTTAAAAGGTACACTACTTATTTATTTGACAAGATCTCGTAATCTTACCCACAAAGAAGAACAAGTGCTTTTTTTCATTCCAAGGGCTTGCTTTGCAAAAAAAAGCCTTTCTCTATTAGAAAGGCGCATGACTTTGAAAGGTATCTTCTTAGAGCCATCCTCCACAACTCCGAGAAGCGATACTTCTTGTTCACTTTTGGTGAATTAAGAGGCTCAACATTCTTGATGGTGGGAAAGTGACCTTCCGACTAAAATCAACATTTACATACAAAATGAAAATGAAATATTTAAAACATAAATTTGTAAAAACCTAAAAATACCATTTGATTGTACCTTATAAACATCAGGACAAGTTCTAACCATGGACTCAACGTCTACAACCGCACCATCCATATCCATAAGAACATCAGATTCTTCAAATCTTCGATTCGGATGAAGGCTCGATTCTATTGTATCAAACTTGTCACCATCCTCCTCCACATCCTTTATAGAGAATCCTCTTAGCGTATCTCCTTGAGTGGCCAGTAGATTGTGCCCTAATGTGTCCACAACAACATTTGTGCCTACGGAAGTTAAATTAGCTCCATGTCTATCTATAACCTTCACATTATGATGTCAACAACCAAATCACAAGTCAATGGCAAAGAAACAAGTACTTCCCTTTTCTGACCAATCCTATGAGCCCTAGATTGGGCTTGCAGATCAACCTGACTGTGTGAAAAGAGATGGATTAAGAATTAATCTTAAGGTGCCAATGGATTCACAATTTCATATGATTTGGTATTCATATATCTTTGCTGAGGTTCTAATCATGTCAAAATTATCACGATGTCGTGACTTGAAGAATAACACTAACACCTCCAACACGAATGCTAACACCACATAAAAGCAGTGTGACTAGGTAAATTCAAAAAGACGTGAACATGCATTCAACTGGGAAAATCTAAACAAGCACAACCCTCTAGAAATAGTAATTATACATGAGTTAGAGTCCACATTTCTTGCCCCAAATGCTATGTTTACAATTTTACAATGTACAAGGCTGTACCTAGGTCACTTAACATGAGTGTACCATCTTATAAAGGATTGACAAAATGTGAATTCAAATAGCTGCTCCACCATTTTATCCCAGAAGCTAATGAATCTCGACTATATAGAGCAAAAAGAATGGGCAGATCAATGCTATGTCTCATCAGTACAAGTAGAGAAATTTTTGGCCACAGCCTGCCTATGCCAAACATTTCAGAAAAAGAGAAGTGAATTAGAACTTTGAACATGACAGAATGATAACATCTAAGAAGCAGATGAACATATTCACTACTCATTAATTGCATCACCTTTTCAAGTAAACTTTCATTTTCTTCTTGTAGCATGTCGACCTGCAACACATATTCACTACTCAATAATGATAACATCTAAGAAGCAGATGCATCATCATCTTGACATTTTTCATACCTCATCTTGTAAAACAGAAGCTGAACGCTTCTTGCCAGATTCTCAAAAGTTCATACTACCCATATCTAGAAATAATCTATTTAACAAGATGGACAAAAAGGATTAAATATAAAATAAAAGTCAAATAATTATCGTAAAAAATAATATGAAAAACACAAGTTAATTCAAAATTATGTCCGGTCAAATTGCGGTTTATAAATCTAGATGATTTTCAAAATTTTGAAATTTTAGATAATTTACTCAGCTGGCAGTCATGCATATGAACAAACAGGTTGAGGAAAAGGAATATCATTTTATTTAAACATCATGCTTCCAGAAAATTGGAGGACCAGAATTTATAATAACATAAACCGATAACATATTTAAGTCAATAAATCAAATTTAAGAAGTAGAATAATACCAAGTTCTATTCAGGTGCATTTGGCCCAAGTGACAAAGCTACGCTTGGAGGTATAATAGGAACTACCTTGACTCCTAAATTGGGACAGACAGCTGCATTAGAACGGGCAGACAGAGGTTGTTCTAAGGAGCCGGTAGAATGAGATGTTTGGACACCTGAACCAGAACGAGAATCTGACTAAACTAAATAATTAAGCATCATTCAAATGTTTCAACTTTGATAAAATGAAAGGTATACCTTATTTGATGCTAGTTCTGATCATCTTTCTCTTCTTCGTCCATACTTTGTTCTTCTTCACTACGATAATCTACAGGTCCATACTTTGTACTTGGGTTTTAGTGTATAGGTTCATACACTTGATATAAGGACGTCTAATGTCAATTGTTGGGCCAAATGTTGCACGTACATGCTCAATGAAGCTTTTGACCCCATCACGATAAAATCGATATCGCTCATGATGTGTCCAACTCTTATCCATGAAATTAAGTTCAACCTGAAATTTATTCATCAACTCAATTACATCAACTCAACCAGTGATTTAATCAATAACACAATACACAAAAATCAGATAAAATAAATCAAATGATAAGGAGATCATTATTTTATTTTGGACTTTGATGGAAAATATTGGTGTTTCTTTGTCTAAGGAGATCATGTCAGTTGCTAAGGGGAGAATTCAGAAGGGAAATAGTTTGTGGCATACAACATTTGGATCAGGGTTCAAGTGTAACAGCGCTGTGTGAAGGCCTTAAGAAACATAAACCCAGCAAAGGAGAAAAAGTTGTGGATGGCTGTGATTCAAAAGTTCCCAATGGATGTGCCAAATGTATCACAATTCTAAATTCTCAATATGTTCTTGTGGTTTAAAGAGATATAAATGAGGATAAAGGAAGAAAATAGCCAAAACAGAAAATCCCTTTTAACAAACATAATTCATTATCCTATCCCCTAACATAATCGTATTTTCTGTGGCCAAAACAAATAATGATCCGCAAGTTCATGCAATTTCCACATATTTAAAATTAACATAACCTTATCACTACAACAAGATTGAAAAATAAATCAAATGATAAAAAGTGCATAATATTTGACAAATGTCCACATATTCAAAGACTAGAGCAATATTCAAAGACTATTACCAATATCAGATTTGATCATCACATATAACCAATTTCAGATTTGATTAAGCACAAATGAATAAACAAAGTGCAGATATTAAGAAATAAATAAACTGAGATTTAATTTCTTACCGAATTGAAAGAGAATAGAAGAAAAATAACCCTAGAACCCGGATGGGATCGATTTGATTGCAAGCGAAGCTACGGATGAAGGAGAGAAGTAGGTCATGTGCCTGAATACGAAGGACATTAGTGCAAGTGAAGCAACAGATGGGATGGATGTGACTTTTGGCTAACGTAAGGAAGGAGAAGAAACCCAAATCTATACGTGAGTTTTGGTAAGAAATGAGAAACCAAAATTAGCATCTTTTTCTTCCGTATAACACCAAACAACTGTTTGGTAAGTTAGAACTTTGTTCCAAAAACAAAGTTTGATAACATTTTTTAAAAAAAAATTAGAAGGAATAATATACTTAAATTATTATTATTTTAAAAACTTAAAAGATAAATTTAAATTTTAGGATATTATAAATTAATTATAACAAACTCAAGTATAACTTGTTTTGTAGAATTAAAAAAGTAATATAAATAAACATTTATAGTACATCATAAAAAAAGTAATAATTATTATAATTTCGCTTATTGTCAATTAACAATATTTTAATTTTTAAATTATTATAAGTTAATATTTTATTTAATAAAATTAATAATTTAAATTACTTAAAAATATTATTAAGAATAAAAATTGTACAATTTATTAATTACATTACAATTTGAATTGTAGTATATTATAAATTAAATAATAAACTCAAACTTTACTCTTTCTATAAAACATATGTTTTTTTTAATTTGTTCTTTATTCCACATATAAGAGCGCCACCATCATCTTGTATTTGCTATTTCTTTATGATATGGTCAATGTATGAAATTTTAAATTTTAAAGTAGTGGAAAGATATTTACATTATATATTACTATAGTTCATAATTGATATTGTAAGTTACGTAAATAGTGTTATTAAAATTAAATTTAATATTCCTCCATAATTTGAAATTAAAATTTACTCACTATTCATGTGAGAGAGATTATATGAAAATATCATTTTTTATGTAATTTTCTATTTATATTGTCAACAATAAGTCTAATATCACATACAACCGCTCACATATCGTTCACATACACTCATATGCATATTGACATGATCCACGCGACTTACTCTTCAGGTTGATCATGCTAATATGCATGTAAATATATGTTAGTGGTATATGACCGGTTGTATGTGATAATAGACTTATTCTATTGTCAAATGACATGTTGAACATTTTTTTTTTAAACAGTTTTGATAGTATTTTTTATCTTTTCCATGTGGATAATTCTCAAAGAAGGAGCTTGACCTAACTCTAAATAAATAACCAACGAAATTTGGTCCAAGTAAAAAGGGTTCTGGTCGCTTAAGTAAGTGGTCTCGGTTTCAAGTCCTTATGGAACATTTTTGGGAGAGATCCCCATTTTAGTGCCCGACCGGACCTCAGAGGAATAGTGTTAGGCAAGCTGAAAACCTATAGGTATGAAATGAGAATCACACATTCTGATATAACTAGTCAAAGTTGGAACTTTTTTTTTATATTTTTATATTCTTTAGTTTCTTTTAATTTATGTATGTAGTTGCCCAATACCTTATATTGATAGGAAATTGATATTTTCATATTTTAAAATAATATTTTTATATGAGTATCTTTCAAATAAATATAAGACCCACACATTATTTATGTGAAAAAGATCATATAAAAATATCAATTTTTATGTAAAAATATCAATTCTCTATCATATTGTCAAATGACATATGTTGAACATTCTTTCTTTTGAACTGTTTTGATAGTATTTTTTATCTTTTCCATGTGAGTAATTCTCAAAGGAACTTAATTAATGCTAAATAAATAAATAACGACGATTAACCTGAGTGAAAGGAACTCTGATCGCTTAAGTAAGTGATCTCGGTTTCAAGTCATTGTAGAACTTTTTTAAGAGAGTTCTTACAATATTAAATTAAATCTAATCATCTAAATAATACTCCTAATAAACTCCATAATTTGACTTTTATGGTCAATTTATCAATTTTTAAAATTATTTATTAAAAATTTTTATACATAAATTTTAAATTTTGAATCTTGACAATTGTAGTAAATTCTCCATAATTTATTACGATCATAATTGATAGACGTATATTTTATTTTTTTAAAAAATTAATTTTAAAAATGGTCAATTTTACGTAACAGACCATAATGAAGACGTTTAATATAGAAATCGAAGGTACTAATTATCTAAAAATAATAATAATTATCTATTAAATTAACAATATTATTATGTATTTTTAATAAATATCATGTATATCACAAGTCCAAAGATCGAAAATAAATTATTTTTCATCTCTAATATTACAAATATGTAAAAAAAATTAAATTTTCCTTTACTTATATTTAGTCTAAGAGACTGATATTAATTAAGCTAAGACACAATATTAGTATACTTTATAGTTTATCCCGCTATAATTTTCGCTCCAATATATTATATTTCCCTCCCAAAATCATTTAGCGCTCCAATTAATATATAATCCTTTATTCTCATTCACTTCTTATTAACTTATTCCCAAAATAAGTCGCTAGGTATCCTCTGGCGTCGACTGTCAAGCGCTGGTTGTGGCAGGTCAGATCCTTTCTTCTCATTTACTTGATTTATATTGTTGTTTCTTTTTGTAATTAGCTTATTTCTGATTATGTTGAATATGGAGTAAATATCGTGGACTACGGATGGATCGATGTGGTTTATGTTTTATTTTTGGTCTATCGAACTGAGTTTATGTACTTCTCTTCATGTCCTTTTGGAGGTAAAACATAGGTTTTATTCAGGCACAAGGAAAACGGATGGACAATCTTGAGAATTTACTTAACAAGTTAGCCGACAATCCACAATTTCTACAGTTGATTCAAGGCAACAAAGAAATCAGTACGAAAGAGTTGGAAACAACTCTTGATCGATATTTATGGACATTCAAAACTGTTAGAACTTTTGTTGTGAACACTACTTAATATTTTGGATATTAATGTTGAACTTTATGTTAGACTTGGTAAATCATTAATTTATAGTATAATGGATGGTATTTGGATTTTGATTTTCAAATTTTTGGTTAAATATGATGGAAATATATGATTTAGCTAATTTATTATTGTAGTTGATGGTTTGCTATTATTACCGTTCTTAACTTGTTTCAGGCCAAAAATTGGTTGGTTTTGTCTATATTTTCTGTTGTTTGGACTGTCTTGCTATAAATTTGTTAACTTGTTTGGACTATCTTAACTTGTCTATGCCTCTTGGGTCCCATAAATGTTCAAATTCAGTATTGCTGGAATATGGGTTCATCAACATTACCATGTATCTTATTTCAGGCAAGTTTAAAGGAGAACTCACCTGTGAAGGAGAGACGAGACTGTTATTGCAATTCTTCCCCACTTTAAACTTGATGGATGTACTATATTGGAAAAGATTATGCTGGCTGCATGTTCATACCGATTTAGTATATATGAACTTTAAATGACGTTGTTTGCTTTTCCTTTCTTCTGTTAGTTCTTCAATTAATTAATGCATGTACTTATAGATATTTATGAGGTTAGGGTAGTATAAAGTTTAATCTTAACTGTATTCTTCAAGCAGTTGAAGATGATCCTAAGTATTGGGAAGTTGTATCATCTGCACTAGCAATTGGCTGGCTTGATATTGTGGTATGTACTGCGTCCCAGTTATAAATTATATTTAACATCTCACTAGCAATTGGTTGGCTTAAACTCTAGTTGCCTACAGTTGTTTGATGAATTGATTATGTCAAAACACTCGCCTATTCTTCTCAAAATTACTCAATCTCAATCTTCTTCTCTTGTCAACCATCACAAAAAATTATTTGATTTTCTTGAACCATTTGGAAACTAGTTTCAGCAACCTCCAACTGTTGATCAAACTCTGCAGCAACCAAATCTGTCGTGTAATATCCTCGTCTAATAACCTTTTGATTACTTAAACCATGCACCAACCAAGTAATACTTGGGAAATCAAATAATTGTTTTATTTCTTCAAATAAAATCAGTTAAGTACTACGAATGTTATAAAAGTGCTATGCAATGTCTCAGGCTGTACTGTACTAAGACACACCAATGTGGTATGAGGTACTGTACTAAGACCACTAAAGGCCTTTTTTTTGAATTTAGGTATGTTCTTCTGTAATGTGGTCTAGCAACAACTTTTGTATTATCTATTAGTAAATTTTTTTTTTGGGATGATTGACATCAGATTGCTGTACTAGAAGACCTAAAGGATGAAGCTGCAGAGCAAGTGAGACTAACACAGAGGCAGCAGAGCCAAATTCCAAGACCGATGGAAGGCGATGTAGATTAAGCAATGTTCACTGACACAAATGATGCAACTTTCTATAGGTGGCTCCTACTGAAGGGATGGCTTTGCTTCACATTCACGGGCCATGTGTATCTTTGCATGAAGCACGCACGCGTTCTGAAGGGTGTCAAGTATGTCTTACTATCGATGTAACTTTTGCTTGATGTGTGTGTCTGCAGGTATGTATGAATTTCTGTAAGTCTACATCCCATTATCACTTTTAACTACCATAAATTTCCAGTTGCCTCTCATATATGACTCTCTTATTTCATCCCTGAGTTGCTGATTTTTTTGGCCATGCTCTTTATGGCTTATCAATCACCATTATCATCCATTTTGTACTTACAAGTTATAAATATTTGTTAAAATACAGTGAAAATTTGTGATTTGAGAGTTGTTTGGATGGCAGTGGTAATTCTAGAGTATGGAATTAAAAAGGAAATTATATTTTGATAAGAAGTCCAGTTTATTTTTATCTTGAAAATCAAAAGCATGTCTTGAAATGATTTGTGAATGGCACCTCAAAGTTAGAGATTAGACGGAAAGTACGTTATTAGATTCATGCTATATGTGATTATATGTTGCACAAGTGTGTACAGTTAATTGCAATTGGTGTTTGTATAAGCCATGACTAATGAATGCACCTTTATTTTAACTACCTTTGTTACATAAATAATTTTTTATGTTTTATTTTTAATTTACTTGTGTAGAATATGCATGTCTTCATGTCAATGGGCAACCAATTTTTGCATGAAATGGTTTTGGGAAATTTTTTACTCTACCTATACATTACAAATTAGATAATATCTTTTCACAGTGTGTTTTACTATACACCTCTACATGTTGTTCTTATCTTCAAGGATTTTCATGATGGCTATTTCACTGTTCTTTTATACACTCCCTCTGTCCAATTTTCATTTATCATGTGGTATCAGGTTTTGTCAAATCAAGAAGCCGTGGATTGTATCAAACACATTAAGGATGCTCGATTAGCAGCAAAACACCTTACCGAAGAGGCACTTGCAAGGAAGAGCACTAATGACATTTCCTGTGTGATTGTAAAGTTCCCTGACAGTTCCTCCCACATCTTAACCGCCAGCTTGTTTAAGTTAAAAACTTGTCATTGTTAGTATTTTGTATCTTAATTGGTAATTGTTAGCATCTTTCACTTTGTATAAATAACTGGTGTTCATTTTCGCTGATAAAGTAACTACTGTTCATATTGTTTTGAGTTTTATGTGCTGAATGAATCATGGATGCTTTAGACTAGGGTCCTTGAAGGCATATACTGGAAATTGTAGAACAACCAGTCAAAGTCACAAAGATCTTTAAAGAAAAAAGTTTGTTAAAAGTCATCATTCATAGTTTTGTTTTTATGCTCAACTAATTTGGCATGTAATTCGAAGAGACAGGTGAACTGAATAAAATTGCCAACAAAAAAAATAATAATTTCAAACTCCAAAATACTACTAAATAATACCAAGTACTATATGTTAAAGAATGACCAACACACTTTTTCTCTCGTTTTGGCTTAAAAGGCTACTATCAACACATATTTCGAAAGGGGGCGCCTGACTCTCACTTTGTCCATTCGTCCATTGAGGGGTGTACATTATTCACCGCCCTTCTTCCGACGGGACGATTCTTTCCAATCTGCTTTGGTTATTGTATCGATTGTGAACTTTTATCCGACAAGGCTGAATATGAAAGTCGTGAGGGGTTCTCTACTCTTTCAAAAGTAGTTCATGAAGAATTATTTAGTCGTGAGCTTATCCTGATGAAACCCTGCTTCACAAGCTCTTAACCGATATGACAAAAGTTAAGAAGACTTTTGAGTTTTAATTATTATTATTATTATTATTATTATTATTATTATTATTATTATTATTATTATTATTATTATTATTATTATTATTATTATTATTATTATTATTATTATTATTATTATTATTATTATTATTATTATTATTATTATTATTATTATTATTATTATTATTATTATTATTATTATTATTATTATTATTATTATTATTATTATTATTATTATTATTATTATTATTATTATTATTATTATTATTATTATTATTATTATTATTGTTTTGTTATTATTATTATTTTATTATTATTATTATTATTATTATCTTAATTTTAGGCAACATTTTAATAGTCGTTGCAAAAAGTTGTATAAAATATGCAACGAAAATAAATATTGTTGCCAATGAATGTGGTCCATATTAGGCAACGAAATATAGCAACAAAATAACTTTTGTTGCCCACGATAAGGAAAAATCAAGTGGTTATAAATTTTGCAACAAATTTTTAACGAATTTTGTTTCAAACTTTTGCAACCACTTATGAATTTAATTCTGAAGTGAAAGCGACGAATAATCATAACGAAGGACAAGTTTCGTTGCTAAACATACACGTTTAGCAACGACTTTTCATGAAAAATCGTTGCTAAAACCCCATTTTTAGCAACAAAAAAACTTTCGTTGCTCACGATGACGAGAAAACAAGTGGCCGAAAATTTTGCAACGAATTTTTAACGAAAAGTTTTCCCGCCAATGAACTAGCAATGAAATTTTGCAACGACTTACGAATTTCGTTGTAAAAAGTGAAAGCCTGACACAATCTGCAACGAAGGATAAATTTCGTTGCTAAACATATACTTTTAGCAACGACTTATAAAGTCGTTGCCCGAAAAATCGTTGCTAAAGGCCCATTTTTTTGTAGTGACTGCAGTGGAACAAGCAATCCATTGGAAGAGTCAAGTAGAGCATGATATCTACTATCTTCTATGATTTAAAAAGTTTATTATAAAATTTATCGCTGAGACTCAGCTCAATAAATAATCCAAATCACTGATGTAATACCCGAAAAAAAATATATTAAATAATAAAAATTATTTTGTTTGAAAACATATTAATTGGACTTTGTCCATTATTTTGGGTCAAAATAGTTATTTAATTTGTGTGGGCTAATAAATATTAATAAGAGATTGGTAAATTAATTTAGTACAAATTGGGCCTTAAAAATTAATTGGGTTTAATTTATGTGGATAATATTAATCTTATTCTAATTAGGAGAATTAATAAGATAAATAATAAGAAAATAAATACTAAAACCTAATCATACATGCGGTACAAATCAAAAAGAAAAGGAAAAGTGGTTGACGGCTGTGCTGTGAAGAAAGAGCAAAGGAAGAGAAAATTAGCAGATTCACTTTGTTGCATAGGAAGCAAAAAGGTATTGTAACATTGCTATTAATAATGAATTGAATTTATATGTTTTGTATGTATGTATGAATTGATGATTTCTTTTCAAAAAAAAATCGTTAAAAGTGACTCCATTGAAAAGCTGTTGTACTGTTATATTATTATAAAGATTATATATCATGATTGCAGGCGTTGATTGCAGCATTGATTTTTCGTTATTATATATATATGTTATATTTTAATAAACTTTTGACCATGAAACTTATATAAGGAATTAGTAAATCAATTGAAGTTATATATATTATTTTGAATTAATTAATTTTGCCAACATAGTTATAAAGTTTTTAATAATAATTTAATAGTATTATGTTATTAACGATTTGATTGTAATAAAATCTTATTAAATTTTTTAAATTGAACGGAAAGAATTCAAAGAGTTATTTTTGGAATATAAATTTTGGAGTATTAATAATTGATAAAAGGCGATGCTTAAAGACATATTAAATAGATTATGAATTATTTTGGAATTATTAGTATGGATTGTTTTTAATATGAGGTGAATATGTTTAGGTTGCGAATAACGTTTTGTATTTGATATCGTTGGCATTTGAGGGTAAGATTTTGTGGAGTGTGCTATAAATGGTTTGGAAGTATTAGGTACGGATTCCGTACTCTTTCAGCGATGCTCTTGTTAAATTTGATTTGTTTGTTATTTCCTTATTTTGAATTCTGTTATGATTTCACATAATTGTTTCATGTGAAATAAATATATTAGTTTTATTTTAGAGTTGATACATTGGATGCGTATTTGTACTCTTTGAATTAGGTTATCATGTCTAGTAATTATTTTGATATTTGTAGAGCACTATATGTTGTTACCTTCTTTTGGATACATTATGATTTGATCTGGTTCAACATATACATTAGGATCCCACTTCTGTACGTGGATATTGTGTCACATGTGTTGTGACACGGTATCTATTTTTATTGGTATTATGTCGTATGTGTTGTGACATGGTATTTTTGATAGAATATACCATTGGGTATACCTGAGCTATAACCACCTGTGGGGGTACCACAGGCATGTCGTCTTGGCACGAGAGGCATGACACTTTCCGTGGCGGTGTGATTAGTCCACGGTGTCTCCGTTTTGGGCTCCGGAGGAAGTGGGCCAATTGGTGTTTTGTTGTGGGAGGCGTATGGGTTAACCCTAGTTTTCTGTTCTATGGATTTGTGATGTTGTGCCAAACACACCTATCCGATTTGCATACATTTGGATTTGCGGTCCAATGTGTGATTGCCTGTGTAGCATTGTTTTGATGTGCTTGTGTGGTATTATTTTGGTTGCCTATGTGGCATCATTTGATTTGCCAGTGTGGCATTAATTTGACTTGCCTATGTGGCAAGGTATACTTCTGAGCTCAATCGGTATGAAATAACCCCAGCCATTTGTTTCATCCTATTATTTTATTGTATTAGTTTTGTTGGCTTCTGTTCAGTTCAATTCATTGGATTAGTTACTTCAGTTCGTTAATTCTTTACTATTCTGTTTGTTTCGTTAATTCTATTGATTCAAATATATTCTATTTAAATATTCAGAGATTTTATTTTTGTCATAGGCAATATTTTGTCTCTGTTGATTTTGTATTTCAGTTATATATCTTTTGTATCTTTATATCCGTCTTTGAGGCAATTGGCTCATCTTGTATTTTTTTCTTCCCAAGCGGGTTTGCGAGGGTGATTCAGGGCTAGTGTGATGAGAGTGTTGCCTTTGACCATCTAGGTTGATTCAATTTTTTTTAATTTAATTTTGATTATTTTGACTCTAGTTGGAGAATAGTATTTAGTACTTCATTGATGGATATCACTATTAATATTTTGAAGTTATTAGTGCTCTGTTTACTTATTTTGAGGTTTGTTGTGCTTTGCATGTGACCTCCCTTTCCTTTTTGGGAAGGGGGTGTTACAACTGAATTATCCATGCATTTACGGGCCAAGGATATTCATTAGTATCACATCCACAAATTATCCATGCACTACGGGCCAAGGATATTCGTGTTATCACCAATGGTCATGATCATGCCAAAAATTATCCATCAATACACTACGGGCCAATGAGGACTTTTACCACATCATTTGTAACATTACAGGTCATGATTACACCGAATAATCCCTGGTTATAATCATACCAATCAACAGTCCATCTATGCACTAAGGGCCAAAGATGACTTTTATCACAATATAAGCATGAGGATGATGAAAATGATGTAAGAATTCAATTAAATGAGAGCAAGGATAAATTTTAAAGATTTATAATTTAATTTATTCAGAATTCAATAATGTTCAAATTGTAACCATGATTCTACTTTGTGAAGTAAAATTCAAGAATAATATTGTAACAAAAATAATTTCGACGGAAAAGAAATCATTTTTTGTCATGAATAGTACCCCAGGTGAATAGTGCCTGAGTGAATAGTATCCCATGAATAGTACTTCAGGAATAGTACCCCGTGAATAGTACCCCAACATGAAAAGATAAAAAAATTATCAAGAATGCTCAGAATAATATTTCCATGAAAAAGATACTAGATGAAACGCAAATTTTAAGGATATTCTACTAATTTCAAGGAGTATAAAAGCAATACTTTAACAAAATGAGTGTAGAATTCGGATTTTGAAATGAAATAATATTACTCACATACTACAGAGTATGAAAGAAAATATTATTTCTTACAAATATTGAACAAAAATAATATCCCTTACCTTAAAAGGAGAGTATTTCTGACTGGTAGGGCGGGAATATTCTTGTAGAAAAATTATACTGTTTTCTACGCTCAAAGTTTCCTTAAACTCTAAAGAAATAAACTCAATATTATAGAAGAAGAATTGGTGTGATTTTCAATTCTAAACTAAGCATCCTATTTATATGAGAATGGAATTGTGACGCCCCCAAAATAGGTATACATCACCTATTCTGAGTTGTCAATACATGGTACAGAAACAACTACAACTTTATTATTACAACAAGAAAGCGTGAGTTTGAATACAAATATTATCTTCTAGACAATATCTATACTCAAATAAATCCTCATCACATTTATTGATACATTATTTTACAAAATGGTGAGGACTACTAAACAATCCTTTCTAAAACCTTCATTCCATACCCCAGGCTAATACTCATTATATTCTAGCCTCCCGAGAAGAAAATGGAACAAAAAGGAAAAGGTGAGCTCAACTAGCCCAAAGAAAGAATATTATGACTAAGATAATATACAACAAATTACCGTTAGTATTCAACAGGGAAAATCTAATAGAATACAATAGACAACAAATTTTAAATCAATATTCACAATGAAATAATAATTCATTAGAAGAGTTAAGTAGAGAATGCAAACTACTATCTTCTATGTATGAATTTAAAAGTTCATCGTCTATCTTTTATCCTGTAACATCAATCAATATACATCTGGAATCAAGTATTCATCTTTTTCTGAGCCAAAGATATTCATCGATTGGTCATGTTCATCTAAACACATGTTCATCTTTGCACTACTGACCCAAAGATATTCTTGAAAATCATTCATCTTTGCACTACGGGCCAAAGATATTCAATAATATCATCATTTAAGGCGAGGATGATGAAAATATTTTTTTAAAAACGAATCCAATTGAAACAAAATGACAAGGATTAAGGATTAAGGATTAGTACTTTGTTTTATCCATGTTCAAAAATACCTCAAAAATAATCATAGTGGTGTAAAATTCAAGAATGATCAAAACATGGATACAATCAAAGTTAGTATCCGAAATAGATATTTTGGACAAAAAGAAGAAATTTTATTTTTCGTGAATAGTGTCAGATATCGTGAATAGTGCCGTATATTGAATAGTAACTCAGACACCAAAAGATAGAAATTCCACAAAAACATCTTCACGCTTGTGAATAGTACTCGTGAATAGTAACTCGTGAATAGTAACTCATGAATTATAACTTCGTGAATAGTAACTCATGAATAGTAACCCAGACATGAAAAAGTTCTAAATTTGATAAAAGTTCCAACCAATATTTGACATAATGATATTAAAGAAATAATATCATTTGAGAAGAAAATAACATCCACTTACCTCGAAAGATTAGTACTTCTAGTTGGAATCTACGAATTTATAGTCTTTGAAGGAACTTACACTGCCTAACAATACTCAAAGTATACTCAAAATACTCACAAGAATACGCTCGATAATATAGAGAGAAAACTTGATTTACGGTGTGATTTTCAATTCTAACCCAAGCACCTATTTATTGGAAAATCTTTAGAACAATAAAGCGAAAAATTTAATAAAATATTAATATATATTATAAATTTCCTTAGCCCATCTTTGAAGATCTGATTTCAGCAATTAATATCACATGTTAGCCCACTTAAATGCAAAAAAAACGTTTTTCTTTAAAATAATAATTAAAACTTCCAAAAATCAATTATTTCGGAGCTTCGAAACTTCAATAATTCACAATAAATAGCCCTTTTATCAGAAAATTCGAATCTCGCGAGTTTTTATAGGAAATTCAATTCTCTACAACTTTGCAGAAGAAAGTTTTTCTGAATTCCAAACAAAAATTGACCGAAATCCACAAACGGGCAATTTTACGAGCTATAATCAAATTTCAGTCAATAAATAGGGTCCACCGACATGTTTAACATGTTTTAAACATTTATTGCAACAAAATACTCTTCCTCCTCATATACTCATATATCCCACATTCGTTGTAAAAATATCACCATTATTATATTATTAAAATATAATAATATATTTAAATGAATTATTTTATCGTAAAAGATAAAATTTCAATTTTCAACAATTGTCACATTAAAATTTTTCTCCATCTATATCCACATAAAATTAATATTTTCCTCATCATATGAATCAATAATTAATTATTCATAAATAATATTAGACTCATGATATTGACAACCAAGCGGTTCTCAGGAAAGAGGGGCTTTCCAATAAAATTTCTCCTTCTCTTGGCGCGCAATTAGGTGACCAAACCTCTCCTTAGATGAACTTTCTAGACATTGCCAATAATGTTATCTAATAATATTATTCAGATAATATGAATTATTGCTTCGATAATGAAAAATATTGTGTAATGACAATTATTGAAACAACAAAGAATATAAAATATCAACGCAACAATTATTAACTCAATAAAATAATTGAGCGATAATTACCGTAACCATTATTGAGTAGTGCCTTCTTCACGTAAGAATCAATAATTGGTGCAATACAGTGTATCTTCTTGTGTTTTTAACCAAGAGTATTTTAACGAGATTATCTGTAATAACTACTGTGTTATTTTTAACTTGACTTATATTTGTCGTTTTCTTCATCCAATCGCTTTCCAGTTATGGGGCCCACACATGGTCGCTGCTGCGTCGTACAAATATTCCCCGACAGATCTGAATATTCCACGACCAAAAACGAATATTCCCAAACAACAATGAATATTTTATAACCACTTGCTTATTTTGAAATATTTGCGTATTTTACCCCTAACTATCCACATTAATCACATCAACCCTTACTATTTCAAAATAATAAATAGAGAAAATTAAATTTCATTAATAATAAGTTGGGGTCTTACAGGAATGATACTATTTAGGTAAAAAATCACGGATTGCACAGTGGGATTCAATGAATTCAAGGGTGTTCGGCTGAAAATATTCTGATTTTACTATGCAGACACTATGAAAATACTATATAGGCACTATGCAAATACTATGCATAATAAAATATAATATATTCTATTTTTCATAAAAAACAAAACTTATAAAATGTATATATATATATATATATATATATAATTGAGATAACTTTCTCCCGACTATTTTAAAAAATGAGTAAGTGGGGGTGCATATAATAATCAAAATTTACAACAACTACTTCATGAAAATTCCCTCAATATTTTTAACAACATTTATTCATCAATAATGTAAGACCTCAACTTATTATTAATGAAATTTAATTTTCTCTATTTATTATTTTGAAATAGTAAGGGTTGATGTGATTAATGTGGATAGTTAGGGGTAAAATACATAAAATATTTCAAAATAAGCAAGTGGTTATAAAATATTCATTGTTGTTGGGAATATTCGATTGGTCGTGGGAATATTCAAATGATCATCTGGAATATTCGTATGCGACGGCCAGCGACCATGTGTGGGCCCCATAACTGAAAAGCGATTGGATGAAGAAAACGACAAATATAAGTTGGTTAAAAATAATCGGCGTAGTTGTTACCAAGTTAATACTTTAAAAATACTCGGTGGTTTAAAACACAAGAAGCACCTGCGGTATTGCACCAATTATTGATTCTTACGTGAAAGGCACTACTCAATAATGGTTACGAATAATTACTCGCTCAAAGATTTTATCGAGTTAATAATTCTTTGCGTTGATATTTTATATTCTTGTTGTTTCAATAATTGTCATTACACAATATTTTTATTATCGAAGCAATAATTCATATTATCTGAATAATATTATTAGATAACATTATTGGCAATGTCTAGAAATTTCGTCTAAGGAGAGGTTTGGTCACCTAATTGCGCCCAAGAAGGAGAAATTCTTATTGAAAGCCCTCTTTCCTGAACCGCCTCGGTTGTCAATATCATGAGTCTGTAATATTATTTGTGAATAATTAATTATTGATTCATATGATGAGGAAAATATTAATTTTATGTGGATATAGATGGAGAAAATTTTTAATGTGACAATTGTTGAAAATTGAAATTTTATCTTTTTCTCGATAAAATAATTCATTTAAATATATTATTATATTTTAATAATATAATAATGGTTATATTTTTACAACGAATGTGAGATATATGAGTATACTGAGGAGGAAGAGTATTTTTGTTGCAATAAATGTTTAAAACATGTTAAACATGCTCGGCGACCCTATTTATCGATCGAAATTTGATTATAAATTGTAAAATTGCCCGCTTGTAGATTTCTTTACCAATTTCTGTTTGGAAATTGGAAAATTTTCTTCTGCAAAGTTGTAGAGAATTGAATTTCCTATAAAAACTCGCGAGATTCAAATTTTCTGATAAAAGGGCTATTTATTGTGAATTATTGAAGTTCCGAAGCTCCGAAATAATTGATTTTTGGAAGTTTTAATTATTATTTTAAAGAAAAACGTTTTTTTTTGCATTTAAGTGGGCTAACATGTGATATTAATTGCTGAAATCAGATCTTCAAAGATGGGCTAAGGAAATTTATAATATATATTAATATTTTATTAAATTTTCGCTTTTGTTTCTAAAGATTTTCCATAAATAAAAGCTTAGGTTAGAATTGAAAATCACACCGTAAACTCAAGTTTTCTCTCTATATTATCGAGCGTATTCTTGTGAGTATTTTGAGTATACTTTGAGTATTGTTAGACTAAGTAAGTTCCTTCAAAGACTATATCCCATATTCCAAATTTGTAAGTACTAATCTTTCGAGGTAAGGGATGTTATTTTCTTCTCAAATGATATTATTTCTTCAATATCATTATGTCAAATATTGGTTGAACTTTTTATCAAATTTGGAACTTTTTCATGTCGAGTTACTATTCATGAGTTACTATTCTTTCACGAAGTTACTATTCATGAGTTACTATTCACGAAGTTACTATTCACGATACTATTCATTAAGTCGTGAAGATGTTTTTTTTGTGAATTTCTATCTTTTGGTGTCTGAGTTACTATTCACGATATACTAAGACTATTCACGATACTCTGACACTATTCAATCAAAAAATAAAATTTCTTCTTTTGTCCAAAATATCTATTCGGATACTAACTTTGATCAGATCCATGTTTTGATCATTCTTGAATTTTACACCACTATGATTATTTTTGAGGTATTTTTGAACATGGATAAAACAAAGTACTTAATCCTTAATCCTTAATCCTTGTCATTTTGTTTCACCGGATTCGCTTTTTAAAAAATATTTTCATCATCCTCGCCTTAAATGATGATATTATTGAATATCTTTGGCCCGTAGTGATGCAAAGATGAATGATTTCTCAAGAATATCTTCGTCAGTAGTGCAAAGATGAACAAGTGTTTAGATGAACACGATTAATCGATGAATATCTTTGGCCTCAGAGTAAAAGATGAATATTTGATTCCGTATGTATATCGATTGATGTTACAGTGGATAAAAGATAGACGATGAACTTTTAAATTCATACATGTAAGATAGTAGTTTGCATTCTCTACTTAACTCTTCTAATGAATTATTATTTCATTGCGAATATTGATTTAAAATTTGTTGTCTATCAGATTCTATTAGATTTTTCCCTGTTGAAGACTAACGATAATTTGTATATATTATCTTAGTCATAATATTCTTTACCGGGCTAGTTGAGCTCACCCTTTTCCTTTTTGTTCCATTTTTTCTCGTGGAGGCGAGAATATAATGAGTACGCAGCCTGGGTATGGAATGAAGGTTTTAGAAAGGATTGTTTAGTAGTCCTCACCATTTTGTAAAATAATGTATCAATAAATGTGATGAGGATTTATTTGAGTATAGATATTGTCTCAGAAGATAATATTTGTATTCAAACTCATAGTTTTACTTGTTGTAATAATAAAGTTGTAGTTTTTTTTACGCATCATGTATTGACAACTCGTAATAGGTGATGAATACCTATTTTGGGGCGCCATGCTTGGTATCGTAGCTTAGGATATGATCTCCCGCTGAGATCGGGAATAGAACTAGAGGGAAGAGACGAGTAAATCCTTCGCTAAAGTGTCCTACCTAAGCTTATTTTTTAGTTGGTCAAGATATAGGATATTATGTGATATATTGATTTCCTTAATTAACCCTTGTTTTATTACGAAAGATTTCGAGAATGTCGACCGAGAATATTAACAATGGAAATGAGACCGTGGAGACGCCTCAGACTCACCAACGAGGAAACGTGCAACAGTCGGCAATGTTCCTCCCGTGAACAACACCACCGAAAGCGATGATGAACGAGGGGATGTTTAGAAGCTTTTTGCGCTCATGCAAAATCGACGAGGGAGACTCGTGTTCAAAATACAGAGGAAATGATAGCAATTCACGGGTTGTCACAACCAAGCAGCTTCAAGTGTCAGGACCACCGAGAATTTAAGGAAAGCCAAATCCGATCATGGCGGAAACATGGGTCAAACAAATTACCAAGATATTCGATGTCTTGGGATGCACTGGAGGAACGAAGGTTCCATTCGCCACCTTTATGTTCAAGTGGCGAGGCGATCATCGGTGGGAGTCTCAGAAGCGCACTCCATCCACCAGATCAAATGTCTTGGGAAACGCTTGAAACTATTTAATGACAAATACTTTCCGAAAGTGTTCGGCTTATATGAAGGAAGTGGAGTTCATCGATTAGAGCAAAACAACATGACGGTGTCTCAAAGACGAGGCAAAGTTTGCAGAGTTATCCGTGTTTGCACCTCATTTGGTGGAGAATGAGGAACGTGGACGCGGATGTTTCTTAGAGGTTTGAAACCCAAAGATACGCCAAGATCTCATTTCTCATAAACTTTCTCTCTATTCAGATGTTGTAAATGTGGCTCAATTATTAGAGCGAGATAACGAGTACTACCAACCGAGGGACCACAACCAGATCGTACTCGTAGATAGCAATCAATGTAATAATGATAACCAAATGGAGAAAGAAAAAGACGGACAAAAATGGTAACCACTCGGTGGTAATCATGGCCATGAAAAATGAAGAAGCGAAATCGAGAGAGATTTTAAAAAGAGGAGATTTAACAACGACCATATGAAGACTGACGAGGCGGCGTAAGAAATCGGTTCTAAGGAGGAGAATGACCACCCGGTCATATATGCTATAAATGCGGAAAGAGGGACATATCGACCAAACCGCCCACAACAGTTCAAGGTATGCTATAATTGTGGAAAGGAAGGACATATCGCCGAGATTATACGTAGCGAAACCTAGTTCGATGGGGATGGTGACTCAAAAGACCGTCGTCCTAAAAGTCAAAGTCAACGATTCCGGAAGAAGCGTTTGTTGTGATCGGTCAAAATGCGAGGAACCCAAACGAGGTGATCACGGTAAGCTATTTATAAATTCTTGCGAAGTTTATACCTTACTTGATATCGGTACATGACGCCCCAAAATTAGGTATACATCACCCATCTTGGGTCGCCACTTACATGGTACGTAATTTAAATACAACTTATTAACATAACTGCGTATGTACAATACTTACATAAACCGTGAGTTTAAATACAAATATCGTCTACTAGATATTATACAAACTCAAACAAAAAGTCCTCATTACAATTATTATCACACTATTTCACGTAATAGTGAGGACTACTAATGCTATCTTCGTGACCATCACCCGCTTCCCGACTCGTCCCAAATATATTCTCATTTCCTCAAGAGAACAAAGAAAGAAAGGGTGAGCTCAACTAGCCCAAGAAGAAATATTATGACTAAGATAATGCAAAATAAATTATCAATAGTCTTCAACAATGTTAAACCGATAAAATATAATAGACAACAAGTTTAATCAAATCTTGAATATGCAATCCATTAAAAGAGTCAAGTAGAAAATAAAATCTACTATCTTTTATGATTTTAAAAGGTTTTTCATCATCGTTATAGCCGAGACTCACTTTTAATAAATAATCCACATCATCGAATCACCCCGCACTACTACTAAGGATATTCTTTAGTATCACGATCACAATTATTCCCGCACTACGGCCAAGAATAGTTGTGTATTCATTAATGGTCATGATCATGCCAACAATCGTCCCATCAATGCACTACTACCAATCGAGGATTTTTTTTTTACCACATCATTTGTAACATTACTTACCATGATTACAATCGAATAATCCTCGGTCATAATCATACCAAGTCCATCCATGCTCTACAAAAGCACGTATGACTTTAAAAAAATATAAAAATGAGGATGATGACAATGATATAAGAATTCAATAAAACAAGTTCAAGAATTATTTTATCCAGAATTTTTAACGTCCAAATCACAACACGATACTTCGCTTTGTAGAGTAAAATTCAAGAATGATCGTAAGAATATTTCCATGAAAAGATATCGATGAAACGCAAATATCAAGGATATTCTACTAATTTCATGGAGTATAGAAGTCAAAGTTTTAACCAACCGGGTATAATAAAGAATGGAATAACAAAAGAAATCACCATGCATGCGGTATCAAGATGACAAAAGTTATTCCAACAGTATAATAATAACTAACCAGTCGTGTGAAATTCACACCCAACAGATGTTCCAATGTAATAATAAAGATGGAACCGCATCCTGTAAAAACACACGTATAGATATTCCAACAGTAATGATAAAGATTTTAACCAGTCCTGTAAAACACACGCATGTGATGTTCCAACATGTAATAATAATAAAGATTTTAACCAGTCCTGTAAAACACATGCATGTGATGTTCCAACGTAATAATAATAAAGATTTTAACCAGTCCTGTAAAACACATGCATGTGATGTTCCAATGTAATAATAGAAGAATGTCACCAAGTATAGGGTAGATCACAGATACAAAAGTTATTCCAATGTAATAATAAGCAATGGAATAACATAAGGATTTCACCAAGTATAGGTATACTCGATACATGAAGTTATGTATAGGTACGCCACTTTTACAAAAGTTATTCCAATGTAATAATAAATGAATGGAATAATGTAAGTTCTCTTCAAGAAGAAAGAATAACACCCCTCACCGTAAAAGAACCTAATATAAAGTAAGAAGTAAGCAGTATACTCTTCTTCTTTCTATAACTTTCTCTCTAGCTTCTCTCTATAATTTCTCTCTGTAGTTTCAAATGAATTCAGTAAGAAAATAATGAAGGAATGAGCTTCTATTTATAGGAAAATGGAATGCATAGAATTAATCCATGAACTATCCAGTATTGATTTACTTTAATCTGACTATTCATATTTAAAGCAAAATCTTTTAAATAAAATATAATATATTCTATTTATATAAAAACATTTTACTATGCAAACACTATGCAAAACACTAAACACTAAAACACTATGCATAATAAAATATAATATATTTTATTTATAAAATAACTTTAATAAAGTATTCGCTTTATATAAAAGATGTTTCGCTTTTATTACGTTAATAATACGAATAAAACAAAACGTCATTATCGCTATAATAATTCATATTATTAATCGACAATAATGGAATCAAACCAAGTGACTTCACACATAAGCATCAATAATCAATACCGCGCTACTACGCAACCACACGACATCGCATTTTTTACTACCGAGTAGTTCAACAAGATCAACCAGAAACTTCCGCCGTTATTTCAATAAAATATTTTTGTCTTTTTTCTCAATCCGACAATAATTCTTACATTGTAGT
Source organism: Panax quinquefolius (assembly GCA_020205615.1). Lineage (NCBI taxonomy): Eukaryota > Viridiplantae > Streptophyta > Magnoliopsida > Apiales > Araliaceae > Panax > Panax quinquefolius. The sequence continues at coordinate 50,986,279 of CM035156.1, forward strand.
CCACCAATGATTGAGCTGCTGCATTTAATATTCCCTCGCTAAACCTAATATTCCCCACCAATCGAATATAATATAACCACTTGTATACTTTGCAAAATTTATAAATATTACCCACAACTATAACATTATATCAAATTATTCCATAATATTCAAAAATAATATTTATAGAAAATTCATCTTTATTTATAAAAGTCGGGGTCTTACAACCTCCCTTCTTATGAAATTTCGCCCTCAAAATTAGGGTACGACTGGTATGTCAAGAGGTAAGGATACCTTGATTTCATTTCATTTCTAACTCCCAAGTCATTTCCTCAACATCGTGGTTCCTCCACAAAACTTCGACTTGAGGTATAACCTCGAGCGTAGAATATGTTCCTTCTTATCCAAAATTTGAACAGAACCTCTTCATACGCCAAATCTTCCGCTATTTCGTCCCTGCTTCTAACTCAATAATATGGTTCGGGTCTTTCACATATTTACGTAATATGGATATGTGAAAACGCTATGAACACGAGACATATTTCACAGTAAAAAGCGAGTCTATAGGCCACGCCCCTACTCGATCGAGGATTAAAATGGACCGATGAATCGAGGATTAAGTTTTCTCTCTTTCCAAATCTTGTAACTCCTTTCCATGGAGCAACTTTTAACAACACATGATCTCCTATATCAATTCCACGCCCTTTCGATGAAGATCAAGATAACTCTTTTCGTCGATTTTGTGAGGTTTTTATACGTTGTTTGATCGTTTGAATCTTTTTCCGTAGTCATACGCATTAACTCCGGCCCCAACAACGCTGTTTCACCCACCTCATCCCAAAGATACCGAGAACGACACTTTCTTCCATACAACGCTCAATGGAGCCATGCCAATACTTGCTTGATAACCGCTGTTGAGGAAAACTCCACCAATGGTAAGAACTTGTCCCAACTCCCCTTGAAATCAAGGACACAGTAGTCTTAATAGATCTTCAAGAGTTTGAATAGTCCTCTCCGATCGTCCGTCCGTCTCGAGGATGATATGCCGAAGCTAAATCGTAAGTCCGCGCTCATAGCTTTTTGCAAAACTAACCCAAAATCGTGAAGTGAATCTTGGGTCTCGATCGTAAACTATGGATACCGGATACCATGCAGCCTTACAATCTCGCTTATGTACATATACGAGCAAGACGCTCAAGTGTATAAGTTTCTCGTATTTGTAAAGAAATGAGCAGACTTGGTCAATCTATCAACAATGACCCAAATCGCATCAATGCCTTGAGAAACCTTAGAAGACCCCAGAATTAAATCCATGGTAATGTGCTCCCACTTCCATTCTCGAATTTCAAGTGGTTGCAATGGACCTTTTGGTACTTGATGCTCCGCTTAACTCGCTGACAAGTTAGACACCTTGAGATAAACAAATATATCTCTCTCTTCATATTGCTCCACCAAAATGTATTTATTTAATATCACGATACATTTTGGTACTCCCAGATGGATTGCAAATGGTGTGTCAGGCGCCCCATCATGATATTATACTTTAAATCGTGGTCGTTAGAACACAAAGTCCGGAGTCGACTCAAGTATTCCTTCTTCATCGATTCTTGCTTCCTAGATAGCACCTCTCTTGCACTTTCTTCCTCATACGCATCGACTCCTGTGTCCGAGAGCTCGAAGCAGCCTTTAACTTTATCGATTAAAGCCTGCTTCTACTCAGATATTCGCTATCATCACACGCGTCCCTCGAGTCTTTAACTCTATCTCCATCCTTTGCAAGTCACACAAAATGGGCCTTTGTGTTGATAATAACGCACTCAGACTTCAGCATACGATCTTCTACTCAATGCATCACCTACCACGCTCGCTTTTCCAGATGGTATCGATGGTATGATCATAATCTTTCAATAGCTTCAAGCCAACGCCGTTGTCGCATGTTGAGTTCCTTTTGAGTGAAGAAATATTTGAGGCTTTTATGATCCGTAAAGATCTCCACTTTCTCCCCATACAAGTAATGCCTCCAAATTTTAAGTGCAAAGATAATACCGCTAACTCCGATCACGAGTAGGATAATTCCTCTCATATTCTTTGAGTTGTCATGAGGCATAGGCTATAACTTTTCCATGTTGCATAAGAACACATCCCAACCCTTTGCTCAAGCATCACAGAGATGACAAATCCTCCGAGCCAATGGTATTGTCGTAACAGTCTGTCAAATAAGTCTCTTCGAAGTTCTTGAAAACTCTTCTCACATTCTTCGCCCAACCGAACTTTGTATCTTTTCGAGTCACCGAAATCAATGGAGTAGCGATTCGAGAAAATCCTTCCACGAATCTCCGATAATAACCAAATAAACCGAGAAAGCTACGATTTTATCCATCGATTTAGGTTGTTCCCAACTTTGAATAGCTTCAATCTTTACGTCAATGATATTCCACGACTTGATACCACGCGCCCAAGGAATGCTACTTCTTCGCTTTAACTCGTGATTTCTTCAACTCGCATAAAGCTTATATTCACGGCTTTTGGAGTGTCACCTCAAGTGTTGCTCATGATCTTCACTATTTTGGAATAAATAAGGATGTCATCAATAAAGACGACCACAAAGTGATCTAAATTTCTTGAATACTTGGCTCATCATATCCATGAAGGCAAAGAGGAGCATTAGTCAATCCAAAGGACACGACTAGGAATTCATAATGCCCGCATCGAAGTTCCGAAAGCCGCCTTTGAATGTCACGGCTTCTAATCTTCAATTGGTGATATCCTAACGAAGATCAATCTTTGAAAAGAATTTGGCTCCTTGCAAATCGGTCAAACAGTCATCAATACGTGGCAATGGATACCTATTTTTGATGGTGACATGATTCAACTCCCGATAATCAATACAAAGTCGCATACTCCCATCTTTCTTCTTCACGAATAGTAACAGAGCACCCCAAGGAGAAGTACTAGGACTAATAAAGCCAATGTCTAACAATTCCTCGCAATGGGTCTTTAACTCCCAAGTTCAATAGAGCCATTCGATATGGGCTTTTGGAAATAGGTTTTGTACCGTGTTCAAGGTCGATACAAAATTCAATTTCACGCCTGGGGTAGGCCAGTGAAGTTCTTCTAGGAATACGTCAGAAATTTATTAACAATAGAAATATCGCTCAAAACCGACGATATTTTTGTTTAAATCAGCGATACGAGCTAAGAAAGCTCGACATCCATTTTTCAATAAACGAATAGCTTTTATGGCTTGAGATGACCGTGATTGATTTTAATGGTTTGGTCGTTTGAATTCAGATAATAGGTTGATTAGGAATATGAAAGCTAACAACCTTACGAAAACAATCAATTTTTGCATGATAAGTAGTTAACCAATCAATCCCTTGTAATCACGCCAAATGCAAGTATTTTTAATGAAATAAGATCGACAGTAATGTGAGGGTACCGATTTGAACCAAACAAGACTTATAAACAAAGGGATGTAATGAAGGTTTCTCCCAACTGAGTTTCCACAGATAAGTCAAAGTCTAATTTCTCCTGAGTCAAATTTAATCGATGAGCGCAAGTAGAGAAATAAAAGAATGGGTAGAACCCAGATCAAATAAAGTGTAGACTTCATTAGAGTTTATGATAAGCTTACCCGTGATGACCTCATTCGGTTCCTCGCTTCTCCGGGAGGTCACAACAAACGCCTCCTCTTGCAGACTACCGGGTTTTGACTTTTCCGACTACTTTTGGTGCCTCCATCCTAGTTGAATTTGTCTTTCTGTGAACGCACAAAATCGAGCTAAGTGACCTTCTTTCCACAATTATAACACGCTTTGACTACGATGGCATAGTTCGGATCGATGTGTCCTCTCTCTCCGCATTTGAAGCATACGATAGGTGGTCTTTCTCCTTCCTTAACAACGGTGCTCAGGCCGACGCCTTTCCATCATCATTGAATCTCCGCTTTCTTGAAATGTCCATTCTTATTGTTTTGGCCTCGATTACCACCGGCGTGGTTACCATATCCGCCTCGCTGATTCCTCCACGCTTGTTGTCACCGCTCGATGACTACTCACCGGTATTATAATAATTGCTTACGCTTCTTTTTAGTCAAGGCTGACTGACTCGTTATCGCTACCCACTAATCGAGCCCTATTTACAACATCCGAATACAAACACGCTTTTATGAGAAATAAGATGTCGACGATTCTCCGACTTCAAACCTCTTAAAAACATTCGCGCCATTCTCTTCATTATCCACCAAGTGGGACGAAACCGTGATAACTCCGCAAATTTTGCCTCGTATCATGCGACACTTGGCCATATTGTTTTGTTCCAACTTGATAAACTCCACCTCCTTCATGTGGCGTAATACTTTCGTGAAAGTATTTGTCGCCAAACACCTCCCCGAACTTCTCCCAAGATATCTTCAAGACAAAGAAGTCGAGTACGCTTTTACCGATTCCCACCAAAGAATCGCCTCTCCGCCAAGAACATAAAGGCGGCAAGTGGAACCTTTTTCTCCTGAGCATCCCAAGACATCAAATATCTTGGTAATCTGCTTTATCCATGCTTCCGCCGTAAGTGGTTTTGGCTCTCCCTTAAACTCCGGTGGTCCCACTCCTTGAATTGTTTAATGGTGACCGCCGAGAGTTTTCCGTGTTTCCACCCCACGCTTTTGGATGAGTCGCTTCTCGCCATTCGCAGATAAATTGTATAAAGCCTCAAACATTTGATCATTCATCATTTGGTCGTTGTTGTTGTTTGTATGAGGATTGTCGCCTTTCCGATGCACATTATCCCGATTATCGATATGTGGTGAATCAACGATCGCTCAGGCTCCATTGCTATTCTCAACATTCTCGATGTCATTTTCAGACATCGCCACAAAACAAAAAATTAATCGACATGTAAATAATTATCTTTATATTCGACCGACCAATAAAAAATAAAGACATAAACTTAGGTAGGTCATACTAACGAAGGTATTCTGCCTCCTCCCCTCCTAGTACTTTTCTCACATCTTAGCCAGGATCATATCCCTAAGCTCGATACTTAACCGTGACGCCCCCAAAATTAGGTATACATCACCCATCTCGGGTCGCCACTTACATGGTACGTAATTTAAATACAACTTATTAATATAATCGTCGTGTACAATAATACATAAAATCGTGAGTTTAAATACAAATATCGCTACTAGATATTATACAAACTCAAAAAAAGTCCTCATTACAATTATTATCACACTATTTCACGTATTAAAGGAGGACTACTAATGCTATCTTCGTGACCATCACTGCTTCCCCGACTCGTCCCAAATTTATATTCTCATTTCAAGAGAACAAAGGAAAGAAAGGGTGAGCTCAACTAGCCCAAGAAGAAATATTACGACTAAGATAATGCAAAATAAATTATCAATAGTCTTCAACAATGTTAAACCGATAAAATATAATAAACAACAAGTTTAATCATGCATGAATAAGCAATCCATTAAAAGAGTCAAGTAGAAAATAAAATCTACTATCTTTTATGATTTTAAAAGGTTTTTCATCATCGTTATAGCCGAGACTCAAATTTTAATAAATAATCCACATCATCGAATCACCCCTCGCACTACTACCAAGGATATTCTTTAAGATCACGATCACAATTATTCCTTCGCACTACGCCCAAGAATAGTCAGTATTCATTAATGGTCATGATCATGCCAACAATCGGCCCATCAATGCACTACTACCAATCGAGGATTTTTTTTTTACCACATCATTTGTAACATTACTACCCATGATTACACCGAATAATCCCTCGTCATAATCATACCAAGTCCATCCATGCTCTACAGTGCCATGTATGACTTTAAAAAAATATAAAAATGAGGATGATGACAATGATATAAGAATTCAATAAAACAAGTTCAAGAATTATTTTATCCAGAATTATTAACGTCCAAATTGTCAACATGATATCTTTGTAGAGTAAAAATTCAAGAATGATCGTAAGAATATTTCCATGAAAAGATATCGATGAAACGCAAATATCAAGGATATTCTACTAATTTCATGGAGTATAGAAGTCAAAGTTTTAACCAACCGGGTATAATAAAGAATGGAATAACAAAAGAAATCACCACGCATGCGCGATTTCAGATAGACAAAGTTATTCCAATGTAATAATAATAACTAACCAGTCGTGTGAAATTCACACCGATGTGATGTTCCAACAGTAATAATAAAGATGGAACTGCATCCGGTGTAAAACACACGATAGATATTCCAATGTAATGATAAAGATTTTAACCAGTCCTCCCGGTAAAACACATGCATGTGATGTTCCAATGTAATAATAATAAAGATTTTAACCAGTCCTGTAAAACACATGCATGTGATGTTCCAATGTAATAATAATAAAGATTTTAAACAGTCCTGTAAAACACATGCATGTGATGTTCCAATGTAATAATAAAGAATGTCACCAAGTATAGGTGTAAATAGGGTACATATACAAAGTTATTCCAATGTAATAATAAGCAATGGAATAACATAAGGATTTCACCAAGTATAGGTATACTCACAGATACAAAAATGTATAGTATAGTATGCCACTTTTTACAAAGTTATTCCAATGTAATAATAAGTGAAATGGAATAATGTAAGTTCTCTTCAAGAAGAAAGAATAACACCCCTTACCGTAAAAAGAACCTAATATAGAAGTAAAGTGAAAGAAGCGTATATCGCAAAGTGAAGTCTATAACTTTCTCTATAGCTTTCTCTATAATTCTCTCTGTAGTTTCAATGAATTCAGTAAGAAAATAATGAAGGAAACGAGCTTCTATTTATAGGAAAATGGAATGCATAAGAATTAATCCATGAATCTATCCAGATTGATTTACTTTTAATCTGACTATCCATATTTAAAGCAAAATCTTTTAAATAAAATATAATATATTCTATTTATATAAAAACATTTTACTATGCAAACACTACACAAAAAAACACTACGCAAAATACTATGCATAATAAAATATAATATATTTTATTTATAAAATAACTTTAATAAAGTATTCTGCTTTTATATAAAGATGTTTCGCTTTTATTACGTTAATAATACGTAATAAAACAAAACGTCATTATCGCTATAATAATCATATTATTAATCGACAATAATGGAATCAAACTAAGTGACTTCACATAAGATCAATAATCAATACCGTAAAGTGCTACTACGCAACCACACGACATCGCATTTTTTTACTACCGAAAGTAGTTCAACAAGATCAACCAGAAAACTTCCGCCGTTATTTCAATAAAATATTTTTTCGCTTTTTTCTCAATCCGACAATAATTTCGCTAGGGGTCCACCAATGATTGAGCCATTGTATTTAATATTCCCCGCTAAACCGAATATTCCCCACCAATCGAATATAATATAACCACTTGTATACTTTTGCAAAATTTATAAATATTACCCACAACTATAACATTATATCAAATTATTCCATAATATTCAAAAATAATATTTATAGAAAATTCATCTTTATTTATAAAAGCTCGGGTCTTACAAGAAACTCCGTTAGGAGAGTAAACTTTCATCATCATCAATCACCGCTTATAAATCTTGTTTGATTCAAGTTGGCACCATTACCTTACCTGTTGACCTTTCTCTCTTTAAAGATACTTGCTTTTGATGTGATTTTAGGGATTGATTTGTTAACTACTCATCATGCCAAAATTGATTGTTTTCTTAAGGTCATTAGTTTTCATATTCCTAACCAACCCGTTGTACGAATTCAAGCAACTAAACCATTAAAATCAATCACCGCTATATCTAATCATAAAGCTATTCGCTTATTGAAAAACTGATGTCAAGCTTTCTTAGCCCATGTTATGGATTTGAATAAAGACACGCCAAATTTGAATAATATTCCCGCTGTTATCGACTTTCCCGACGATTTCAAGAACTTCCTGGCCTACCCCTTTAACGTGAAGTTGAATTCTTTATTGATCTTGAACCCGCACAAAGCCCATTTCTAAAACCCCATATCGAATGGCTCCTATTGAACTTCAGGAGTTAAAGGTCCAACTACAGTGAATTGTTGGACATCGGTTTCATTCGCCCCCAAGACATCTCCTCGGGGTGCTCCTGCTTTATTTGTAAAAGAAGAAAGACGGAGTATGCGACTTTGTATTATTGACTATCTGAATTGAACCATGTCACCATCAAGAATAGGTATCCTCTACCTCGTATTGATGACTTGTTTGACCAAATAAGGGCACAATTTTTTCAAAAAATCGATCTTCGCTTCGATATCATCACCAAGATTAGAATCGAGGATATTCCAAAGACCGCCTTTAAACTCTAAGATGGGCATTATGAATTCTTAGTCATGTCTTTCTGGACTAACTAATGCTCCTCGCGGCTTTCATGGATATGATGAACCGAGTATTCAAGGAATATTTGATCGGCCATTGTTGTCTTTATTGATGACATCCTTATATATTCCAAAAGTCGTGAAGATCATGAGCACCATTTGAAGTCGGTACTCCAAAGGCTTCGTGAAAACAAACTATATGCCAAATTGAAGAAATGCGAGTTCGCTTGAGGAAGTAGCATTCCTTGGGCACGCGGTGTCGAAACACGGAGTATCTGTTGATCCGAAGAAAGATTGAAGCAATACAAAGTTGGAGAGCAACCAAGCTCATGATCAAGATGTAGCTTTTGGGCTTAATTTGTTATTATCTGAGATTCGTGGAAGGGTTTTCTCGATCGCTACTCCATTAACTCACCAACTCCTAAGGATACAAAATTCGCTTGGAGTGAAGAATGCGAGAAGAGTTTCCAAGAGCTTAAGAGGAGACTTATTTTTGCACCGTTTCTAACAATACCATCCGGTTCTTGATGGATTTGTTATCTACAATGATGCTTCGTGCAAAGGGTTAGGATGTGTTCTCATGCAACGGGAAAGTCATAGCCTATGCCTCGCGATAACTTAAAGATTATGAGAGGAATTATCCTACTCATGATCTAGAGTCAAGCAAATAAGCTGCTGCTTAAAAATATGGAGGCACTATCTATATGGGGAGAAAGTGGAGATATATTCGCACCATAAAAGCCTTAAATATTTCTTCACTCAAAAGAACTCAACACGCGGCAAATGACGCTGGCTCGAGCTATTGAAAGACTACGACCACACTATTCAATACCATCCCGAAAAGCGAACGTGGTAAATACGCGCTGAGTAGAGAAGATCATATGCAGGAACGAGTGCGATGATGTCAAGTATACGACAGAGCCAACTTTAATAGAAAAAGTTAAGGTTGCTTTCGAAGCCACCGAATCTTGAGCCGATGCGTATGAAGAAGAAAGTACAAGAAGGAGCTATTCCTAAGCGAGAATTGATGAAGAAGGAATACTTCGAGTCCACTCTGCACTTTGTGTTCCTAACGACTGATTTGAAGTACAAGATTATGATGGAGGCACACAATACACCATTTGCAATCCATCCTCGAAGTACTAAAATGTATCGTGATCTTCTACATACATTTTGGTGGAACAATATGAAGAGAGATTGCAAAGTTTATCTCAATGTGTTTAACTTGTCAACGCGGTAAAGCGCGCGAGCATCTAGTACCTAAGGGTCCATTGCAACCACTTGAGATTCCGAAATGGAAGTGGGAACACATTACCATGGATTTCAAGATGGGTCTTCCTACGGCTTTCTCAAGGCATCAATGCTATTTGGGTTATTGTTGATAGATTAACCAAGTCTGCTTTCATTTCTTGCCGATACGGAGACTTATTCCTCGAACGCCTTGCTAGTATGTGACGTGAATGAGATTGTGAGGTTGTATGGCATGCCAAGATCCATAGTTTCGGATCGTGACCCAAGATTCACTTCAAGATTTTGGGGTTAGCTTGCAAAAAGCTATGGGCACGGATTTACGATTTAGTTCTAAGATACCATCCCCAAACCTGACGGACAAATCGAGAGGACTATTCAAACTCTTGAAGATCTATTAAGACTCATGTGTCCTATACTTCAAGGGCGCTTGGGATAAGTATTTATCATCGGTGGAATTCTCCTACAACAACAAATTATCGTGCAAGTATAGGTGTGGCTCCATTCAAGCATTATATGGACGAAAATGTCGCTCTCCAATATGTTGGGATGAGGTGGGTGAAGCAACATTGTTGGGACCCGAAAGTTAAGACGTATTTACTCACCGAAAAGATTCAAATGATTCGACAACGATACAAACCAAGACAAGATCGACAAAAGAGTTATGCGATCTTCATCGAAAGGACGTGGAATTTAGTGTAGGGGATCATGTATTGTTGCATGAAGTTGCTCCATGGAAGGGAGTTACAAGATTTGGGAAGAGAGGAAAGCTCAATCCACGATTTATCGGTCCATTTCAAATTCTTGACCGAGTAGGAAATGTAGCCTATGACTTCATAAGTTACCTCCAAGTATGTCTCGTGTTCATAATGTGTTTCATATATATCCGTATTTCAGAAATATGTGAAAGACCCAACCACGTTATAGAATTAGAACCCCATTTAAATAGCCAAAGACTTAACGTATGAGAGGTACCACCAAGATCTTGGATAGGAAGGAGCATGTCCCACGCCAAGAAAGGTCATACCACAAGTTAAAGTTTTGTGGAGGAATCATGCTATAGAGGAAATGACCTGGAATTGAAACGAAAATGAAAGGGAGGTATCCTCACCTTTTCAAACACCAGTGTACGTCGACGCCAATTTCGAGGACGAAATTTCATAAGGAGGGTAGGTTGTAAGACCCCAACTTATTATTAATGAAATTTAATTTTCTATTTATTATTTTGAAATAATAAAGGTTGATGTGATTAATGTGGATAGTTAGGGGTAAAATACGCAAATATTTCAAAATAAGCAAGTGGTTATAAAATATTCATTGTTGTTTGGGAATATTCGTTTGGTCGTGGAATATTCAGAATCACTTGGGAATATTCGCATTAACTTGCCAAGCAGCCCATGTGTGGGCCCCATAACTTAAAGCGCATTGGATGAAGAAAACGACAAATATAAGTTGGTTAAAAATAACTACAGAAGTTGTTACCAAGTATCACCGTTAAAATACTCTTGGTTAAAACACAAGAAGATACCAGATCGCACCAATTATTGATTCTTACGTAAAGAAGGCACTACTCAATAATGGTTACGAAGAATTACTGCTCAAAGATTTTATCGAGTTAATAATTGTCATATTGATATTTTATATTATCATTGTTGTTTCAATAATTGTCATTACACAATATTTTTCATTATCGAAGCAATAATTCATATTATCCTAATAATATTATTAGATAACATTATTGGCAAATGTCTAGAAAGTTCTCGCTTCAAGGAGAGGTTTGGTCACCTAATCAAGCGCCAAAGAAGGAGAAATTTTATCGAAAGCCCCTTTCCCTGAACCGCCTGTCGATCACAATATCAGATTCTCAGTAATATTATTTGTGAATAATTAATTATTGATTCATATGATGAGGAAAATATTAATTTTATGTGGATATAGATGGAGAAATTTTTAATGTGACAATTGTTGAAAATTGAAATTTTATCTTTTTCGATAAAATAATTCATTTAAATATATTATTATATTTTAATAATATAATAATGGTGATATTTTTACAACGAATGTGGGATATATGAGTATACGAGGAGGAAGAGTATTTTTGTTGCAATAAATGTTTAAAACATGTTAAACATGCTCGGTGGACCCTATTTATCGACCGAAATTTGATTATAAATTTGAAAATCGCCTGCTTGTGGATTTCTGGTCAATTTCTATTTGAATTTGGAAAACTTTCTTCTGCAAAGTTGTAGAGAATTTAATTTCCTATAAAACTCACGTGAGATTCAAATTTTCTGATAAAAGGGCTATTTATTGTGAATTATTGAAGTTTTGAAGTTCAAATAATTGATTTTTGGAAGTTTTAAATATTATTTTAAAGAAAACGTTTTTTTGCATTTAAGTGGGCTAACATGTGATATTAATTGCTGAAATCAGATCTTCAAAGATGGGCTAAGAAAATTTATAATATATATTAATATTTTATTAAATTTTCGCTTTGTGTTCTAAGCATTTTCCAATAAATAGGGTGCTTAGGTTAAATTGAAAATCACACCGTAAACTCAAAGTTTTCTCTCTATATTATCGAGCGTATTCTTGTGAGTATTTTGAGTATACTTTGAGTATTGTTAGACTAAGCAAGTTCCTTTCAAGACTATATCCTATTCCAAATTAAAGTATTAATCTTCGAGGTAAGGATGTTATTTTCTTCTCAAATGATATTATTTCTTCAATATCATTATGTCAAATATCGGTTGAAACTTTTATCAAATTTGAACTTTTTCATGTTTGGGTTACTATTCATGAGTTACTATTCACGAAAGTTACTATTCACGAGTTACTATTCACGAAGTTACTATTCACGAGTACTATTCATGAAGTCAAGATGTTTTTTTGTGAAATTTCTATCTTTTGGTGTCGAGTTACTTATTCACGATACTACGACTATTCACGATACGAAGACTATTCATCAAAAATAAAATTTCTTCTTTTTGTCCAAAATATCTATTCGGATACTAACTTTGATCAGTATCCATGTTTTGATCATTCTCAAATTTTACACCACTATGATTATTTTTGAGGTATTTTTGAACATGGATAAAACAAAGTACAAATCCTTAATCCTTAATCCTTGTCATTTTGTTTCAATCGGATTCGCTTTTTTAAAAATATTTTCATCATCCTCGCCTTAAATGATGATATTATTGAATATCTTTGGCCCAGTAGTAAAAAAGATGAATGATTTCAAGAATATCTTCGGGCGTCAGAAGCAAAGATGAACATGTGTTTAGATGAACATGACCAATCGATGAATATCTTTCGCCCAGTAGTGCAAAGATGAATATTTGATTCCGTATGTATATCGATTGATGTTACAGGGATAAAAGATAGATTTATGAACTTTTAAATTCATACATGTAAGATAGTAGTTTGCATTCTCTACTTAACTCTTCTAATGAATTATTATTTCACATGCGAATATTGATTTAAAATTTGTTGTCTATCAGTATTCTATTAGATTTTTCCTCGTTGAAGACTAACGATAATTTGTTGTATATTATCTTAGTCATAATATTCTTTATCGGGCTAGTTGAGCTCACCCTTTTCCTTTTTGTTCCATTTTTCTTCTCGTGAGGCGAGAATATAAATGAGTACGACAGCCTGGGGTATGGAATGAAGGTTTTAGAAAGGATTGTTTAGTAGTCCTCACCATTTTTGTAAAATAATGTATCAATAAATGTGATGAGGATTTATTTGAGTATAGATATTGTCTAGAAGATAATATTTGTATTCAAACTCACAGCTTTTATCGTTGTAATAATAAAGTTGTAGTTGTTTCGCACTCATGTATTGACAACTCGTAATGGGTGATGTATACCTATTTTTGGGGGCGCCACAATTAGGTATCGAGCTTAGGATATGATCTCTCAAGAGATCTAGGAATAGAACTAGAGGGGAGAGATTAGTAAATCCTTCGCTAAGTGTGTCCTACCTAAGCTTATTTTTTTAGTTGGTCAAGATATAGGGATATTATGTGATATATTAATTTCCTTAATTAACCCTTGTTTTATAACAAGATTTAAGAATGTCGATCGAGAATATTAACAATGGAAATGAGACCGTGGAGACGCCTCAGACTCACCAACGAGGAGAACGTGCAACAGTCGACAATGTTCCTCCGTGAACAACAAAGACTGAAGCGATGATGAACGAGGGATGTTTAGAAGCTTTTCATAGCTCATGCAAAATCGATTTAGGAGACTTCATGTTCAAAATACAGGAGGAAATGATAGCAATTCACGGGTTGTCACAAAATGCAAGCGCTTCAAAGAGTCAGGACCACCAAAATTTAAGGAAAGCCAGATCCGATCACGGGCGAAACATGGGTCAAACAAATTACCAAGATATTCGATGTCTTGGGATGCACGGATGAACAGAAGGTTCCATTCGCCACCTTTATGTTCCGCGTGGCGAAGCGTATCATCGGTGGGAATCAGTGAAGCGTACCCATCCAAATTTGCACTCAAGATGTCTTGGGAAACGTTTCAGAACTATTTAATGACAAATACTTTCCTCGAAAGTGTTCATTCGGCTATATGAAGGAAGTGGAGTTCATCGACAGAGAGCAAAACAACACGACGGTGTCTCAAAAGACGAGGCAAAGTTTGCAGAGTTATCCAGTTTCAGACCTCATTTGGTGGAGAAATGAGGAACGATGACGCGGATGTTTCTTAGAGGTTTGAAACCCAAAGATACGTCCAAGATCTCATTTCTCATAAACTTTCTCTATTCGATGTTTGTAATGTGGGCTCAATTATTAGAGCGAGATAACGAGTACTACCAACCGAGGACCACAACCAGATCGTATCTGTAGATAAAGTACCAATGTAATAATGATAACCAAATGGAGAAAGAAACAGACGGACAAAATGGTAACCACTCTGGTGGTAATCATGCGGCCATGAAAATGTAAGAAGCGAGTCGAGGAGATTTTAAAAAGAGGAGATTTAACAACGACCATATGAAGACGATAAAGGCTTAAGCAAAGAATCGGTTCTAAGGGAGGAGAACGACCACCCATTATATGCTATAAATGCGGAAAGAGGGACATATCACCAAAACCGCCCACAACAGCCAAGGTATGCTATAATTGTGGAAAGGAAGGACATATCGCTTTAGAGATTGTACGATGAGCGAAACCTAGTTCAATGGGGGCGGTGACTCAAAAGATCGTCCCGGAAAAGTCAAAGTCAACGATTCCGGGAAGAGCGTTTGTTGTGACTGGTCAAAATGCGAGGAACCCAAACGAGGTGATCACGGATAAGCTATTTATAAATTCTTGCGAAGTTTATACCTTACTTGATACTGGGGTGCTACCCATTCATTTATCTCTCCCGCTTGTGCTCAACGCTTAAACTTGACTCGAGAAATTAGACTTTGACCTATCTGTGGAAACTCCGTTAGAGAAAACTTCATCACATCCAATCGCTTATAAATCTTGTTTGATTCAAGTTGGCACCATTACCTTACCACCGTTGACCTTATCTCTTTAAAGATACTTGCTTTTGATGTGATTTTAGGGATTGATTGGTTAACTACTCATCATGCCAAAATTGATTATTTTCGTAAGGTTGTTAGTTTTCATATTCCTAACCAACCATTGTTATGCGAATTCAAGCAACTAAACCATTAAAATCAATCATCATCTATATCTAATCATAAAGCTATTCGCTTTATTGAAAAACGGATGTCGAGCTTTCTTAGCCCATGTTATGGATTTGAATAAAGACACGCCAAATTTGAATAATATTCTGTTTGTTATTGACTTTCCGACGATTTTCTCGAAGAACTTCCGGTCTACCCCCGTAACGTGAAGTTGAATTCTTTATTGATCTTGAACTCGTACAAAGCCCATTTCTAAAACCCCATATCGAATGGCTCTATTGAACTTCAGAGTTAAAGGTCCAACTACAGAATTGTTGGACATCGGTTTCATCTGGCCCTAGTACATCTCCTCGGGGTGCTCTGCTTTATTTGTAAAGAAGAAAGACGGAGTATGCGACTTTGTATTGACTATCGAATTGAACCATGTCACCATCAAGAATAGGTATCCTCTACCTCGTATTGATGACTTGTTTGACCATTTGTTGAGGGGCACAATTCTTTTCAAAAATCGATCTTCGCTCGATATCATCATCAAAGATTAGAATCGAGGATATTCCAAAGCCTTGAGAACTCAAGATGGGCATTATGAATTCTTAGTCATGTCTTTCTGGACTAACTAATGCTCCTCGCTGCTTTCATGGATATGATGAACCGAGTATTCAAGGAATATTTGGATCAATTCGTTGTTGTCTTTATTGATGACATCCTTATATATTCCAAAAGTCGTGAAGATCATGAGCACCATTTGAAGTCGGTACTCCAAAGGCTTCGTGAAAACAAACTATATGCCAAATTGAAGAAATGCGAGTTCGGGCTTGAGGAAGTAGCATTCCTTGGGCACGCGTGTGTCGAAACATGGAGTATCTGTTGATCCGTGAAGATTGAAGCAATACAAAGTTGGGAGCAACCGTCGTCGGTGGATCAAGTAACGTAGCTTTTTGGGCTTAATTGGTTATTATCGGAGATTCATGGAAGGGTTTTCTCAATCGCTACTCCATTAACTCACGGCTAACTTCGGAAGGATACAAAATTCATTTGGAGTGAAGAATGCGAGAAGAGTTTCCAAGAGCTTAGAGAGAGACTTATTTCTAAGACTGCTCTAACAATACCATCCGGTTCGATGGATTTGTTATCTACATGATGCTTGAGCAAAGGGTTAGGATGTGTTCTCATGCAACGTGGGAAAGTCATAGCCTATGCCTCGCGACAACTTAAAAGAGTATGAGAGGAATTATCCTACTCATGATCTAGAGTTAGCGGCCAAGATCGTTCATTGTAAAAATATGGAGGCACTATCTATATGGGGAGAAAGTGGAGATATATTCGGACCATAAAAGCCTTAAATATTTCTTCACTCAAAAGAACTCAACATGTCTTTGCAATGACGTTGGCTCGAGCTATTGAAAGACTACGACCACACTATTCAATACCATCCCGGAAAGGCGAATTAACGTAGTAGACGCGTTGAGTAGAAGATCATATCTTGAAACGAGTGCGATGATGTCAAGTATACGACAGAGCCAACTTTAATAGAAAAAGTTAAGGTTACTCAAGCCACCGCCCGGAGTCGATGCGTATGAAGAAGAAAGTACAAGAAGGAGCTATTCCTAGGGCGAGAATTGATGAAGAAGGAATACTTGAGTCCACTCTAGACTTTGTGTTCTAACGACTCGATTTGAAGTACAAGATTATGATGGAGGCACACAATACACCATTTGCAATCCATCCTCGAAGTACTAAAATGTATCGTGATCTTCGACATACATTTTGGTGGAACAATATGAAGAGAGAGATTGCAAAGTTTATCTCAATGTGTTTAACTTGTCAACGTGTAAAGGCGGAGCATCCGGTACCTAAGGGTCCGCTTGCAACCACTTGAGATTCCAAATAGAAGTGGTAACACATTACCATGGATTTCAATTACGGGTCTTCCTACGGTTTCTCAAGGCATCAATGCTATTTGGGTTATTGTTGATAGATTAACCAAGTCTGCTCATTTCTTGCCGATCGGAGACTTATTCCTTGAACGCCTTGCTAGTATGTGCGTGAATGAGATTGTGAGGTTTCATGGCATGCCAGTATCCATAGTTTCGGATCGTGACCCAAGATTCACTTCAAGATTTTGGGTTAGCTTGCAAAAAGCTATGGGCACGAATTTGCGATTTAGTTCAAAGATACCATCCCCAAACAGATTTAACAATCGTAGAGAGGACTATTCAAACTCTTGAAGATCTATTAAGACTCGTGTCCTGAACTTCAAGGGCGCTTAGATAAGTATTTATCATCGGTGGAATTCTCCTACAACAACAGCTTATCGTGCAAGTATAGGTGTGGCTCCATTCAAGCATTATATGGACGAAAATGTCGTTTCCAATATGTTGGGATGAGGTGGGTGAAGCAACATTGTTGGGACCCGAAAGTAAGAAACGCATGACTCACCTGAAAAGATTCAAATGATTCGATAACGATACAAACGGCACAAGATCGACAAAAGAGTTATGCGGATCTTCATCGGAAGGACGTGGAATTTAGTGTAGGGATCATGTATTGTTGTGAGTTGCTCCATGGAAGGAGTTACAAGATTTGGGAAGAGAGGAAAGCTCAATCCACGATTTATTGGTCCATTTCAAATTCTTGACCGAGTAGGAAATGTAGCCTATAGACTTACGTTACCTCCAGTATGTCTCGTGTTCATAATGTGTTTCACATATCTGCATTTCAGAAATATGTGAAAGAAGACCACGTTAACCAGAACCTATTAAATAGTCAAGAATTAGAACCGCAGGTCCTACAAGATCTTGGATAGGAAGGAGCATGTCATACCACAAGTTAAACCACAAGTTAAAGTTTTGTGTAGGAATCATGCTATAGAGAAATGACACGGGAATTGGAAACGGAAATGAAAGCGAGGTATCCTCATCTTTTCAAACACCAGTACGTGTCGTCAATTTCGAGGGACCGAAATTTCATAAGGAGGGAGGTTGTAAGACCCCAACTTATTATTAATGAAATTTAATTTTCTCTATTTATTATTTTGAAATAGTAAGGATTGATGTGATTAATGTGGATAGTTAGGGGTAAAATACGCAAATATTTCAAAATAAGCAAGTGGTTATAAAATATTCATTGTTGTTTGGGAATATTCGTTTGGTCGTGGAATATTCAGATCTTTGTCGGAATATTCGCATGACGGCCAGAGTAGCCATATGTGTGGGCCCCATAACTGAAAGCGATTGGATGAAGAAAACGACAAATATAAGTTGGTTAAAAATAATCAGGCGTAGTTATTACCAAGTAATATCGTTAAAATACTTTCTTGGGTTAAAAACATCAGAAGATACCAGTATTGCACCAATTATTGATTCTTACGTGAAAGGCACTACTCAATAATGGTTACGATAATTACTTTATCAAAGATTTTATTGAGTTAATAATTCTTTGCGTTGATATTTTATATTCTTTTGTTTCAATAATAATTGTCATTACACAATATTTTCATTATCGAGTAATAATTCATATTATCCTAATAATATTATTAGATAACATTATTGGCAATGTCTAGAAAGTTCTGCTTCAAGGAGAGGTTTGGTCACCTAATTACGCGCCAAGAAGGAGAAATTCTTATTGAAAGCCCTCTTCCTGAACCGCCGGTTGTCAATATTGTGAGTCTGTAATATTATTTGTGAATAATTAATTATTGATTCATATGATGAGAAAATATTAATTTTATGTGGATATAGATGGAGAAAATTTTAATGTGACAATTGTTGAAAATTGAAATTTTATCTTTTTCCGATAAAATAATTCATTTAAATATATTATTATATTTTAATAATATAATAATGGTGATATTTTACAACGAATGTGGGATATATGAGTATACGAGGAGGAAGAGTATTTTTGTTGCAATAAATGTTTAAAACATGTTAAACATGTGCGGTGGACCCTATTTATTGACTTAAATTTGATTATAGCTTTAAAATTGCCCGCTTTGTGGATTTCGGTCAATTTCATTGGAATTCGGAAAAACTTTCTTCGCAAAGTTGTAGAGAATTGAATTTCCTATAAAAACACGCGAGATTCAAATTTTCTGATAAAAGGGCTATTTATTGTGAATTATTGAAGTTCAAGTTCAAAATAATTGATTTTGAAAGTTTTAATTATTATTTTAAAGAAAAACGTTTTTTTGCATTTAAGTGGGCTAACATGTGATATTAATTGCTGAAATCAGATCTTCAAAGATGGGCTAAGGAAATTTATAATATATATTAATATTTTATTAAATTTTCTGCTTTGTTGTTCTAGCGTTTTCAATAAATAGGGTCTTAGGTTAGAATTGAAAATCACACCAAAACCCAAGTTTTCTCTCTATATTATCGGTTTATTCTTGTGAGTATTTTGAGTATACTTTGAGTATTGTTAGACGGTGTAAGTTCCTTCAAAGACTATACCCTTGATTCCAAATTTCAGAAGTACTAATCTTTCGAGGTAAGGGATGTTATTTTCTTCTCAATGATATTATTTCTTCAATATCATTATCTTTGAAATATTGGTTGGAACTTTTTATCAAATTTGGAACTTTTTCATGTCTGGGGTTTACTATTCATGAGTTACTATTCACGAGTTACTATTCATGAGTTACTATTCACGAAGATACTATTTCGAAAGTTATTAATGAAGCGTGAAGATGATGTTTTGTGGAATTTCTATCTTTTGGTGTTTGAGTTACTATTCACGTATACTGGCCTATTCACGATACTCGGACTATTCAATCAAAAATAAAATTTCTTCTTTTGTCCAAAATATCTATTCTGGATACTAACTTTGATTGTATCCATGTTTTGATCATTCTTGAATTTTACACCACTATGATTATTTTGAGGTATTTTGAACATGGATAAAACAAAGTACGAATCCTTAATCCTTAATCCTTGTCATTTTGTTTCACCGGATTCGTTTCTTTAAAAATATTTTTCATCATCCTCGCCTTAAATGATGATATTATTGAATATCTTTGGCACATAGTGCAAGATGAATGATTTCAAGAATATCTTTGGGTCAGAAAAGATGAACATGTGTTTAGATGAACATGACCAATGATGAATATCTTTGGCTTCAGTAGTGCAAAGATGAATATTTGATTCCGATGTATATTGATTGATGTTACGGGGATAAAAGATGAGCGATGAACTTTTAAATTCATACATAGAAGATAGTAGTTTGCATTCTCTACTTAACTCTTCTAATGAATTATTATTTCAATTGCTAAATATTGATTTAAAATTTGTTGTCTATTGTATTCTATTAGATTTTTTCTGTTGAAGACTAACGGTAATTTGTTGTATATTATCTTAGTCATAATATTCTTTACCGGGCTAGTTGAGCTCACCCTTTTCCTTTTTGTTCCATTTTTCTTCTCGAGGAAGGCGAGAATATAAGCGAGTACAGTGGGGTATGGAATGAAATGAAGGTTTTAGAAAGGATTGTTTAGTAGTCCTCACCATTTTTGTAAAATAATGTATCAATAAATGTGATGAGGATTTATTTGAGTATAGATATTGTCTAAAAGATAATATTTGTATTCAAACTCACTGCTTTACTGTTGTAATAATAAAGTTGTAGTTGTTTACGTACCATGTATTGACAACTCAGAATAGGTTATGTATACCTATTTTGGGGGCGTCACACCGTGTGCTACTATACAACTACGTGTATAACTGTACTTTTATCACCGGGTATTTCAACAGTTAACGGTAAAACTATCGCCGTTATTTTTATAAAAAGATATTTATGTGGTTTTTCACATTCGAAACAATACTTTCGTTGTGGGGTCCACTTAATGATTGTCTTATTCGTTTAATATTCTCTGTTAAAACGAATATTCCCCGACCAATCAAATATTTTATAATAACTTTTTTACTTTGCAAAATTTATAAATATTACCCACAACTATAACATTATATCAAATCCACACCATAATATTCGAAAATATATTTACAGAAAATTAATCTTTATTCATAAAAATTGGGGTCTTACATATTAAATTTAGTCTAATGTTCAACTAATACTAACTATACTAAAGTTGTCTCTAACAGAATTAAATTATGGCAAAAAGTATAAAAATTGGGTCAGAAGCAAATATAAACTCCCAATTAAAATGTTGCATCTAAATACCTATTGTCCAGGAATTGATGTTTCACCTAGTATCCCTTGTCCCTAAAAATAATCATCGATAACCTACATTTGTTAATATAAATTAGTGACATATGTCACTAAAAGTGTGGCAAAAAAATAATGTTTTTTTCGCGATCAATTGTATCACTAAAAGTGTCGCAAAAAAATAATATTTGAGTTGTTGAATGTGTATTGAGAAAATCTGAATGATATGTGTAACGGAGAAGATTCTAATCTTGTCATGCGACTCATGCTATTGAAACTTGAAAGCAACATATTGAAATTATGTAAGTGCACGCCTAGAAGGGATGATGAATAGAGGTGTGTGGGGTTTTATAAACTATATCAAATTTATATTTTCTACACGTGCAATCCAAACAATTAATTTAGCTATCTGCTTTAAGTTATTCTTCTATTTTCCTAATTACTTTAGAATAAATTTAATTACGTATGCAGTGAAGTTTAAGTATTGGGTTTGATGGTCCATCCACACAGAATTATTTCTTATGAAAAGATGCACCAAGTTCTTATGGTGTTAGTTTTGCCCAACTATTGGCTACAATCGCACCACCCAAATTAATTCTTTCGGTGGCCCAAGAATCGCGTGCATTTAGTCCTTTTTTCCTTGACATTCAAATTGAACAATTCATACAATTCGTGAATAGATCACAGACGGTCAGGGAAAAAGGTATATTTTTTTAAAATTAAATGTGAATTAATTTGTATTCTTGCACATATAACTTTTTATCTTGTACTTTTATAAGTGTAAAAGATTTTGGTTGTTATTTAACTTATTTTAGGAGGTGTGTTCAAGAATTTGCTGCCCAAGAAGGAATTTTTTTCCAAAGCATTGTATACTATTGATATTGGCCAAAATGACCTCACCCAAGGATTTTTACTAACATGACATATGACTAAATTAAAGCAATTATACGAGCTACTGTCAACAATCTC
Organism: Panax quinquefolius; assembly: GCA_020205615.1. Lineage (NCBI taxonomy): Eukaryota > Viridiplantae > Streptophyta > Magnoliopsida > Apiales > Araliaceae > Panax > Panax quinquefolius. Next base: position 51,008,648 of record CM035156.1, read on the forward strand.
GCACTGAATGTGAATGTATATAAGCCTTGTTTAATTTGTATATATTTTGGCGTAATATGTAATTAACTTATAAATTCGCTTAACCAATATGGATTCTGATAATAAAATACTTGTGTAAAGGAATCAATATAATCCCAATAACTGTATTTGGTTTCGGTTGCATGACTAGATTCAATAGTACGAGTAGTATGAGGATTAATACCCCAATTAGCAAGAGGCATGATACTCTTGATGGTTGTTTTACTGTATTGGATTGGGCTTGTTGGTTTTGATGGATCATGAAGCGTATGCTTTACGTCCATTGATGTTGTTTCAATGATGATTTGCTCATATATATAGCGATACTGGTTGAAGCGAGGAGGAGACTGTTGAGTCGTTAAATAACGTCTTTTGATCTCCCATGGATCTTTCATCAATTTTTCATCATTCTGTTCAATAAATAATACTGTTTCTTCCACATATTTGTTTGGAATGTACTATTCTGGTAAAAGAAGAACATCTTTTACTGTGGGCTGACTAGAAGAAGCCGAAGAATTACTGGATTGAGTATCCAGACTAGGATATTCTGTATAATACAGATTAGCTCTGCCCCGGCCTCGTTGACCGCGGCCACGACTTCTACTGGTCATTCTTACAAATATTCTCTGGTTAGAAAATCTGGTAAAAAATTCTGGTTTCCTTTGATATATTCAATATCAAAGTCAAATACTGATAAAATACTTTTCCAAGTTGCAAATATCTGTTTAGATGCTAAATTTTGGACATCCTTCTTAAATATCTGTTATGCAGCCGAGCAATCAACTCGGATTAAAAAGTGCTGATTTAAAAGGTCATCCTGAAATTTTAAAACACATTTAACAATTGAAAGGCATTCTTTCTTTATTGTGGGATAATTTAAAGAAGGTCCTTTCCAGACTTCTGAGGTAAAGCGGATAAGATCCTCTTTTTTACTGTTAGGATTAAATTATTTTAGAATACCACCATATCCTGTATTAGAAGCATCAGTTTGAACAATCTTGTTCCATTCAGGATTTGGGAGGGATAGACAAGGTAATTGTTTGACCCTGGTTTTAATCTTTCTTACTGCATCAGTATGTTCAGTAGTCCAAGGTAAAGGGTTTTTTCGTAACCTAGTGTACAGAATAGAAGCATCCTGTGAAAGATTTGGATAATAATCACGGATATAGTTTAGACTTCCCAAAAATCTTTGCAGTTGGTTGATAGCTTTGATTTCATCTAGAAATTTAGATGCAAATTCAATACATCTATCAATTGGAATAATAGTTCCATTAGAAATATTATGTCCAAGAAATCTGATTCTTGTTTGGAAAAGTTTCATTTTAGGGGCAGAAACTACCAAACCATTTTTTATAATAACATTTTTAAAAATATTTAAATGTTTTATGTGTTGTTCAATTGATGAAGAAAAAATTAAGACATCGTTAATATAGCAAATGTTGAATTCAGTGAAAGGATTAAAAATATCATTCATGATGTGCTGGAATTCTGAAGGTCCATTTTTTACACCAAATGGAAGAACATTCCATTCATAGTGACCAAAAGGTACTGTAAAAGCAGTTTTATAAGTATCTTGTTCTCTAATTTAAATTTGCCAAAATCCTGATTTCATATCAAATTTAGAGAAAATAGTGGCATCATGAAGTCGGTCAAGAAGATCCTTTTTATTCGGAATTGGATATCTAATCCATTGAAGGGCTTCATTAAGTGGTTTATAATTGATAACGAGTCGTGGAGTTCCTCGTTCAATTTCTGAATTTTTATTAACATAAAAGGCAGTACAGCTCCAGGGAGAGGTACTAGGTTTTATTAATTTTTTCTGTTGAAGAGACTCAATTTTAGTTTTGCAAAGGAGTAAATAATCTTTCTTCATCTGACTGGGTCGAGACTTAGTAGGAATATTTTTCTCATTAAAATTAGGGATATAAGGAAGAGAGATAATATGTTTCTTCCTATTTTAAAAAGCATTTGGAACATCACTACAGATTTCAGCTTGAAGAGTCTTTTGAATTAATTTTATTTTCTCCTATAAAGAAGGCTGTAAAATTTTATATTCTGTAGTAAGAAATTTTATTTCCTTTTGAATAAAATTAATCTGTTTTTCTTTGGAATAAATCATGTGTTTAACTTGATTTAGTTATTTAGTATAAGGTTCTGTTATGAATTCAAAAATAATATGTCTGTTATTAAGAGTAGTATGAATACCTAAAGTATCGATTTTTGAAATAGGCATTAAAAGACACAAGAAGGGAGTGCCTAAGATGATACTTTGATTCATATTACGGATAAGAACAAAAGAAGTAGGTAAACAAAGACCTTGATTACAGATTAAGGCTTCAGGAATTTTATACTTAATATTCATGGTATTTTCGCTTGCACTAGTTAAAGATTGAGTGGTTTTCTGAAAGTATTTGGTAGGGATTAATCCTTCCTGGATACAGTTCATATCAGCACCACTATCAACTAGGGTAATGACGTCTTTTATAATAAAATCTGGTTTGATAATAAAAGTAATTCTGATATACCATTTCTGAAAAACTACTTGATTCATAAGCATAAAATATTGTTCAGAAGATTCTGGTTTATCAGAAAATTCAAGTTTGGAGGATCCAATATTATTATCTTGTTTATGATGTTTCATATTATTTAAATCCTGGAAGATAATAACATTAGTATTATGTAATTGTTTTATTTCAGATTTTAAAATATTGATTTCTCCTTTGAGATCCTGAATGGTAGTAGGCTTTTCAATGGTAGAATCGTCTTGTATACGTTTCAAGACTTCTTTCATACTGTACTGATTGATGGGAAGAACCTCTTCTATTCTTTGATTTTTATAACAGATTTCTAAAAATTTTAATTTTATTTTGGGATCTTTAATTTGATCGGCTAAGTCGAGGAGTGATTTTTGAGTGTCGGTTAAGACATTAATACTAGGGCTTCCAATATCTAAACCATTCATCTCGACGATAGCTTTCCAGTAATTAGCTTCAGTAGTTGTATTACAGTTATTAATTGTGCAGGTTTGGCACTGTTCATTACCAGAATCATTACTAGATTCAGAATAGATTTCAGCTAAATCATCATCTAAACTTGATTCTGAACTGCTATTAGATAAACAATTAAGAATTTGCTGCTGAATTTCCTCATCAAGGGACATTTCATTAAGTTTCTGTTTTAATTTTGATTTGCATTTATTAGCGAAGTGTCCTGTTTTTCAGCATTTATAACATTATATTTTAGACTTATCTTTTTTATTACTGCTCTTTCTCTTTTTAGTAGATTTTTCAAGGGTTTTGTTTTTAGATTTCTTAGAAGAACGTCTTCGGTAAGATCTAGAGGGTTTAGAACTCTGTTGTTTTTTAGACTTTTGGGGATACTGTAATTTTGTGTCATAAGAGAATTGGTCACAAAATTCTCCTATTTCATGTCTTTTAGTAAGATTCTATTTTTTCATTAATTGTTGAAGTTTCATATCATTACATAATGATAATCCTTCTTCAATAATTACTAAAATAAGATGGCCATAAAAATACTGGTAATAAGGAATGCTCATACGGTCATGTTTATCTCTAAGTTTTTTACGAATTCTTTCAGCAAAAAAGGTAGGAAGACCATCAATAAACTTGGCTTTCCAATGTTCACTGTTGGCGTCTGTTCTTTGCATAACCTTCATTAGAAAGACATCCTTATACCATCTAAAATGGGTTAGTGAAGGACAACGAAGATTCTGTAAGAGTTCTCTACCTCTATCATTATTCAGTAGTCCTGGTCCGACAAAATGATGAAGGATAGCATTAACTAAGGTGTAGCAAGCATCTTCTCTTTTTGTTTTAGTTTTAGTAATGGGGTTGGTTTCATTCTTATAGGATTGGAGAATTTCAGTTCGTTGGTTATCAATAAGTGCATTATCCCACCATCCTTTAAGAATGCCAGTAAATCCATTAACTAAGAAACGACAGATCTGATGGTCCGTATTATCATTCTGTCTGCAGACTGTTGCATACATCATCATATGATGGATGGTCTCAAAAATTTGGTATCCAGTTTTACCATCAATATTCCATTCATAAATGGTTTTTCCATGGTAAGACTTTTGAGAATGAAGAAAGTCTTCTTCATACAGAATATCCTGGGGAGTAGGTCTGGGGTAATAGTATCTACTAGGTCCAAATAAAGCCATACGAGCTATAGGTTTCTGACTGTAAGTAGTTTTATTGATATTTTGCATTTCCTGAAAATTATTTTGGATTTCCAAAATATGAATAGGAGAAATACCATCAGTATTATCTTCATCACTATCAGTATTATTATTAGTGGTATCAGAAGAAGGTTGTCCATACATCATATTAATTTGAGATGAAGATGCAGTTGTAAGCTTTAAATCTTTCATTTTATTTAAAAGATTATCAATAAATTCATTATCTGCTTTAGAAGATTTCATTTTGAAATTACTAATTTCTAAAGGTGGTTTAATGGTTACGGGTTGAAGATCAATTTGTTGAGGAACAACTTGACAATTATCATTAATATGATTTATTTGTTCTTCAATCCTGGTTAATTGTTTTCCTACGGTTTGAAGGAATAAATTAGTATAATTATTCTGCTTAGATAAAGGTAAAATGTCTTTTATCTTAACCTTTTCTTGTTGATGGGGTATTTCAGAAATATCAACATATGGATTAATAACCAAGGGTTTTAAATTTTCATTTCCTGGACTAAGTTCAAGAGACTTAGGAGGGGGATGAATAAATTGAATAATGTTTCCACTTGTGGTAATCCAATCCTTTTGAATTCCAGTTAAAACATTTAGTTGACTTTCAGTATAAAAATCAGATTTTGGGAAACAATCATAATACCATTTAGTAAATGATAAAATACACTGGTTATTATTCAGATAAGCATAATAATTGGCTTTAATATTAGCTAAATTTTTATTATCATGATTTTTAAAATACCAATTTCTAAAGTTTTGGTATTTATCCTGCATAAATTCCTGGTTTAAACATTGACGAATTTTACTATTAGGAGAAAAATCCATTAACATTCAAAGTTCATATCACTAGCGGTTGGACTATAAGGTCTTCTGTTTTGAGGAGTATTAGCTTCATAAATACCATGAGGTATTTGATTTTCAGAAATATGAATTCCTCGAATTATGTCTTCATTTTTAATAGACTCATTACTGGGATTTTTAGACTCTTGGTAAACAGATTCTAAAGGATAAGACACAGACTGTCTGGATGATTCAGGAAAATCAATATTATAAGAGATATTATTTATAGATCGACTTCGGGTAAAGGATCTTTGGAATTTTAAATAAACATTTCCATTACTGGTTTGGACAACATCTTCAATATTTTGTCTAATTATAGGTCTGGTAGGAACGACGTTAGTTATTTGTCATTGCTTTGGGAAAGTAATTTCTTCCCAAGGGATCATTCTGGGAATAGCCACTTGACTACTAAAGAGATTAGTGTCTATAAGAACAGTATGTCCTTGTATAAGGGTTTAAAGTTGTTAAAACTTTAAGGTGAATACAGAATAATATGGCAAAAGGAGGGGATCCATGTAGATACTCATAACCATGAGATATAATTCTCATTTCTAAAACTTTTGACAAATTATTATCAGTTAAGGCAACACTTAAATTCGGGTAGATATTGAAATATATTGGTCCATGAGCAAGGCTAGTTTCGATTGCTCCCATAAGAGAGGCTTTCCAGTTAAGACACCTACCATCTCTAAGTGTGCACTGAATACTGGTATTTTGGCCAAGTAAAGTCAAGGGTTTGAAAGCTACTTGGACAAAACCTATATGAACATATTTATATTTTTGCAAAAAAAGGATATAAGTCTTCAACATGCAACAAATATAAAATTTCATCGTTATTCTGTAAAGGAACAACATGCTCAAAGGTTTTAATAATTCGTTTATTGATAAAATCAAAGGTTCCGATTTTATAAATTATTTCGGGTTTGATTTTAGGAATAGTCCATTTATCTAGGGCTTCCTTTACATCCTGATAGGCTATAAGTTCAGTTGCTTCCAAGGTAAAAGCTGAGGCATTAGCTACGGTTGAAAGAGAGGTTGAAAAATCAGTCATTTTTAAAGGTGATCATATATGTGTAATTTATAAGTAACATATTCATTAATATGTCAACAAACTAAACATGGCTTTGATACCAATTTAGGAAGGATCAGAGATAGAGTTGATAAGCACGTCTGTCAACGATTTACAGGGAATAACAGCCACCACGCCATAACACGGCTAAAGGCAAAGTTCCTAAACGCGATTTGGGTGACGTTCCACTTAATCAAGCATTATCTCTAATCTGTCTTCAGTAATAAAATGGCATGAATTTTTTGAAGGCATATTAATCATATATTAACAAATAAATTATCACATATATGATCTCATAAGATTACTATTGATTTGGGGATCTTCCCAAAACTATAAGCCGGCAGGTTTCTTCCTGTAAAATGTTTTTTGTTAAAACAATATATTGTTCTGATTTATAAAACTATTCTAAAAAATAAGAACGATTATAATTGTCTGTTGCAGTTTGATATGCAGTTATATAACGATTACTGTTTTCAGTATGATAATCTAAAAGATCAAGTAAGGAAACATAATAGTTAACAAAAACAATAATTAAAACTTACAGAAGAGCGCTTTGCAGATCTTCAAACTTCAAACTTTTATATATATCAAATATTTTACAAGAGAGAGGGAGAGTACTTGAGAAAATACAAAGAAAAGTTCTGCCTCAACAAAGGGTGAGGTCTCCCTATTTATACAAGAAAGAAGATAAGAAAGGATTAGACGTGTCCTAGCTAGTGGAGTCGAATAGTAACCCTTATCTTTTCTTCTTTAATTCTCAGCCGTAGGAAGTGGAAGGCATGTCAGTTGAATGGAATTATTGAGGATAGGTGGTTGTCAACTTCTGATAATTGAGGGTAGCTGGCTTCTCTTTTCTGATGGTGGAGTTACTATGTGATTGTCCTTTTCTGATTATTGAACTTCTGTAGTAGCTTTATGCTTTTCCTTTTCCTTTTTTGTCATGTTCCATCTTCTTAGAAATCATTGAGGTAAGAGAATCCCAGAAGTCTCCCATAGTGGGCTCTGGTTCTTGACTTTCTCCAGGCTAAAACGCTGAACTGATTGTCATCCTGTTCAGATCCTTCATCACTGTTAACAGTTTTCATGGAAACATCATCCTGGACTAGGGATTGTAAGAATTGTGTTTTCATATAATCCATAGTATTCCTTCTATACGTTTCAAGATTTCTTTCATACTGTACAAATTGATGGGGAGAACCTCTTCTGTTCTTTGATTTTTATAACAGATTTCTAAAAATTTTAATTTTATTTCGGGATCTTTAATTTGATCGACTAAGTCGAGGAGTGATTTTTGAGTGTCGGTTAAGACATTAATACTGGGGCTTCCAATATCTAAACCATTCATCTCGACGATAGCTTTCCAGTAATTAGCTTCAGTAGTTGTATTACAATTATTAATTGTGCAGGTTTGGCATTGTTCATTACCAGAATCATTTCTAGATTCATAATAGATTTCAGCTAAATCATCACCTGAACTTGATTCTGAACTGCTATTAGATAAACAATTAAGAATTTGCTGTTGAATTTCCTCATCAAGGGACATTTCATTAAGTTTCTGTTTTAATTTTGATTTACATTTACTAGCGAAGTGTCCTGTTTTTCAGCATTTATAACATTGTATTTTAGACTTATCTTTTTTTATTACTTCTCTTTCTCTTTTTAGTAGATTTTTCAGGGGTTTTGTTTTTAGATTTCTTAGAAGAACGTCTCTGGTAAGATCTAGAGGGTTTAGAACTCTGCTGCTTTTTAGACTTTTGGGTATACTGTAATTTTGTGTCATAAGAGAATTGGTCGCAAAATTCTCCTATTTCATGTCTTTTAAAAATAGTCGCATCATAAAGTCGGTCAAGAAGATCCTTTTTATTCGGAATTGAATATCTAATACATTGAAGGGCTTCATTAAGTGGTTTATAATTGATAACGATTTGGGAGCTAGATCATTTTGGATCCAAAACACTTGACCCTTTGGTTGCCTTCCTTATATTTTGACATTGTTACCAATTCCGGTAAACCAAAGAAATAGTGTCGGTTGCGCAATACCTAATAATGATTTAGCTCAATATTTCAATTCTAAGTTGAAAGTAGTCGTTGATCAACTTCGAAAAGACCTTCCCCTAGCTACGTTCACATATGTTGATGTTTATACTCCAAAGTACGATCTCTTCAAGAAACCAAAAAAATATGTTATGTCATGTTCCATCTTACTCGAATCCAATTTGAGTAATTGATAGCACAAGAATACATATTAATCATATATATAAGAAATTCTCATATAGAATAATTTATTTCACTCAAACGCATTCAAATAAAATAATAATTGTTATGCCTTAATATATCTTTGTTTGGTAGTATAGAATACGGGATAATAACACTTATGTTACATCAAGTACCACCAAATTCATAATTTACTACATCAAGTACATAATTTGTATAAATATTTATTTTGACGTATTAAATTTGTATAAATACTTATTATATGTTAAATTATTAAAATTAAATATTAATACAAAGATTACCAAATATAATTTTATTATTTTAAAATTTTAAAAAGACTTAATTACCAAAAAATAATAAACTTTTAAACATACAAATTATAATTTTAACACGAATAACATTAAACTTTTAAACAACTTACAATAGTGCCCAAAATTTAATTAATTAAATAATACCCTTTTTTATATTTAAAGAGTATACAAAAGGAGGAGGAAAAAATTGAAAAAGCTAAAAGAAAAAAAATGTCTCATTTGCTCTCTCTTCTCTCTCCATCTTCTCTAATCCTTCTAATTGTTTTGTTCCTTCAAATTTGGAAATTTCAGCGACTTGGATTTGGAAAGTGAGTTGTTTTTATTTAGTTAAAAGATTCTTCAAACAAATAGTAGTTAATTAGTTTATCCAACAACATTTTCTTTCTGTCCATTTTTCATTTTATATATTCTTCAAACAAATAGTAGTTAATACATATATTATATTTATAAAAAAGATTAATTTTAAAATTTTATCTATAATTTAACAAATTGTATGTATAAATTTTACAACTTAAATCTTGCAAATTATAAATTATATCATAAATTATAAATTTTACATCTTAAATTTTACAAATTATATCACCACTTAAATTTTACAAATTGTATTTATAATTTTTATAATTTTAATTATAAATATTTATAATTTTATACCATATTTCTACGGTATTAATTAGTTACTTTTTTTAAAGGGATAAAAATTATTTTATTTATAATTTTAATTTTTTTCTTTGGGGGGCGAATCATGAATATGGTGGTACTTGGTGTAACGGAACTGTAAATAACCATTTTGTAAATTAAGTCAAACCGTATATTTATAAGGTCAACTGGTATTAAATACACAAGACCTGATCGAATTTTTGAGTGGGTCAAGTATTTCGACCAATTTTAGCTGAATTTTGAAATTGGGGGATAAATTTTATTAAATTAGACACTTGATGTAGTAATTTGTAAGCCCAAATTCTTTGGGTGACCGAATTATGAATTTGATGGTACTTCATGTAACAGAAGTGTAATTAGCCCTTTACAAAATCACCTGAACTAGAATAAGGGAATTTACAAAATCAAAGATTCACAAGAGATAATTATGATACTTCAAAACCATTATCCTAACTACATGATGATTATTAGTAGGTGATAATATCCCCCCGTAAGCCAAAGGGTATCCTTGAAAACACTTTGAGCTTGGTCCAGTTGTATAAAAAGTGGCTGATTGGTAAGGATTTGGTGAAAGCATCGACAACATTTTTAGTTAGAAGAAATAAACTGAATAAAGACCTACTTGTTAGGAACCATTTCACGAACAAAATGTTAGTCTATCTCAATGTGTTATTTTAATCATGCAATCATATATCTACATGTTGATTAATTAAAATTGACATATTAAACGTGATACTTACTGCGCCGAGTCGACTTCTACTCGGACAACATGTGGCTATGTCAGTGGCTGATCAAATAAATCGAGGTTAGTCCCTCGCTGACGTCGATGAACACTATCTCATGTATAAGTGACATTATGTAAATATACTATTTTCATATATGCTATAAATAATTTATTAAAAAGATGGATAATTATTTAAGTTTGGAAACTTATTAGCTTATGACGATCCCTCGCCCTAAGTGTTGGCTACAGATCCTGAACGACCACCACCACGGCGACCTCCCCCGTTATGTCTAGCCAAATATCAGTGTACTACTGAAATAACCAACATATTAAGTAATTAAGTTGTAGTTAATTTATCAAAATTAAATAATTGCTCCTATAAGTAAATTATTTAAGAAACGTTGTAAGTTTAGACTACGTACGTCATCCAACCCGTCGAAATCAAACTCAACTTCGTCCTCTGATTCTGGCTCCTCTAACTCTGTATATGTTTCATCATCGTCTTCTTCATGTACGACGATATAGTCATTGACAACCACGTCTTCCTCAACATCGAGTAAGTCAATGAGGTCTCTAACCACCACATCATCATTATTTAGCACGAGATTGCTAATTTGTTCTTACAACGGGTCATCCGTCCAAACAGATTAATACCATAAAAAGCATGAATCTTCGTTGTGACAACTGTATACCAGGGGCTTCTAGAATTTAAGACATTAGGGGCGTAATACACTTGAGTTTCTTGGCTGGCTAAAAAGAATACGTCATTAGACTGCAGTTTTAACTTTATATCTACCGTGAAGATTCTATTATGATCAATTTTAACACCCTTAACAATATCAAACCAGCGACACCTAAATGTATATAACAACATTTTTACCCTAGGATAATTGAGTAAAACCACTTACTCTAATCATCTATAGTAATTGGACTTGGAATCTTGGTAGTAGCTTCCCAACTTGACAACGGCAAAATTGACTGATGTCATTTCATTCAAGTCATCAACCTTGAATCTATACTCATTGACGATGCAGCTATAAAATGAACTAATTAGTTTGTACGGGCCTAAAATAACATCTCTAAAAGGGTCATAAGCATTATCCGCTTCAACCCTTCTTTTAAATCACTGTTGAAAATTTTCAGTAATGAATGCTTCCAATTGTGCTGCAGTTAGTCCCGGGTTAGAAGCATTCACTTCCTCTTCGAATGCACTGAAATAATATATTAACATAGTTTAATTATTTATTACGCGATAATAATATTAGTATATTGACATATAATAAGTCAGCAATCAAAAAGGATTTTGGACCAAGCCGGCAAAATAACAAGTGGATAAGTGCTAAGTTATTTATTATTATTATTATTATTATTATTATTATTATTATTATTATTATTATTATTATTATTATTATTATTATTATTATTATTATTATTATTAATTTCGAAGCATCAGGAAGGTTGGGGAACTAACTAAGGTTTTTTTTGATAAAATTAGTTGTTAAGATCTGAATAGTTTAGACATCTGAATAATATAGAATATCTAAATAGAATTGTATTTGAATGAAAAATTTTGTTTGATAATTATTTTTTCAAAAGGTCTGAATAACATGTTTTTACTATTTTAACCCTTCTTCTTCTCCTCCTCCCAATCCTGGCCCTCCCACCCCACCCCTCTTCCTCCCCCATCCTTGCCCCACCCCTCCTCCCTCCATTCACCCACCCTCCTCCTCCCCCCCCTTGCCCCCACCCCCCCCACCCCCACCCCACCCACCCACCTCCTCCTCGCCTTCCCCCCCCCCCCCCACCCACCCACCCACCACTATATATATATTATAATATATATTATAATATATATATATATAATCACTATGCTAGTACTGATGATAGCTTTTCATATTCATGTGCCAGACTTAACTAGTTTTGGCCCCGTTCATCAATGCCGTCACCTGCAAGCCTGGATCACACTACTCCTTTTCTTCCATCATCATCTCCACTTCTGGGATTGTGCTGTGGATAACAGTGTTGCATGTTTCTTTCCCTTTGTGGTTTGGCAATGGCTTGTCGTGAACACTGCTTTCCTTTCCCAATTCAATTTCTCCATTTGCCAGCTTCTCATGGTATATCCTCTGCAGGATGTAACAGTCCATAATGGAATATCCCGTGTATTGGTGGCATACACAGTAGTCCGGTCTTTTCTTCATTTCTTCCGTCACTACAAATCTAGGCCTTGGGGGTTTCACCACCCCATGTTCAACCCATTGTTCATATAGACCCCTGAATGCTTTCTCACTACATATGATAGCCTCCGGGATTGACTTTCTTGCATATTTATCTCTAGTCCTTCCTCTGCTTCGTTCAAAATTTTTCTCATGCTTCTCCCTCTTGCCCCCTTGTGGTTTTGACTGAGAGTCAGCCAAAGCCACAGTTACTGTCCTCTTGCCCTTCCATGTAACTGTCGCATGGCTAGTGGGCAATGTCATGATTCCTCCCAAGTCTTGTGCAAAAGATGAGAGGGTCGCGAAGGAATCACAAGCCTTGGTAATGAGGTGGGGCTTGAAGGCATCTAAGGCACCATTTTTGCAAATGCTGACCAAGTTCTTTTCTTTAATCGGCTCTGCGCACTTCTGTGCCTGGGTCCTGAACCTGTCAATGTAATCTGATAGCTCCTCATTCGGCTTCTGCTTGACCCGCATGAGCTCTACAATGGCTACCTATTTCTGCACATAGAAAAACTTATTAAAAAATTATAATTTTAGGACATCCCAATCATGGACTGACCCCTTCTCCAAATTATAGTACCAACTGAAGGCACTATCCGTCAAAGTCTTGTTGAATTCCCGCATCAACAAGTTGTGGTTGTTCACTTCATCATATCCTAGCCACACAGATATCGACTCTACGAACCTGGCAATATGTTCCTTGACATTTCCTTTCTCCCCGTTGTATTTTGAAAACTGCGAGGGATGCTCAATATCCTCCAAATGTGTGCCGAATAAGGTGGAGTAAAGTCTAACTCCGAGGGTCGGGTTGTCTGCCTGCGAAGTTGATTAATAACATGGATCATATCATCCTTTGTCACGTACTGGCTCGTGGCGTGAACTCTTTGGGGTGTTGCGACATACTATTGTATCGGTGGTGTGTATGGTAAAGAGATTGGTTGGTGCACACTTGCATCGTGCAAAGCTGGCATTAATGGTAGTTGATGGCTCACTCGCTGGACATGGCTTGGGATGGTTGGCATCTGCACTTGTGAAAATACTGGGAGAGCAGTTGGGATGATGTTTGTCTGAGGTTGGCTTGCTTCCAACCTGGATTGTGGCGTGTCACCACTATTTTGGGGCTCCAAGTTGATGATTGGAACCGACTGATTCTCCGTCGATGGAGGTACAATCTGGTTCTCTTTGTTGTTGCTGCCATTGTTGTTGTCTTCCCCTCCTGCTTGTTCTCCCTGCAAACTACCTGGGAACATGGCCTTAAAGGTGGAAATCTGCATCAACTGATGGCGAAAATTCCCCATTTCCTCTTGCTTCCTCTGCATCTCCAGCATCATGGCCATCATCATCCCTTGTCCTTCCTGTGCTTCCTTCAATGCCTTGAGCATCTCCAGTTGCACAACATTCGTCTGCTCTTCGTTTACATCCTCGCCTTGCCTTCCTACGTTGGTTTCTTGTTGATTGGCCATGTATGGTGATGTTGAACTCCCTTCCGAAGCATCTTCAATAATTGGTTGATCAAAATCCAGATTTGTACCTTGGAAAGCTTGAGTTGCTTGCCTTGGAACTGGATCGGGTGAGGTAATGCTATTTGTTGGTGAAGGTCTTCCTGTAGTTCTCCCACTTTGAGTTGTGGGCATACCCTTCACGAATTCTACACCTCCCCAGCAGAGTTGCCAAAGAAATATGGGCAAGGAAATCGTACCTTGCTAGGGTTAGCGTTTTGTGTTGGCTGAGGAGGAGAGAAATCCACGAAAAGTACGGAATTGATTGATTGATTGAAGAGGGGAGAAGAATAGGTGAGCAATTACTCCAACGACACGTGGCAGAACTCTTAGAATCCGAGAACCTTGTTATGGTAGCAAAGATTCAGAGATCCTTCTTGATTCTTCGGGTTAAGAGAGAATCTCCAAGTCTCCAAGTCTCCTAGTCTTCCAAAAGGTCCAAGTTTTGAGTCTGAAGAGAAGTCCCTTTCCCAATGGAGTGGAAGGGGTATTCAAAGTTTATTTTTAACGTATTAGGGTTTTAATAAAGAGTGATCAATATTAAAACTTAAGAAACTAAACATAAATTTAAGCCCTAAATCAAATGTATTCTCATTTATATAATTTGCCACAAAAAATTACAACTCCATTTTGACTTGATATTGTTCACTTCAATCCTCTCAATCAATTCTCAAAATGAGTTGCCTCCACAAGTCTTCTGCCTTGGGACACGTGGAGGCTTCTCTAAAGTCTCAAACATTTATTTTTTGAGCTATTTATAGGGTTTTTCTCATCGTGACATTTTCCAATCCTCATCATTCAATTCTTTAGGTTGTATGTGAACTCTAATTTGTACTTGGGCTCACATACCTTAATGTCACATTTAAATGATTTTAAAACATTTAAAGTCATTCTTTAATAGTTGTCATTAATATTAAAATATTACTGTATTTCCTGTCAAAATATTAAAAGTTATATATTATAACTTAAAATATTTTTCAAACCTTTAAATCATTTTTAAATGATTTTTAAAACATTAAAACCATTTTTCCATAATTTATTTAATATAATTATTAAATAAATTTATTATCATTAATATTAAATATTAATGAAATTTATACCAAAATATTAAAAGTCATTCAAAATAACTTAAAATATTTTCTAACACTTTAATATATTTTCAAATGATTTTTAAAATATTAAAATCATTTTAAATTAATTTATTTAATATAATTATTTAATAAATTAAATATCATTAATATTAAAATATTAATGAAACATATCTCAAATTATTAAAAGTTAATTTTTATACCTTAAAATAATTTTTATAAATTAATTATGAATTTTTCATAATTAATTTCCATTTTATTCTAATTATTTTAATTAAATAATTTATTTGTAATAAAACTGTCGCTAAAGGGGCCTATCACAACAAAAACGATCGTTATAGGTGTTCTTGAGCCCTCAAGAACATTCAAAGTCAGTTTCATGGTGCCTAGTTTGACTAGCTTTAATTCCTTGTTCAAGATGTTTTCTGGGCATGAGGGTGTATTGGTTATGTAGTATTAATGTCATACTACATGTACCAACAATTTTCAAGGTCAAAATACATCACATAATGAAGATATAAGCCTTCAAAATAGCTGTCAGAGCTGTTCTTCATTTTTTGGAATTTCCAGAAAATGAAAACAGTGTGAGGGTCCTACTTCGGATCTTAATAACTTGGATTCTGGGCTTTGATTGTGTGTTTAAGTGTCACACTTATATAATATGTATGTTAAGGTACAAAAGTAATACACTTTTGTAGCTTAACAACATCATAGAAGCAAGATCTGGCATGGTCAAAGTACCAGCCAACAACTGTTCTTGAAGAATCTGGGTTTTCCAGAAACTCAACCCAGGCAATTGGTCAACCTAGTTTTGACTATGAATATCTTTGATCTTGTTGATAATCTAGGTGTTCTAGTGTCATGGTTTGGTAGTCTATATGTTAGAATATATCAATGATCACTACAAGAAATCACACAAAAAATGACGCTAAAATTTGTCACATAAAATTCATTTTTCGTCACTAAAACATTTGGTGACGATTGTTAATCGTCACAGAGATCGTCACCGTATGAGCGTGGTATTAGGTATATTTGACAATATTTGATGTCGTCACTAAATGTTTTAACTTATGGTGACTATCTACATCATTGTCACTATAATTAATTACTTTTAGTGACGTTAATAGCGTCACTATTTGAATGAAACTTTCGTCACTCTATATTATGTTTTGTCATCAAAACTTGGTGCATTAAATGACAAAAATTATTTTTCATCATTAAATGATATTGTTTTAGTGACGAAAAATATGTTACTCTATTTAAATCATCTAATTTTAATGAGAACAATATTGTCATATTTATGATTATTCTTTAAATCGTATTATTGTGTTTATCGTCACCAAAAATAAGAAAATAAATGACGACAGAACAATTCATCACCTAATAATATATTTAACATGACAATTATGTCGTTGTCATTTCATATTTTAAATAATATTACAAAATAATTTGTCACCATAGAGTTACTTTTTGGGACACATTTTTCAATGTCACTAATTGAATACTTATGGTGACGATACATCTCGTCACAGAAAGAGTTATTAATAGTGACAAAATTATTTGTTGTGATTAAATGAAAAACTAAATATAAAATTATAGATCTAGAAATAAGAAAAAATATTACACCAATAATATTTAACCAAAATGATTGTAATGATAAAAAACACCAATAATAAAATAACTAAATTTCCATTTTCCATCATATTTAACTAAAATAGAAAAATTAGAATCCAAAGTATCATCCATTCTACTTAACATCAATAATTTATCAAGTATAACATTCTAAACAAAATATCCAACTTCTTAAAAATGACCATAACAAAAGTTTAAAAGTTTTGAACGTCAGACAAACTGATCAAGAATTGTTTTCGACTCTTTCTGTCCCTGGGCTAGTGCTGCCTTAATCAACCATGAATTTTGGATTGTTTGCCAACTTGTTCTGAATTCCTGAGTTGTACAGTTCTGTCCCCTGTACTTGTCTTCATAATTGTTCCTACAACCAAAAAACATGAAATACTGATAAATAACCACAAAACATGAGACCCTTAAAGAAACTATTTAGAAGCGAAACCTAGAGAGATTCAAAAATTTCCATAGATTCAAAGGACTATATATAATATGCTATATTGAGTTTGGATCAAAAATTACAACAACAATCAAGTAGTAAGGCTGAGAAATTATGCATCTCAAAAAGCCCTTAAGTTGGCACGTATAGAAGGCCTCTCTCCTCTGCTTGTAGTCACTGCATGCACAAGCATTAATCAAAGTTGGAAGAATTGTGGATCAAAGAGTTTGCATTGCTGTATATGGCCACTACATTCGAGAACAGTGCAAGAATTATCAAAACAATGGGCAAAAACTTGTCTTTCCTAAGATTTTTTTTTTTTTTTTTTTTGGGGTTCTTTTTCAGTAGGTAATCTTTAGTGATAATTTATAACTGCCCAATATGAAGTAACAAAGTCTTCAATAGAGCTGATGAAAATTTTCCATTGCTGATTTCTAGCAAAAAAAAGTTGAAATTCCATCTAAGATCATATCCTAAGGTAAGAGCGGAATATACCTCCCCTGATTGAACTCCCTCAAATGGAACAATCATTTCAACTTCTTTCCTACAAAATTCAGCGTGTTTGGCTATCACACTGGATTCTGCTCCAACTGCCCAAACATTGTAGAGTCATCTGCAACATATTTCATCTGTGATCACCGGACATATACGTATGTATCAGATGGCAATGAAGTTTCAGAATCAAAAAGGGAAAGAGATTTAAAGTCGGTTGGGGGTTTGTATTCTTATGCGTTTTTGGTTATGAACATACTCATTTTTTTTAATTTCTTTTTCGTGCATATAAATCCTAAATGTGGGCGCAGATGCTATGAACTACAAAAGTAAAATATAGGAAAGATTCATTGATATTATGACACATATAAAAAGATAAATCACATAACTCAAAAGAATGAGATCAAGCCACAGCAGAAGTTCATACATATACAGTATTGGAATAAACTGACAGACTGGCAATACAATATGGTAAAGGTGCATATTGATACATAATCCACAAGTAACATAAAGAATTTTAGGAAAAGCCAAAATCTGAATTACCTGACCCAACTTGATATATGTAGCACCCATACGTTCAAAAAATCTTCTCAAGTAAACTGGGGATAGTAATCCAAGCTGCAGCTGAGTTGGTAATCCAGTAGATGATTTGGTCTACTGCACATTTAAAGAATGTTACTAGGATATAACATGTGATTTATTTAGGGAAAAGTGTATTATCAGAGAAAATAAAATTAGAATCACCAAATTTGATATAAATGGAAAATAAAATTGTTTCAATATATGAACAATGAGTGCATTCAAAAGTCAGGATCAGTTATTCAATATACCTTACAGGACAACATTTGGTCAATAAACTAAGCATGCAGCATGAACTCCAAATTGATATTTCTATCCATTTGTTTAGAAATTGAATGGCCTTCACTACAAGGACGATTGACGATTCTATTCCTATAGGCCACAAGTAAACGAAAAAAGACCATTCCCTCACTAACACATGCAAAAACCATGTGGAACTTATAAAGTTTCAGAATCATCTTTTATATGTATTTATTTTGGAACATTTAAAAATCAACTCTCTCATCATGCGAAGTACTCCAATTTAAAATTCAAATCCTTCAGCAGCTCCACAACAAGGTGGGAGATGAACTTGAAGAGTTTGTTTTGAATATTTCTAGAAGACTACTGGTGTTTATTAGGCACTTATCCTTCCTGCCAAAGCCAGTTTGGGACCTAAACTTGTGATATGATTCGACAATATAGAAGCCAGTTTTAGGCAATCATGCCTTAAAAGCTGCCTTGCTTGGACCGTTTCACACTCCCTGGACTGTGATAAGTACAGTAGATGATACACTATTTATTATAATTCTTCTGCAGACCAAAAAACAGACTATACAAAAAAGAAGCCTTTTTCCCAATCTGCCTAAAATGTCTCATTGACAAGGAAATTATGAGATGGAGAGTGGTTGTATTTAATAAACTAACCATGACTATATATGAAGTATTGAAGTATACTGAATAAAAAATGGTGGTGATTGGATTTTAGGTACATCTCAAATTTAAATAGTCTTTATCATATGCTATTAACTTGGGGGGGTCGAAAGGGACAGCTTTTGGCAAGAAAGTGGTCACACATAAATTAGGTTCCAACATTAACAACTCTCAATTCGTTGCCAGCCTTATAATTGAAGAATACAAAAAACACCTTCAAATGCAAAATTACACTTTCTACACATAATAAAGGGAACTGAAGTTTTAGAGCAATTTAATAGGGGAGAAACTATAGCAATATTTGTCTGGAGGGTAACTAGCTGAAATGCAAGAGCCACATCATATCATTGTAAGTAGATAGAACCAATTTATCGTTATTAATGTGAACATTTTAAACAAAAATAATAATAGTCAATCCTGATTTTCAGTACAGTATAAAAGCGCTTCCTTTTTCCTATTCCCTTGAATGTAGGCATGCCACATCATGAGTAGTTGGCACAAATCTAGAATATTTTGTGCACATTGTTCTAAACTTTTACTAAATATTAAAAGGTTTAGTTATCCTTCCTACGAATAAGTATCATCCCACCAAGAACTCCCGAGACTGTATTCCATCTTCCATAGTAGAAACTTTCACATATGGCAGTCTTGAAGATGTTGTTTAATTTACTACCATATATTACAAGAAATTTTCTTTTCTAAGGTTACAAAAATCATATCCATATCAAGAAACATATCGTAATCTATTATTAAGAACTTTCTTTCTATTTCTGATGCACATTCTCATATGTTAAATTCTAAAATGTACTTTCCACACAATGGCTGTGCAGTCGCTACTCGATGAGGCTAAATACTGAAATGTACCTTCCACTCACTACCTACTCCAACAACTGCTTGAATACCTTGAGCCATCCTTATTGCTCCTCATGGACCTGTGTTAATAGATGTCTAAAGAATGTCCTCCACAAGTTTTGGCAAGTTCTCTATGCTGTCTGCAGGGAAACAAGTCAAAAAACATTAAAATCAACTTTAAGACAAAATGATATGACAAAAGTACTAAGACATCAATAAGTGAAACAAAATCCATACAGCCTATTATGTTGTCCTAAAGTATATAAGAGACATAACGATTGTAGGGAGAATTAGCATGAATGATTTTTCGTCTAAATTATTGACATTTCTTCAACCAAGTTCTTTCATACTGATGCCTACCAAAGAAAAAAGGCAAACTACTTTAGTTAAAAACTTAAAAGCTCAGAGTAAGGCCCCAATCACCATTCGAAAAAATAAGGGTCCCCCATCTGCGCACCAAAGCAGAAGTACAAAATGTTAGAGCTGATACATCAAACTGTTGGTCCTAAGAATCCACCAACATCACGTTGGGCCATTTCCTAACTGTGGCAGCTTTCACTCTTTTATTTGATTTCTAAATTTTTTCAAGCATAGGTAGCTCTTGTCACAGGTCCTATTCAAACACAGCAAAAAGGTTATCAACCCTTTCAAGGTCTAAGCGGAGTGAATTTATGACAATCCAGTATGGCGCAACATCTAGAATAATCCACTAATATTTAATACTCATGGAAATTAATGATTAAGAAATAACTTCAAATTAACATTTGCCAAAGTAAAATCCTTTACCTATTCAACTCCTTATAATCCAAAATTGGTCAATCAAAGGCTTTTACTTTGCTATTGAGAGAATATAAATAACCAAATTAAAAACCTAATCAAAATCATTAACATCAAAATTAAAACCAAATCGTACTGTCTAACTAGGTAAGAGATTCATCTAGGGCATGCTTGGAATCTTCTTTGGAGAAGGAGACTGAAACCTTGAAGATAGCATTGAAACCGTAGTAAAAAAATTCCTATTAAGCTTCGAAGAATGAGAAAGGAGTTGTGGATTTGAGAGAGGGTTGGGGAAGTCTGGAGTTGAGAGAGAGAGAGTTGGGAAGTCGGAGTAGTTTCCGAGAATCTATCTATATAATTAAACAGAACTCATTTTAAATCTTTCATTTGACAAAGACAAAGAACGATTCAGATTTCATCTCAATTATTTCAACTTAATCTAAAGACTCACATTTCATCTAATACTAAAAATTAATTATAATAATAATAATAATAACAATAATAATTATTATTATAATAGTACTAATAATTATTATTATAATAGTACTAATATTTATTATTATAATAATTAATAATAATAGTAATAATAATAGTAATCTATATAATAAAACAGAACTTCATTTTAAATCTTTCATTTGACAAAGCACAAGAACGATTCAGATTTCATCTCAATTATTCCAACTTAATATAAAGACTCACATTTCATCTAATACTAAAAATTAATTATAATAATAATAATAACAATAATTATTATTATTATAATAGTACTAATAATTATTATAATAATAATAATAATAATAATAATAATAATAATAGTAATAATAATAATAATAATTATAATTATATAATAATTATTATATTAATAATTATAATAATAATAATATTAGTATTTATAATAATAATTAATAATAATAATAATAATAATAATAATAATAATTGTTATTGTGGTGGTGTGGTGAATTATAAAAATTGTTATTGATGATTTATAAGTTTTGTAGATAGGTTTAGATTTTCTTTGGTATATATTTTTAAAGGAAAATTAATTATTGTGGTGGTGTGGTGAATTTTGATAATTGTTTTGTGTGATTGTAAAATATTTTAGGTTGCAAAAAGTCTTTAGGTAATGTAGTATTTTTTCAAAATTTTATCTAATTTTTCGTTACGTCGTGTATTCAGGCACGGGCAATTACTATATTATAATAAAATAGAACCTATTTTGAATCTTTCATTTGACAATGCACAAGCACGGTTCAGATTCATTTTAACTTAATACTTTCAACTTAATCTAAAAGCTCATATTTCTTCCCGCTCAAATTAAATTCACCCATACACCCTACTCTCTAGAACTGAGCAAAAAACGGGTATAACCGAAAAACCGAACGCAACCGAAATATTCTGACAATTCGGTTATTTTTACTATTTCGGTTATATCCAAATTTTTGTACGGTTTTCGGTTAGTTTGTACGGGTATTACTTTTGGGTTATTCGGTTTAACCGAATAACCGAATAATACTCCTCACTTTTTTAACGCTTTTCGTGCATATACATAGAGAGAATAAAAAATATATATACTAGTAGTAGTAGTAGTAGTAGTAGTACACGTACAAATTACAAAACAGAAGCAGACTCAGACCAAAACTCTCTCTCTGTGTTCCTACCACCAAATTTCTCTCTCTCTGTTCCTTTTCTTCTTCTTCACTGTCCAAAACTCTCTCTGTTTCCATTCGTCGTCGTCCTCTCTCGCAGGAACGACCTTAAGGACCCAAATCGGTACCGATTCCTTCTCCCCCCATTCCGGTTTAAGCGCCTTGAACTCGATTGGGACGAGTTCGGCGACTCAGTCGAAATCCGATGATGAGCTCAACCGAGATCTGGCGCCCGATCTTGAGTTTGACTCCACACCGGCCAGCGGACACCCGTGATGATGGACCGATTGTTGTTGCAGATGGAATGGGAGGGCTGCGCATGTATGAATTGGTTCGTGTTGTACGTAGCGCTTTTATTGGGGAAATTATTTGATTGGGCATGACAATTGTTGTTTTCACCCATTTTATTTCGATTTATGAAGAAGCGAGGGTTGCTAAGTTTGGTTGGGTGTTAAATGGGTCATCGACTTGAAAGAGGAAGAAGGTGATTTACGGTCAAATTACACCTTTTTGTTTTACATGTATTGC